>OZ021727.1:89372446-89947446 GCA_963978545.1 Linyphia triangularis
TTCATTCATTCATTTATTTATTTATTTATTTATTTATTTATTTATTTATTCATTCATTCATTCATTCATTCATTCATTATGCATACATGCATTTATTTATTTATTTATTTATTAAAAAAATATTTCAACGGGAGAGAGTTTCAACAATGATCGGTTCAATGATATTTTAAAGCGATTGCAGGTCTGCAAATTAGTTTATTAGCATTCCGTAAACGCGGACTTTCAATAACAGTAACAACCCCACAATTTGACAGGATGCATTGACATCGATATCGAACCTATCAGCCAAGTTTCAACCCAATTGGATGTCGGCAAAGGGGTTTATTAGGCCTCCGCAGTTTCCGCTCCCATCGACAAACAAACACACAAAATCGAAGTTGATATAAAAAATTTCATAATATAACAATACAAAATGAACTATTTTCCTTATAGGCTGAACTTTATCTTAGAATATACTGTTACGAATTATTGTATGTTTGTAAATATTTCGTAGTGTTAATTTTGTAAAAAAGATAAATTTATGTACATTTCGCATGGGGCGGTGCAGTGGTTCGTCTTAACTTGGCTTCCCTGCAGTGTGACACTTAATGCTTGATGGCGAGTTTTGCTGGGATATCGCTGGGAGGCGAGTTTTACAAGGAGCAGGGGTTTTAACATTATGGTAATGGAAATCTCGCCAAATTGGCGACTAATTTGGTCGCCAAATTTGGCAAGAAATCGCCAAATGTTGCCAAACTTGGCGACCATTTGGCGACATTTTCGGTCCCCATGTGCATGTATAGGACTTTTCGACTGTGATCTGGAAAGTTTCAAAATATCTACCTCTAGAAATCTCCAGAAGGTTTGACTCCTATATAAGCCCGGCCATGAGTCAGTTAGTGGAGTTGACTGAGTTAGTCAGTTAGTTGACTGAAATTACTGAGTTAGTTGAGATACTGACTGAGTGGAGTTACTGATTTGGTTGTCTGTCAGCGAGCATTCAGAGAGTTCCGAAAGCGAACTGTATTGCATTGTGTTTTGCGGCGATTTAGCAGTTGTATGTCAAGTTTAACTGCTGTTTTGTGCTCTATTGTTGTGTAAAGAGCTGTTTTGAGTCTACTAGAACGAGAAGTTCTGGAGTTGGAAGAGAATCTGAGAAGAGTTATATCGGAATAAATTTCTGCAAATTTTGATCTGCTTTGGCTTCGAATCTTTCGAACCCGTCCACGCAACAATACTGATAACTCACCACTATAATGTTTTTAGACTTCTTGCAGAATTCATTAACTAAAGAAAATTTCACAAAATGGTGATCGTGGCGAGAATTTTGGCAACAAAATTAGCTTTCAATTTCTATTTTTAATTCCTTTATATTAATTTCGGATTTGCGTACATGTTTGTCAATGGCGGGTAAATCTGAGGAGGCCTAATTAAACCCTCTTGTCGTCATCCAATCGGGCTGAAACTTGGCAGATAGATTCGATGTCGATGACAATGCCTTCTATCAAATTTTGGGTAGGCTGCCACTGTCACTAAAAGGTCGCTATTACGGAACACTAATAAACCAACTTGCCGTCATCCGATCGCGCTATAATGGCATTTAACCGATCATTGAAGAAACTCTTTCCTGTTGCCAAAATTGTTTTAGTAAATGAATAACAAAATTGTATAAATAAAGAATATTTGGATGCGAGTGCATATAAATTTACACTCATTTTTAATGAATAAATTTTGTATAGTATTATACCTGATAGAAATGTTTCTAATACTTAAATTAGACGTAGACACCAAGCACACGCTGACAACTGAAACGGCACTTTCTTAATCAATATAAAAATTGGCAATGCATATAAAAGATTTATAATAAAAACTTTATTTGTATGGGTTATTTAAATAACTATGAATGCGGTTTTCTTCCTTTCTTTTGGAAAGACAATATATCTTCATATCAGTTTGATCCTAGTGTTTCCTTTGAAAAATAAAATAATAAATCTTAACAAGCACTGATATATTTCCAAAGATTATAAAATATCCCTCCTAATAACATAAAAAGAACGTTTACAGAATAGCATAGCTTTTGTTAGTCAAAATTTTCCTTTCAAACTTTTTCCCTTTTTTTTTTTAAACTATTCAAAGCTTAATCATCAGTGTATAATTTTTAACAAAGCCCTAAAAATGAAGCTTTTCAGCTTTTAGGCTTAGTATGTGAAGAGGCATTAAATGTCAGCAAAATAACCATCAATTCAAGTAACTCAAGTGTTAAAGCTTTTAGACCCAGATCATTTTTTTCGAATATTAACATAAGCTGTTTACTCTCATCAACTTAGATGTTTTGTTTCCTTATTCATTAATAACTCCTTCTAAATCACGAGGAATAAATGTAGATTTTCTTTCAGCAAATATTATCGTTTGGTAAGAAAGATTTAGAAAGCACCGATTGGTAACGTCTCATACAAACCAAAAACCAACTCGAACAGTTTCTGTTGTCTGAATTTTTGAAAGTCGTTGCAAACGCGTTGCCCGTGAATTTATGTTCTCACATCCAAATATAATTTATTTATTCGGATTGAAGTTATTTATTTATTTATTTATTTATTTATTTATTTATTTATTTATTTATTTATTTATTTATTTATTTATTTATTTATTTATTTATTTATTTATTTATTTATTTATTTATTTATTTATTTATTTATTTATTTATTTATTTATTTATTCGAATTGAAGTTATTTATTTATTCGAAATGAAGTTATTTATTTATTTATTTATTCGAATTGAAGTTATTTATTTATTCGAAATGAAGTTATTTATTTATTTATTTATTTATTTATTTATTCGAATTGAAGTTATTTATTTATTCATTTATTTATTCGAATTGAAGTTATTTATTTATTCGAATTGAAGTTATTTATTTATTTATTTATTCGAATTGAAGTTATTTATTTATTTGAAATGAAGTTATTTATTTATTTATTTATTAGAATTGAAGTTATTTATTTATTTATTCGAATTGAAGTTATTTATTCATTTATTTATTTATTTATTTATTTATTTATTCGAATTGAAGTTATTTATTCATTTATTTATTTATTTATTTATTTATTTGCATGCTTGTTTGTTTGTTTGTTTGTTTGCTGTCTTGCTTGCTGGCTCGCTCTCACTCATTTATTTATTTGTTTGTTTGTTTGTTTAAAAAAATTTACAACAGTAAACTGTTTCAACAATATTGGATTACTGCAAGCTGGTTTATTATTATTCCGTAAATGCGACCTTTTAGTGACAGTAATAGTCCCCAAATTTGATAGAATTCATTGTCATCGACATCGAACCTATCTGCCAAGTTTCAGAACTATTGGATGACGGGAAGGGGGTTAATTAGGCCTCCGCAGATTTCGCTCCTATCGACAAACATACAACACATAGTTGAAGTTAATATAAGGAATTTAAAAATTGGCAATGCATATAAAATATTTATGTAAAAACTTTATTTTTATTGGTTATATTATTTAATTAAATAGTTAGGGAAACAACAAAAAATATGAAAGAAAAAATATGAATAAATTTCAATTTTAAACCCTTTTATTAACTTCGATTTCGTGTGTGTGAGTGTGTTTCTCTATGGGAGTGGAATTTGCGGTGCCTAAATACTCTTGGCGTCATCCAATCGCGCTGAAACTTGGCAGATAGGTTCGATTTCGGTGACAATTCATTCTATCAAATTTTTGGACTGTTATCGTCACTAAAAGGTCGCTTTTGTGGAATACTAATAAACCAACTTGACGTAACTCAATGACATTAAAAAAGCATCATTGACTTGACCATTGTAGAAACTCTTTAATGTTACTAAAATCATCATTTTGGCGAAGATTTTTTTTATTTTTAAACCCATACAAGAATTATCACAAAATATATCGCCAAACTGGCTGTTTTTACAAAATGAATGATGAAAATATAAAAATGGCAAATGACACAAATTCACGTCAGTATCTAATTATAAATTAAAGCTGTCCACACCCCTAGTTTTTGTTCAAAAATGAACCATCCCCTGTCCTCTTAATGGAATAATAATCTCAATTCAATAAAAAACAAGATAAATCTCTTGAATAAACATTTAAAAAAAATATTATTCCGAGGTATAGTTTTACCACACCACTAAATCCCTTTGCTTCAAGTGTCTTCCAATTTCTGTTCTGTTTGAGTTTAAGATTACTGTGAAGAACTGTTTTACTTTAGAGCGATGCATCAGTGAATGAGTGTTTTGTAAGATCTTGTTTTAGTTAAGATTTACGAAAAGGCTTCTTTTCAACGAATCTATTTCAAAAGTGCTTTTAGATTTCTTTGGGGCTAATTATATACCATACACCATTGTTAGTTTTAGAGCTGTTTTTGAAGTTAAATTTTTAGTAAAACCTCATCAATTACTTTTTCGAATCCTTTATATTAATTTCGCGGGTTCGTTCGTTAGTTCGTTGTTTTGTTTGTTTGTTTGTCTGTCTGTCTGTTTCTATGTTTGTTTATTTGTTTGTTTGCTTGCTTGCTTGTTTTTTTGTTTTTTTGCTTGTTTGTTTGTTTTTTTTGCTTATTTGATTGCTTGCTTGCTTGCTTGTTTGTTTGTTTTTTTGCTTATTTGATTGCTTGTTTGATTGTTTGTTTGTTTGCTTGTTTGCTTGCTTGCTTGTTTGTTTGCTTGTTTGATTGTTTGTTTGTTTGCTTGTTTGATTGTTTGTTTGTTTGTTTGCTTGCTTGCTTGTTTGTTTGTTTGTTTGTTTGTTTGATTGTTTGATTGTTTGCTTGTTTGATTGTTTGTTTGTTTGTTTGTTTGTTTGTTTGCTTGCTTGTTTGTTTGTTTGTTAGTTTGTTTGCTTGTTTGTTTGTTTGTTTGTTTGTTTGTTTGTTTGTTTGTTTGCTTGTTTGCTTGTTTGTTTGTTTGTTTGTTTGCTTGCTTGTTTGATTGTTTGCTTGTTTGCTCGTTTGTTTGTTTGTTTGTTTGCTCGTTTGTTTGCTCGTTTGTTTGTTTGTTTGTTTGTTTGTTTGTTTGTTTGTTTGTTTGTTTGTTTGTTTGTTTGTTTGTTTGTTTGTTTGTTTGTTTGTTTGTTTGTTTGTTTGTTTGTTTGTTTGTTTGTTTGTTTGTTTGTTTGTTTGTTTTTCAAAGGGAGCGGAATCTGCGGGTGCCAAATTCACCCCCTTGCTGTCATCCAAATAGGCTGAAAATTGACAAATAAATTCGATGTCGAAAACGATTTATTCTATCAAATTTTGGGGTTCTTACTGTCATTAAAAAATCGCTTTTACGGAATACTAATAAACCAACTTGCCATCATTCAATTGCATTAAAAAAACAGCATTGAACTGACCATTGCTGAAACTTTTAATGTTACCAAAATATTTTTTTTTTAAATAAATAATAAAATTACTTCAATCAGAATAAATAAATGATATTTAGATGTTCTTTCACGTTCATTTTTAATAAATAAATTTTTAAACGTAGTTTGCCTCACATTTTGCTGATAAAAATGCTTTTTATATCGGCTATGTGTTAATGAATAAAGCGTGTGGAACATCGCACAACTTTCAATTACAATTACAATTTTATACTGAGGTGTATTTGTGTCATTTACGGTTTTTATATTTTCATCATCCATTTGGCAAAAATGGCAAGTTTGGCGATAATTTTTTACGATGATTCTTGTATGGATTGTTTGAAAAATGATGTTTTTGGCGATATAATTTTCGATAATTCCTATATTATTCTTCCTTGTAAGTGAAACTGAGGAGAGAAGAAAAAAACGAACGTTGATGAGCTATGATAAAGGAAAGAGAACTCTGCGTTAAAGGCATTCGTTTTTCCACTTTTTACGCGATTGAAGAATTTGTACGGGAATTTCGGAGTTGGGAATATTTAGAATAACTTAAGAGGCATTACACAGGGATTTTGAATAAAATCTTTAGAGCCGTTTTTTAGCAATTGCAGAAAAAACATGATTTTTTCAAAGGCCTCCTATGCGCACCCCTATGCATGATCAATTTTGAGGAAAACCTTAATGGTAGATCCCTGTGCCCTCAACAATCCGCACACCAAATTTGAACATCGTAGATTCGGGAGTCGTTTTGAAACAAAAACGTTCTGGAACAACCTGATTTCAAAAAAGTGATCTAGAAAAAGTATCTGCCTGTGTGTCTTTAGGTCAGCATAACTCCCAAACTAATTGACCTACACTGTTCATATTTGGTTTGCGGCTAGATGGAAATCATGGGGCCTACTGTTAAGGTTTCCGTCAAAATTGCGCATACTCATAAGGTAGTTGCCATTGAAAAAATTATGTTTTTCAATTATTGCAAAACAACGACTCTAAGGATTTTGATCCATTCCTAGAATAATAATATGTTCCTATAAACAGTTCGGGAACAAAGTAACACAATTTATTACAATCACTGGAATTTTAATCATAATAAATCACATGTCATTTATTTTTTATGTACAAGGTGGTCTTGAAGAAACTTGGCCGATATAGAGACCTCTAGCGGCTGTTCCAATCAACAGATCGAGAAGAGATTTCAGATCTAGTTATTTAGAGGTATGAAATCGAGATTCTGTGAATGACAACAAAATGGCGCTCACGGTTAAGGTTATTGTAACAGAAACTCAAAATATTCGAAAAGCAACACCTACTTTTTCTTATCGCAAAATGCTCAGCGCATGCGAAAACCTTAAAAACCACTGGAATGATAGTCGTATCACAAAAAACGGACACTTTATGACAGCACAAAAAACACCTCTGCGAACGGCCAACAGATACACGATCGGGCCACACAGATGCCATTCGCCATATATTCATCGTACAAAACCAATAAAATTGTCTGTGATGGCACCAATGTGAACTTTTTTCTCTGTCATATGCACATTTCCACAGTTCACACCGATCGTGTTTCTGTTGGCAGTTCGCAAAGCTGTTTTTTTTGTTCGTGCATAATGCGTCAGTTTTTTTTTTTTTTTTTTTTTTTTTTTTTTATACACATACCGTACCAAAGCTCTTGAGGATTATAGAATGCTTTGAGCATTTTGCGATAGGAAAAGTTGGTGTTGCCATTCGAAAATTTGGGGTTTCTGTAACTATAACCGCAACCATGAGTGCCATTTCGTTGCCGTTCACAGAATTCCGAGCTCATACCTCTGAATCTGTCACCTGAAATTTCATCTCGATCTGTTGAACGGGACGGCCACTTGAGGTTCATATATTAGCAAAGTTATTTTGCGACCGCGTATAAGGAATTGTTATAATTATAATTTTATACAGTATTAACTATTTCACATTAAACTTTTGAGTGAAGTATAAGCTTGAAATGAAATGGACAATTCCCGCATTTTTTTTTTCTTTTTTACATTTTTTTATTCAATTCTAAATGTTTCGAAAAGGACATAAACATAAAAATGTCTGCTGAATGCGCTTTTTATTTTTTGTAATTTGCGATAAAAATTACCTTGTTAGACGTTGGCGAGAAAGCTACTCATTTTGTTGGCATTGAACGTGACGTAAAGAGATCTCAAACATCTTGGCTTGAAATGCAGCAGCGAAAACCAGATTTGCAAGTTTCTCGCAAATCACGCCAACCTGTACGGAATCTAGCAATGGTCTACCAACACCAACTTTTTTAACGATAACTATTAGGCAGAAACCTCACGACACGCAGAGATCTCTTTACGTCATGAATTTTGTTGACTGCTTTGAACGGCCTGGTTTTGGCTCGGTTTTAGGACATTTTCTTTTCTTAATATTTAAATAACTAATTTTTTTTTAAAAGAACTTTTGTATAAATATTTGGAATCAGAAAGAAATTCTTCATAAATATGTACTAATTTCACTCGTTTTTGAAAAATGCGGGAACAAGTTTCTCGGACCCTACTTTTACATAAATTGTTCTGTCGTAACCATCGATATAAATAAACAACTGGATAGACTGCTTAACGCTGGGAAAATGAAGCCGTTGCCAGATGCCGTTGGTGGGATAAAAATACGGATTGCTGAGGATTGAAAATAAAATTTTAAGTTGTACACAGCAGAAATGTCAATAGTAGACCTTAATTAGTAATAATGTGCACAAAAATATATACTCTAGCATTTTACCAAGGTTTTTCCCATTTCCATCCAACTATAAAAGTGAACTGTGATTGGTTAATCTTCCCACCAGCTTCTCAAAGCTTCGCAATCCCCGGCGCGTTTTTCTCTTTGCATTGACAATGGAGCAGTCTATCCAGTTGTATATCTATATCGATGGTCGTATCATCCAGTAGGAAACAGGCTGCCAATTAGCCTATTCCAGAAGGCGTTGGGCGTTCTACCTAATTAAATTCCAAAGCGTCCGAGGCGGGAGTGTTTAATGAATTCAACAACTACCAATGCATTCCTATTTAGAAATACTAACAACTATTTGGAGCTTCTATATTGTGATATGTTAAAAAGCTCCATGGAAACGAATTTCCTCGCATGAATATTTTGACATCACGATCGTCCTTACAAAATGCAGTTCTTATGTAATTATATTAAGGGGGTCCTATACCTCAGACATTTTTTTTTTTTATTTGTGTACTTACACAGTCCACATTTTTTTCATTTGTTGAGTATGTATAAAGGAAACAATTCAGCTATTAAAATTTAATATATGTCTGTTAAGTTTTTTTTTTTTTAATTTAAAATTTTGTTAAATTTGTAACTATTTTCAAATCTCTACTCCTTTTTTTATTTATCAATATTTTTCAACACAAATTTTTATACAACATTTTGAACAATATTCTAACACAAAGTATGCATTTAAATTTTGATTAAAATGCTCCACTCTTTTTTTAAAAAATATTTATAGCAATTTTGCCCAAAAAATGCATGAAAAAAATTAAATTCCAACTTTAAGAATTGTTTTTTTAAATATTGGTAAAACAGATATAATAAATCCGAATGCATACTTCTATTTAAAATACATTTTTGTGTCTACAGAAAATCAAATTATTATTATTATATATATAATATAAAAAAAAGCCTTAGCATTTTGAATTATCTTAAAATTGAAAAAACATGAACCGAGATACAAGCGTTTAAAGTTTAGGTTTAGTGATACAACAATGATAAAGGAAATATTACTAATTATAAAAAAAAAATTAAGTAACTAGACACCTTCCAGTACTCAAATATATAATCCACTTCCATAAGTTGGGCCCTTTTTTTATTTTGTCAGCTTCATTTCTGTGAAGCTGTGCCAATTGCACAGCATGACGATGATGTTGAAATTTCATATCCACATGCTTCTTGGATATCCTAACCCTAATAACATGTCATCTTTTATATATTTGAGAGAATATATTTTAACTTCAATGGCAGGGGCGTGCTGGCCATATAGTTGTCCTGTGAAATCACCGGACTGGTCAGTCTGTAAAAAATGGGTCTGACGGACTCGGAAATTTCTTTTTTTATTTCACTTTTATTTCAATATAATTGGTTGCCCTTCTTACGTTTTTTACTTTCAATTACTCATATGTGTAATGAAAGTGGGTGTGGAACGTCGCACAACATTCAATTACACCATATTACTGATGTGGATTTGTGTCATTTACCGTTTTTATATTTCCATCATTCGTATAAAAAAAATGGCCAGTTTGAAGTTATTTTTTGTGATAATTCTTTTAGACGTGTTTTTTTTTTTTTTTTTTTTTTTTTTTGGCGATATACTTTTTGATAATTCTTTCATTATCCTTTTTTATAAGTGAAACTGAGGAAAGGAGAAAAATCGATCGTTGATGAGCTATGCTCAAGGAAAGAGACTTCTGTGTTGAAGGCATTCGTTTTTCAACTTTTTACGCCATTAAAGCATTTTTATGGGAATTTCGGAGATGGGGATGTTTAGAACACCTTAAGAGTGATTTTGAACAAAATCGTTAGAGACGTTTTTTTAGCAACTACTGAAAAACATGATTTTTTCAAAGGCAGATACCCTATGCGCATGCGCGATTTTGACTAAAACCTTAAAGGTAGGTCCTTGGGCCATCGCCAACCCTCACACCAAATTTGAACATCATAGGTCAATTTGTTAAGGAGTTATGCTGACCACGTACACACATACACACAGACATACATATTTTCTCTATCACGTAGAGAAATGTCAAAAAATCGATTTTTTTTTTTTGCCAAATGCTATACTTTCATTACCCTATGTATACATATGGGTAATTGAAAGTAAAAAGTGATCTACAAAAAATATATGTCTGTGTGTGTGTACGTGTGAATATGGACAGCATAACTCCCAAACAAATTGACTTACGATGCTTAGATTTAGTGTGCGGGTTGGTGATGGCACAGAGACATACCATTGAGGAATTCGTCAAAATCGCGCATGCGCATAAGGTAGCTGCCATTGAAATGAATAATGCTTTTCAGTAATTGCTAAAAAACGGCTCAAACGATTTTGTTGAAAAACGCTGTGGTACTGCCTCTTAAGGTATACATATACGTTGGGAATCGCAAAAATTAACCCAAATAGGCATTTTTGTTTTTTCATTCTAACCCTAATAACCATGTGACGAGTATGTGACGAAAAGCGATATCGCATAGAGATCACGCGATGTCACGGCGATATCACACAGGGGTCACATAGTCGTCCAATGTCCGTTTTAGAGGGGGTTTTGCGACGTAACTTTGTGATATCGCTGCGATATCGCTTTTCGTCACATTGTGACATTGGGGACGAATTTGCGATGTTTGCGATATCGCATTGTGATCTGTATGTGATCTTAGTGATTTTGGCGACATCTATGTGATTTATGCGATTTTCGCAACGAAAGCCATATCGCTGCGATATCACTTTGTGATCTGTATGTGATCTTAGTGATTTTGGCGACATCCGTGTGATTTATGCGATCTTTGCAACGAAAGCTTTGTCGCTGCGATATCGCTTTGTGACCTAAATGTGATCTTAGTGATTTTGGCGACATCCGTGTGATTTATGCGATCTTCGCAACGAAAGCTTTGTCACTGCGATATCGCTTTGTGACCTAAATGTGATCTTAGTGATTTTGGCGACATCCGTGTGATTTATGCGATTTTCGCAACGAAAGCTTTGTCGCTGCGATGTCACATTGTGACCTAAATGTGATCTTAGTGATTTTGGCGACTTTCGTGTGATTTATGCGATCTTCGCAACGAAAGCTTTGTTACTGCGATATCGCTTTGTGACCTAAATGTGATCTTAGTGATTTTGGCGACATCCGTGTGATTTATGCGATCTTCGCAACGAAAGCTTTGTCACTGCGATATCGCTTTGTGACCTAAATGTGATCTTAGGGATTTTGGCGACATCCGTGTGATTTATGCGATTTTCGCAACGAAAGCTTTGTCGCTGCGATGTCACATTGTGATCTTAGTGATTTTGGCGACATCCCTGTGATTTATGCGATCTTCGCAACGAAAGCTTTGTCACTGCGATATCGCTTTGTGACCTAAATGTGATCTTAGTGATTTTGGCGACATCTATGTGATTTATGCGATTTTCGCAACGAAAGCCATATCGCTGCGATATCACTTTGTGATCTGTATGTGATCTTAGTGATTTTGGCGACATCCGTGTGATTTATGCGATCTTTGCAACGAAAGCTTTGTCGCTGCGATATCGCTTTGTGACCTAAATGTGATCTTAGTGATTTTGGCGACATCCGTGTGATTTATGCGATTTTCGCAACGAAAGCTTTGTCGCTGCGATGTCACATTGTGACCTAAATGTGATCTTAGTGATTTTGGCGACTTTCGTGTGATTTATGCGATCTTCGCAACGAAAGCTTTGTTACTGCGATATCGCTTTGTGACCTAAATGTGATCTTAGTGATTTTGGCGACATCCGTGTGATTTATGCGATCTTCGCAACGAAAGCTTTGTCACTGCGATATCGCTTTGTGACCTAAATGTGATCTTAGGGATTTTGGCGACATCCGTGTGATTTATGCGATTTTCGCAACGAAAGCTTTGTCGCTGCGATGTCACATTGTGATCTTAGTGATTTTGGCGACATCCCTGTGATTTATGCGATCTTCGCAACGAAAGCTTTGTCACTGCGATATCGCTTTGTGACCTAAATGTGATCTTAGTGATTTTGGCGACATCCCTGTGATTTATGCGATCTTCGCAACGAAAGCTTTGTTACTGCGATATCGCTTTGTGACCTAAATGTGATCTTAGTGATTTTGGCGACATGCGTGTGATTTATGCGATCTTCGCAACGAAAGCTTTGTCACTGCGATATCGCTTTGTGACCTAAATGTGATCTTAGTGATTTTGGCGACATCCGTGTGATTTATGCGATCTTCGCAACTAAAGCTTTGTCACTGCGATATCGCTTTGTGACCTAAATGTGATCTTGGTGATTTTGGCGACATCCATGTGATTTATTCGATTTTCGCAACGAAATCTTTGTCGCTGCGATATCGCTTTGTGACTTAAATGTGATCTTAGTGATTTTGGCGACATCCGTGTGATTTATGCGATCTTCGCAACTAAAGCTTTGTCACTGCGATATCGCTTTGTGATCTAAATGTGATCTTAGTGATTTTGGCGACATCCATGTGATTTATGCGATTTTCGCAACGAAAGCTTTGTCGCTGCGATATCGCTTTGTGACCTAAATGTGATCTTAGTGATTTTGGCGACATCCCTGTGATTTATGCGATCTTCGCAACGAAAGCTTTGTCACTGCGATATCGCTTTGTGACCTAAATGTGATCTTAGTGATTTTGGCGACATCCGTGTGATTTATGCGATTTTCGCAATGAAAGTTTTGTCACTGTGATATCACATTGTGATCTGTACGTGATCTTAGTGATTTTGGCGACACCTGTGATTTATGAAATGAAATTCTTGTCCCGCCAATATTGCTTTGTGACTTACTTAATGAAGTATATTATTTAATGGATTCTTATATTGCTTAATGAAACCCACATCACTGCGATATCACATTGTAATTAGTATGCGACCCACGACTTTTTTTTTTAAGGATTCACAGTATTAAAATATTCTAGGAACTTTTATAAATAGTTAAAATATTTTATCATTTTAATATATAATATTTAAACAAAAGATTAATTTCAGTGATTTACGTTAAATACAAATGTAAACAAAAATTTCAGCTAGACTGCTTTCTTTTAATTTTTTTTTAAAGAAGATATTTAAGATATTGTGTATCAGAGAAATTTTCTGCTGTTTGTGTTTTCACTATTTCGTTGTTATATTATATTTCACAGTGCATTTTACTTATTTGGGATTTACAAGTAGTATAAATAAATAAGAAAGGAGTGTTAATTTTTTGTGTAAATTATAATGTGGCTTGTGATCACATTGACACCTGTAAGAACCTATTTATAATATACCATTTCAAGCTCAAACAATTATATAAAAGGAATAGTATTTATAATTTGTTCCTTCAGAAGTCTATTAAATATATGCTACAGTAAAAACATAATTTAGCTCAACTTATAAGAAGGATATGATTTTAAAAACTTCTTGAGCATGCAGCACAAAAACACAGTAAAAAGTCAATAGATAAATAAAACAATAAGTAAAAAAAATGTATATATATATATATATATATATATATATATATATATATATATATATATATATATATATATATATATATATATATATATATATATATATATATATATATATATATATATATATATATATATATATATACATATTTTATTTTTATATTTATTTAAAAAATTTATATTTATAAAAAAATTTAATCCGGGAGGATTTACAAGAAATTGTCCCACATTTGTAGAATGAAAACTCGGAAAACTCGCATTAGGCAAATTGACAATTGAAGATCATGAATGATGTAGCTGGACACTTTGTTTTTAACCATCAACAGCAGGTACACTAAAAAAAGACAAGAATGAAATGAGAGATAAAGACCACTTGCCACTTAAAAGCAAAAAATATCTGGATTAAAATAGAAATTCGTGAAGTTATGGGGACACAGTAATATCTATGCTTGCAAAATTTTAAAAGTGTATATACGTTTTTTAATGAATCATTTGACATTTCATGCTGAATGACAGGATGATGTTGTCGAGAAAGAAACTTTTAAATCTATTTTCCCTTTGTTTTTCTTTTCTTGATATTAGGTTTTTCGAAATGTTTAGGTTTTTTCTAATTATTGGAGAAATCAGAAATTTTTAAAGCACATGTTGTAAAATATCAATTTTATAAATTTCCATTCTAATTAAACAATATGTGTTAGTTTTCATTTTTTTTAACGTTAAAGTAAATAAATCAATAATAAAAATAAAACTTTAGGTGATAATTCACACCCCACCCTTAAAATTAAAATAATTCTCTGAATTAAAATGAAAATAATTCTCTGAATTAAAATAAAAATAATTCTCCGAATTAAAATAACAACTATGTAAATAAAATAATTCCCTGGATTTGAATAAAATTAAAAATCCTCTGAAAAAAAATAATTCTCTGGATTAACATGAAAACACTAAAAAAGGAAAATAAGTAACATGATACAAGTAAATTATGCAGGTTACCACTCAAACTAAAGGAAAGACCAACTCTCAGCAATTTCATTTTTTTTAAAGTACAGATTTACTACTTAGATATCATGTACAACACCACTAAAGTGATATTTATGTAAATATCACATTATTAGGAAAATCAGAAAAATGTATTATTTGCCAATTATTAAGCATAAAATAAAAATTGTTACAAGTATACTACTATGATATGCAAAAAACTGGAAGAACATGAATAGAATTTCGTTCAACTTCAAGGTCCCTTTGTGAATTTAAAATACTACAAAGTAAAAAATTAAGCAAGATAAGTAAATATTTTTAAAAAAAAAAGAAAAAAAGGAAGAAATGAAAAAAAAAAAAAAAAAGATTGATGTAGATTCTCATATTAATGCTCATTCCACTGAAATCTGGTTGTCTGCAATAACGCCAGGAACACTGTGAGAAAAAATAAACTTAGGTAAATAATAGAAAAATTGTAAGCAAAACCAATATTTTATCAGAAAAGGGAACCTATTTTGAGAAAGATTCCCTTAGCAAGAATTCCATTTTTTTTTAAGATAAAAAAAAATACTAAATATATCGGGCCATTAAAAATTGTAATAAGATTAACCAAAGTGATTATAACAGCAGAAAAGACCGTTCAAGTTCACAACAAAAGAATGAAGATTTTGTCCTATTTATTTTCCTTTTAACCTTTACACAGAGAGAATTTAACCTTTACACAGAGAGAATTGAATAAGTTTAATTCTGTTGGGCACTTTTTGAATGTTTGGGCTCATGAAACTGGTTCATAATAAATAATTGTACCCCAGAAGGAAGAAATTACCAACTATTTTAAGTTGTCGTGTTATAGCACTATGACCTGTTTCAACTACTCAATAGTAAGTACTTTCACAAATGCCAATTATATAGATCCTAACAATACTGTTTTAAGACAGCACTTATTCATTAGTTTCATGAATGAAAATATATACTTTTCTATGCAACAAATCCTTGAATTTCTTTAACGAGAATCAAATAAATATGATTGAAACAAGCGTATTCACTTATGGAAATTACTAATTATACTTACTTTGAATTGTCTCATTCACTAAAAAGTGGTTAAATAAAGGCTTTGACCTTCGGCCTTGAAATGAGGAATTGGGAGGCCCATCCACTAATAATTTCTTTGAAACTAACTTGCATGATTGAACCCTAAAAATAAAACTAATTATCAGGATTAAAATAATAATTATCTGGATTACAGGAAGACACTCTAAAAAAGGAAAATAAGTTACAAGATACAGTAAATTATCCAGGTTACCACTCAAAGAAAATTCCAACTTTTTCAGCTGATTTTTTTTTTAATTACAAATTTACTACTTAGACATCATGTAGAGCACCAATAAATTGTAATTTATGTACATGTTAATTTCTTTAAGCAATCAAAATCAGGAAAAAAGTATTATTTGCCAACTATTAAGGATAAAATTTGAATTTTTAAAAGTATACTACATTGATATGCGAAAAACTGGAAGAAACTTCATAAATAGAATTTCGTTGAACTCCCTTTGCGAATTTAAAATACTAAAGTAAAAAATTAAGCAAGATAAGTAAATATTTATAAAAAGATTCATGTAGAATCTCATATTGTTTCTGGAAATGCTCCTTCCACAACTGGAATCTGTTTGTCTGCAACAACGCAAAGAATACAGTGTGAGAAAAATAAAATTGGGTAAGTAACAGAAAAATTGTAAGCAAAACAAATATTTTATTATAAAAGGGATTTTGAAAAAGGTTCCTATAAAAAAAAATTCCATTTCTTTTCTTCTTATGAAATAAAAATACATCAGGTCATTAAAAATTGCAGTAAGAATAAATAACCAACGTGATTATAACAGTAGAAAGGATCATTTAAGTCCACAAGAAAAGAATTGACATTTTCTCCCTTGTCCTGTTCCTAGTAACCTTTACACAGAGAGAATTGAACAAGTTTAATTCTGTTGAGCCCTTTTCCTTCCAAACCCCTGATTTACTATAATTTTAATATGAATTATTGGCAGGAATCTTTTAGAACTAACCTTATAAAGAACTTATGTACATACCATCCTACAGTTCACTATTTCAAGAAAGGCATTCACTTCTTGTGAAAGGTTAATTCTATAAGATATTTATACCAATAGAAGCATAGATAAATACAATATTCATTATATACTTAAAATTGACATTTTCTTCTCTCTTTTTCTCTTTGACTTGCATATCGCAGATAATCTTCAATTCGTTCATCTTATATCTTAATCCAGGGAATCGGGGAATCCTTTTCTCATACTACCTGCAAGTAAAAGAACATTGGGAAATGAAATACCAAAATTTACTAGAATACTCCAAAATGTTTTGAACCAAGATGTTATGGTACCCAAAACTGTACCCCAGCAGAAAACATACTCTCAGATATTATCTGAATGTTTGGGCTTGTGAAACAAGTTTTCATAATAAACAATAACAATAGCTTCCAGAAGGAAGATAATAAACAGCTTTTTAAATTAGTTGTGCTATATCACTATTACCTGTTTCAACTACTCAATTGTAAGTATTTTCACAAATGCCAATTATCTATATCATAACAATACTGTATTATTTGATAGTTTCATGAATGAAAATATATATTTTTTCTATGCAACAAATCCTTGAATTTCTTTAACAGGAATCAAATAAAAATAATGGAAAAAAACATTTTCACTTCTGGAAATTATCCTATTAGAGAGAAAGATAATACTCACTTCAAATAGTAAGTGGTTGAATGAAGGCTTTGACCTACGGCCTTGAAAGGAATACTTCGAGGCCTAATCATCCACTATTCACCCCCAAATGATTTGAACACCTGCATCTAGAAAAAAAAAAAAAAAACAAGGATGATGATAAAATACAATATTCAATATTTCCCCAATTCATTTCATACCTTTCTCCAGTTTATATTTTTAGATAGATTTAAATTATTGTTACTGTCATAAAATTTAGGAAATCTATTGATTTAAGTCAACTTTTTTTTTTCAAGTGTTTTTGACCAATTTACTTAAGTAAATAACTAAGTAATTATTAAAGTTATTAATAAAGTTACTAAATAATTACTAAGTAATTATTAAAGTTATTTTTAAGTAATTATAAATTAACTAAGTAAATAAACAAATGTCGCTACTTATGTCAACATTCAAATCATAATTTTAATATTTTATTGAGAGTTACTATTTTTTAAATTCAATGTATACAGAATAATATAATGGTGATTGTTTATATTGCTCTTGGATTAAAATTATGCAATAAAATAATTAAAATCAGCAATGGTGATAAATTATTCAAAATATTCTTAAGATTTAGAACCATTGTTCAATAGCTAGTCTTTGGAGTGGAAACTTTTGGTTAAAAGTAGAAGTTATTTACAACATCAAATAATTTGAAAAATTGAATTGTGAATAAATAAATAAAAATACAATTTAAAATTATTCTTTAAAAAAAAAAATTGTTTTTTTTTTTTTTTTTTTTTTGAGAAAAAAGGCAAAACATTTTTGTTAAAACCAATTGGTTTAAGCCATGCCAACCCTGCACTCAACATCAGCATTTTTAATACAAGTTTAAAATTAAGTGAGAAAATAGCAAAGAAATTTTCCAGCAACTTAAAATTAGACACTGAAAATAATTACAATGATTTTATTTTAAATTTTATTCATGCAAACTTTTCTTTAAAATGTGTTTGATACAGGGATGGGAGTGATCAGAGAGCAAAAAGAAGGAAATCCAAAAATTCGTTAAAAAAGCTCGAAGGAAGGAATACACAAAAATTCAACAATAAAAGTATGCAAGAAGTATGATTCAATAAATTTAAAGATACAATGAAATTTCTCATACTATATAATAATTGCATTTCAAATATTAGGAGTTAGTAAAGTAATCTGTGAGGAAAGGGGAGCTAAGAGGGAAAATCTTTTGTTTAGACATGAGGAACAGTATACTTTTTGCAGGAAAAACTGGTTCAGATCAGAAAAATGCATATCTTCAAAACAGGGATATAGAGAAGGAAAATGCTACATAAAAATCAAACAGGATTAAATCCTCCAAAAGGAGGAAAACTATCATCCCTGTTAATATCTAATGAAAATACAGACAGATTGGTTGTTTTCAGATTATCTGGCGCCGTCAGCTACACAAGGGCTATAATGCGCCGAAACATTCGTCATTAGACAAGCCAACATACATTTACAAACACCCATGCCCAACACGGAACTCAAACCCGCAACCTCGCGGTCTAGAAGCTATAGCACGCTAACCAATATACCGTTTGGTCGGCAAAATACAGACAGACAAGAGGTTAGCATAGATCAGTGGTATTTTACAAATTTATCAGTGAAATATCCAAAAAACTCTCGGAATATACTACTACAACCCTACTAAAAAATCTTTAGGGTCAAAATCATGAAACAGATCAAAACATGCCCCAAGTGTTTCTATATAAGAAATTAAGGAAAATGCTAATAGAAACCAACACATGGCTTACATTTTAATAATTTTGTAAAATAGTTAGTTTTTTTTTTAATCTTGGGTTTTAAGACAAAATATTTTAGAGGGGGAAAAAAAAACAACAGTTTTCTATCAAATTTATCAACAACAGCAATTACAAGAACTATATAATACAGAGCTAAATTGTCATAGGAACAACTGGAGCAGAAGAGAAAAACCAGGGAGCAATATAAAAATTAAAAGGCGAGGCTAAGTCTATCAGCCAGATGACAGTGAGAGAAAAGTGTAAACCAACATAAAACTTTAAAAATTAATCTTTAAAATTCTAGAAAAAAGTATTTGGCAATAAAAAACACAATTATTATCATCAAGAAGGGTCATTCCATGCAAAGAAGGAAAAACTTGTAAAAATGAAAATTTGAATCAAATATTTTTTATAGAATTTTGGGTATAAAAAGATTTAAAGTTCCTTTCTAGTAGTTCCTTTTTTTAATATGTTAATTTCTAAAAGTTGACTCTTGAATTATAGTCGAGTTCGTTCTGTTTTGTTGAAAGTGGATGGTGTGATTTTTAAAGTGGGAAAAATAATTTATTGTTTTGTCAATAGTTGTACAAAGGATTTGTAAATTATTATATTAACTTAAATAATAGTAAAAATTGTTTAAACAAGTTTTTCAATGATAATTTTTTTTTTATTTCGTTTATTTTAAAATGGATTGCTTCATGTAGTATGTAAGTTTCCAGAAATGTGTTTACTTTCATATGATGTTAATTAAAACCAAACAGATAATTGTTATTATAATTTTTTTAGTTAAATATTCAAAAATTAAAATCTATAACGTAAGTTACCCAAATGATATAACTTGAGGTATCAATGGAGAATTTTTAAAGTCAAAAACTGTTTATGCCAAATAAGAATTTTAGATACAAACGATAAAACGCTCCTATGTATTAGAAATTCCGTAAAAAATTCAAATATTTACAAATTATCTTCCTGCTATTCTGCGTTGACGAATGCATTTAGCGGATTTTTTATCCATACATTATCAGTTTGAACATTAAATACAATTTACAAAAACCAAAACACAAATTATAAGTTATTTCTTTTAAAATATTTCTGCTAATTAGTAGAAAAGTCATACACTAATTTTTAAAAATTTTTACGTTGTAATAAAAATTATACTTAAAACTTTGACGATTTTTTATTTTTTTCCAAATTGCATGGTTTAATAATAATAAAAAAAAAAAACTCATCAAAGTATCAAAAACTTTCTGGAAAGTTCGGTCACATATTAATAGTCGCTAACTTTTAAATTTTTGTTAGAAAGGAAAACATTTAAAACATTCATTTTGGAAAATTTAGTAAAACTTACACATAGCCAGTCTTTATCCTTCAAAATTCCCAGAGGAAATGAATCTAAGCAAAATTCTTGAAGTCTCTTGTATCCCCCTGCAAACAATCTCGTCAGCGCCGGCATATAATAGTTGCTCTGTCAAAGTACTCTGTTGGGTTTGTGTTTCCATTCCAAGAATCTTTCCAAGCGAGGGGAGAGGAGCAGGAACACTAAAATAAGGACGAAGGTACCCAGAGGGGGTTTGAAGACAAAGCCACTATCGCAGAATTCTCAGAATCTGACCTTGAAAGCAAGTACAAGAAAGGCGTAGAATTTGGTCCCCGTACCGGAACGGAAGTACCGAATGTGGCTTGTCCACTTGGTGTCCAATTCTCCTTAGCGCTCTCCCTTGAAGCTTCACTCAGCATCATCAGATAACAAAAACACGTCAATACAGTGGAAGTAAAAAAAAAAAAAAAATAATAATAATAATGGTGAAAATATATCTAAATAAGATCGTCTCTGGATTTTAGAAAACATCCTTATATCCTTTTCAAGGTCAATAGTGAGCACACAGAAAAAAAAACGTTCCTTTTGTTAAATTGTTAGGAGTTGCGTTATGAAACGCGCTTCTGATGAATCGATGCATTTTCCACGGTGAAGATTTTTAGGGTTCGACCAAAGCCCCCCCCTCTCCCATCATTATATATTAATAAAAATACATTAAACAACTAAACATTAAAATACTCGTACAAATATTTCTAACTTTGGGAACAAAAACAATGGGAATTGACTGGTTGGTTTTTTACATTTTCCATCATTTTTTCTGCCAGATAGGTAAAAATAATTTTTCTTTAAACAACTTTTTATAATTTGAAACAATTTTGGTATAGGCATGATATTTCTCTACATCTAAAAAGTAACTGCTCTATCAGAATACTTATAGACAAAGAACCTTTACAATGTTCAATCTTGGAAGTTAATAGAATACTTTTCATTAAAGTTAAAATGTTTTCCCTCTATGTACTACTTTGAATGCCGCAATATAATTGTTAAAATACGTCAAACCTTCTAGAACGAAGAGACGAATTTGATTGCTCTCTTTAAAGATCACAATTAAAACTGAACTAGGATAGAAAAGAGTACACATTTTTAAAAAAAATGCCAGAAGAGGATATAAGACATGAAAACGTTGCTTCAACTTCTGAAAATACCTCTCGCATTTCAGTGTTTTATTACGTATTTTAGACAAGATAATTCAAACAATGGACAATAAATTTACTAACGACTTTTACTTGGTTATTTCATGATTTGATTCCTAACGACTTTCCGCGCAGGGATCACTATCACTGAATGCTTTAGACAGAATCCAGAATCTGTGAAGTTATTCCTTCAGTGGATAAACTAAGAGAAGAATTACTCACGTTTATAGATTGAGGGCTAAAGATTAGGAATTGATATAATGTTCAAAACTACTCTGGGTTGGTTGTTTTGTATGCTCACTGACTTATTTTTATGCACAATAACTGCTAATCAGGACGTGACCTACAGCTTAACTTGGAATCCGAACCACAACGTTCAACCATTTTTTACTCAGGATTCGAACCCAGTACCTTTGGCATGAGAGACTAACTTGCTAACCCAGCAGCCAACCATCAAATGGGCCGAGACTATTTTAGGTACTGCTGTACGAGGGGAAAAAATGAGTTAGATTATTGATGATGAAGAAGAGGATTGGGACGAATTTATTAAATGTACCGAAGGGAAGGAGTGTAATTCTTATATTTGAAGTTTTTTTTTTTTTATAATATTAATAGAATAAAATACGTACTCTTAAATATTCGGGACTATTTCAAGTTTACGATAACCTGTTGACAATGCTTCTTACTAAACTCTTGCGAGATATTGTTTTCTAAGCTAAACATAAAACTTGTCCTTTGGCCCGATTAATTAATGAGCATTTAGAAGTTTTGTAATGACCACTGAGTAATGTTTTTAAACTCAATCGGTAGCGAAGTTATCATTAATAAGACATGTGAAAGCAGATCTGAAATGTGTCGGCATCTTGCTTTTTAAAATGATGGTCATAATATAATATTCCATCAGTAGAATTTAGTCTTGGTGTCTTTTTTAATTATCGTTGTGGGACATTTATTTTGGTCCCTTTGGTACTTGCATATTTATTTACAATCTACCTTCAAATTATATACAATGGGTTTCAATAAATTCTTTTTATTTGTATTCGTCTACGAAGAAAAGTCTAACCTACTGCCTATAAGGTATCACAGTGTGGCTTATACCACTTTAGGATATTTTGATGGGTGTCAGAGGAGCTTGGCGCCCTCTGGAAAGTTGGTCTACCACCCTCTTAGGTGACCCATGATTGTTTCAATAAAAAAATTTGTATTAAATTGATTCCAATCTTAAACACATAGTCAACTGCTAGTGCTAAAAGATTGCAATAACTGTCGGTGTTTATTTTTAACATAACAGTAAGTAAATTGTGCTTAAGTTGTTTCATATATATTTGAATAAAAATATTAAAAAATAAATCTATTATATCGCAGTAATAAAGGTAGAAAGTTTCTACATAAAGATTATAAATTCACTCTGGCTATAAAGGAATATTTGTTTAATAATTAAAAAGGATTCATTTTATTACAGGGCCGTGGACGGGGAAGGGGGGGCGGTAGAACCCCGGCCTCCCCCCCCCCCAAAAAAAAAATGTTATGAAATCTTGTTAAACAACTTCCCCTTCTTTTTTTGTGTGTGTGTGTAATTTGCTATATGTGTTTAATGAAATCTTCGACCATACCCACCCCCTATCGCCCCGAAAAAAAATCCTGTCTACCGGCTTGTTTTAGAACAATATTATATTTTTAACACAACACTCTTAATAATCATTAAACAATTAAAAAACATAAATATTTAAATTGTTATACTAAGTGTAGGAAAAGTTATTGCATCAAAATTGTACAAAGTAATCAAATATAAAAGTGAGAAAGTAATAAATATCAACAACAAAAAATGTGTAAAACTCAAAATCTATATTATTCTGATTCAAATTTATCTTTTAAATTTTAAAGTGATAACATGTTAATATTTTTGCACTAAAAAATTATAAAAAAAGGTCATTGTGATAGGGTCCGAATATTTTATTTTTTTTTTGTGATTTCTCTATAGAGTTTTTAAAAATTGAAAACTAAGCCGGAGCAAAGAAACAGTGACGAGTGTCAGTAAATTTCATAGATTGAAATGATGTGGAACGAATCGTTTCGTATTTAAATAATTCCAGTTTCCCTGAGAAGTTTTCCACTCGAAATGTCGGAGCATTTACCCTCACAGAGTGAGGCAGTCTGAAAAGTCGTGCCACAAAAGCCTATTGTCGCACTTCAAGCAACGCACACATGGCCAGCCCATTGAGTTGGGGACACAAAGGGGTATTTTGAAGCTGCTTGACAGGGGGGCAATTTAGTAAATGATAAGTGACTTTTACCTGCTAGTGTGTTTTCGCTAGCTGCATTTTTACGATTTCCTGTGCTGACTGCTGACTGCTATGTTTATTCTTCTGACTATCTGAAGTCTTGATAATTTTTTACTAAATTATTTTAAAATGCCTAAAAGAAAACGTTTTCTAACCCAGTTTGAAATTGAGGACATTGTTTCTAAATGGGATGAAATTAGTGAAGATGAAACTTATGCAGATTCTGACTCCGACTGTGAAGAAGGCGAGAAGGAGCTTATTCGTGATGTGTGTACGCGAATCTTTTTTTTTTATTTCAGTTCACATTAGTGGCAGATCTAGGATTTTCCTGAGGGGGGGGGGGGGGCGCAACACTTGTGCCTTAGCCAGGATGAAATCAAATATTTTAAAAAAGTTTAAAAAAAAAAAAAATATATGCAGTGTTCTAGAAATATACTTCAAGATCATCCGTATCCATTGATTACCCCCCCCCCTCCCCCTTTTTCGTCACATTTCTGACTCGCTATCTTAGCGTAAGGTGAAATGCCCAGGTTATACCAAAATTACTTTTCAATTTAAAAAAAAACAAAAAAACTCCCCCCTCCCACTCCTCAAAAAACACCCTTCTATGCTAGATATTTTATGAACTACTTTGTTTCTTTATACTCATGACAAATAAAACGTTTTTGCAAAGTTTCATGAACGGACCAATTTTTTATTTTTGATATCGCAGTGACAAAGCTTTCGTTGCAAAAATCGCATAAATCACACGGATGTCGCCAAAGTCACTAAAATCACATACAGATCACAATGTGATATCGCAGTGACAAAGCTTTCGTTGTGAAAATCGCATAAATCACACGTATGTTGCCAAAGTCACTAAGATCACATACAGATCACAATGTGATATCGCAGTGACAAAGTTTGCGTTGCGAAAATCGCATAAATCACATGGATGTCGCCAAAGTCACTAAGATCACATACAGATCACAATGTGATATCGCAGTGACAAAGTTTTCGTTGCGAAAATCGCATAAATCACACGGATGTCGCCAAAGTCACTAAGATCACATACAGATCACAATGTGATATCGCAGTGACAAAGTTTTCGTTGCGAAAATCGCATAAATCACATGGATGTCGCCAAAGTCACTAAGATCACATACAGATCACAATGTGATATCGCAGTGACAAAGTTTTCGTTGCGAAAATCGCATAAATCACACGGATGTCGCCAAAGTCACTAAGATCACATACAGATCACAATGTGATATCGCAGTGACAAAGCTTTCGTTGCGAAAATCGTATAAATCACATGGATGTCGCCAAAATCACTAAGATCACATACAGATCACAATGTGATATCGCAGTGACAAAGCTTTCGTTGCGAAAATCGCATAAATCACACGGATGTCGCCAAAGTCACTAAGATCACATACAGATCACAATGTGATATCGCAGTGACAAAGCTTTCGTTGCGAAAATCGCATAAATCACATGGATGTCGCCAAAATCACTAAGATCACATACAGATCACAATGTGATATCGCAGTGACAAAGCTTTCGTTGCGAAAATCGCATAAATCACATGGATGTCGCCAAAGTCACTAAGATCACATACAGATCACAATGTGATATCGCAGTGACAAAGTTTTCGTTGCGAAAATCGCATAAATCACACGGATGTCGCCAAAGTCACTAAGATCACATACAGATCACAATGTGATATCGCAGTGACAAAGCTTTCGTTGCGAAAATCGTATAAATCACATGGATGTCGCCAAAATCACTAAGATCACATACAGATCACAATGTGATATCGCAGTGACAAAGCTTACGTTGCAAAAATCGCATAAATCACACGGATGTCGCCAAAGTCACTAAGATCACATACAGATCACAATGTGATATCGCAGGGACAAAGCTTTCGTTGCGAAAATCGCATAAATCACATGGATGTCGCCAAAATCACTAAGATCACATACAGATCACAATGTGACATCGCAGCGGCAAAGCTTTCGTTGCGAAAATCGCGTAAATCACATAGATGTTGCCAAAGTCACTAAGATCGCATACTGATCACAATGTGATATAGCAGTGACGTGAGATTCGTTGATAAAATCACATACTCGTCGCATAAATCACATAGATGTCCCCAAAATCACATAGAGATCACACTGATACCACAAAAATAGCATAAATGTTAAAATGTGATATCCCTGTGTATCCCTGCGATATCGCAAAATTACGTCTTATATCACATACATGTCACAAAATGACCTATTTGTGATTTTCATTATATAAAATTATTTTGGGATATCACTGGATGTCGCTGCGATATCACAAAGCAACATTGCAACTTCGTCACATTGTGATGTCGCTGCGATATCACATGGAAGTCGAAAGTGACGTGAACTTTTGCGACATCGCTGCGATATCCCATGCAAGTCACATTGTGACCGTGATCTTTGCGACGAAAAACTTCGTTGCAGTGACGTAACTGTGACAAAGATGGTTAGTAGGGAAAATGTTCTCCAATTCATTATCTTTAAAATGATACCAATAACTTTCTTATAGTTAAAACACTTTTTTAATTACATGCAATTTCGTAAAGGTCGACGTTTAAAACATATTGGAAAAAAGAAAATTTCGAAAACTTTGAACTCATTTTCTGGAGAACTGCTTTACATTGTTGAGTGAATGTACTCCAACGGTGATATCTTAAGAATTAATTAACTGATTTTTAAAATTTCAACTGTATAATTTAGATAACATTTCAGAGCACGGGCCCTAGCTGTTTACAAAAATTTTGGTAAAAAATAGATTTTTTATGTATTTTAGAATATTTTTATTTTTGGAAATTTTTTATTTTTTCTAGTACTTTTGATGTTAAATGTTAAAATTTAAAAAATATTTAAGTTATACATTATATTTTGCTTGGGCCCGTGTATCAATACCTTGTCTTTAATTTCCAGTAAGAAATTTTTTTCAAAATCAATAAGGTATTACTTTATCGTCGTTGTAATTAAGCCTTAATTAGTGAATTAAAATTCAATTAATTAAATAAATATTTATTTTTTTACTTTTTGTTACTGCAAATACATTACATTTTTTGCTCTTGTAATTCTCTCAAAAATTTTTAAACCCTGGCATAAGAATTAAAAAAACAATTGTCTAACGTATATGTATACCTTAAGGCGTTCGAAATTTCCGTAAAAATGCTTTAAAGACGTAAAAGTTGAAGAACGAATGCTTTCAACACAGAGTTCTCTTTGCTTGAACATCGCTCATCAACGATCGTTTTTCCGCCTCTCCACAGTTTCACTTATAAGAAAGGAAAATACAACAATTATCTTAAAAAAATATCACCAAACTGGTAATTTTTTCTAAATGAATGATAAAAATATAAAAACGGTAAATGACACGAATTGATATCAGTATTATAGTGTGATTGAAAGTTGTGCGATGTTCCACACCCCTAGTTTAAATGTTCAATGCATTCAAATCCCAATCATTCCTATTACATCTAATTGCTATTAATGAGCTATTACTTTAGTTTCAGAGATATATATGGTTTATGGAAACCAAGTTCTGTTTAAGGAGGTATATATAGTAGAGACAGAAAATTCGATTTAATTTAACTAATTAATAAAATAATTAAATTATTAAAATTAATAAATAAATAAAACTACTTAATTATTAAAATTGATTATTAAATATAGATATTTAAGTAATAAAATATATCAATTATTAAATTTTTTTTTTTTTTTTTTTAAATATATTAAATATAACAACTATTTAAATATTAAAATTTCTTTAATGAACATAGTGAAAATTTGATCCCGAATAAATCAAAAATCACCGGGCCGATTTTATGTCTCAGTACAACCCTGTAATTAATAATAAATACAAAATAAATAGATTTTCGTTTTAAAAAGAAACAATATTTTCTTTTAGCCCAACAGACAACAGCAAATTTTTGTACGTGGTCAAACCATCGATATAGATAAACAACTGGATAGACTGCTCCATTGCCAGTGAAAAGAGAAAAACGCGCCGGGGATTGCGAAGCTGGTGGGAAGATTAACCAATCACAGTTCACTTTTATAGTTGGATGGGAATGCGAAAAACCTTGTAAAATGCTAGAGTATATATTTTTTTTGCACATTATTACTAATTAAGGTCTACTATTGACATTTCTGCTGTGTACAACCCAAAATTGTATTTTCAATCCTCGGCAATCCGTATTTTTTATCCCACCAATTGCATCTGGCAACGGCTTCATTTTCCCAGCGTTAAGCAGTCTATCCAGTTGTTTATCTATATCGATGGGTCAAACATCATACTGAAATTTGTATTGACTAAAAAGAAAAACTAGAACTTTTTAGAAATATACAGCCGTTTCTAAAAGTAAAAATTGTATCTGTATTTTTTGGCCAAACTAAAGTATGATTACCAGATGTTTCTATGTAATTATCGTTCGAGAGGGGAGTGCAAGTTCAAGTACCCCCATCGAACATCATTCTGAATTTTTTACAGAATATGAAGAAAAGTTAGTTGATTACGAATCCACAGGTCTGCCTTGGCAAAAATGGTCAAAAATCGATTTTGAATTAATTGAACTGAATCCGCCAATATGTCATAAGTTGCAAAATAACGAGCATTCTTAATTATTTGGTAACCCATCACTCTTTAATTTTCAATTATGAAGGTTGCCGGGGGATTCAGATATCTGGCGACGGCTTACTTGCGTTTTTTAAAAGTGAGCCAAGTTGGGAATAAATTGTACGCTACTGATGACGGAACTAATGCAGCCAAATTGACTCATTTTTTAACTATGCAAGTTTTCGAGCCAGATATCAGAAATCGTCTGCGCCCTTCCTCATTGAAATTCAAAGTGCGGTGGACGAAAAAGTGTGTACAGTTTTTGGAAAGTTATAATATATATTTGGCAATCGGATTTAATTCTACTCATTCAAAGTCGATTTTTGATCAATTTCGGCCATTTTTGTCACGGCAGACCGGTGGACTCCTAATCTTCTAATTTTTCTCCACATTCTATTAAAAAAAAATCAGAATGATGTTCGATGGGGTACTTAAACTTGCAGTCGCCTCTCAGTCTATTAGTTATATTTAATTATCAAATTATATTGTATTTTTTCTATTTAATACACTATAAAAAAAAGGTAAAGTATAAGGGAATTATCTGCTCGGAACACATTATAAAAATTAATAAATAAATAAGTTAGTATCAACTACATTACGTTGGGAAGCTTTCTCATTTTGGGTTCAGTTGCAGATAATATTTATGTGCTTAGCAAGGTATGATACTAATTTGTCGGGAAAAAATGCCCGGAAGTGTTCAAAGCTTACTCCAATGGACATTTCCCGCATTTTTTATAAACGAGTGAAATTAAATTTTTATTTATGAAGAATTTCTATTTGATTAAAAATATTCAAACAAAAGTCCTTACAAAAATTATTTATTTAAATATTAAGAAAATAAAATTTCCGAAAACGTCATCCGATTGCGGTCCAATTAAAACGCCACATTTTAGCTGTGACGTCAAAACATCCTTCTGTTTCTATTTTTATCGTGAGGTTTCTGTAAAATAATTGGTGCGGGTTTTTTAGACAATTACCATATCCCGTGCCAGTTCGTGACCTCCGATATTATAGGAGGCCACCCAACTATCATTATGACGTCACAGGTCGCGTGGATACAATTCGATGATTTTATTTCTTTGACAATGTAAAAAATAAGATTATCCCTACATCTTAAAACACTAATTTTGTATGTAACTTGAGGATCGAAACTTCATCCATTCCTTTATAAGTACAATCAAGCATAATTTCTGTTCGTTAATAAGATTTTTTTTTTTTTTTTCAAAAGTAATTTTAAAATAATTCCAAACGTTTGAAATGTGAAAGAAAACAAGAAAATTAATTCAATACATTGATATATACAATTGATAAATCATAACAAATATACACCATAAACAAAACACAAATAATATAATAGCTTAAATACCACAACCAAATTCAAGGCTCATATTTTCAGAGAAATCCTTCATTTGGAGTAAATATATATAGTATATATATTTTTTTTTCCAATTCACAACGTTTGCCAAGACAAGCATGTACTGTCACCTTATAAAAACTAATCTTATCCAGTCTTCTTAGCAAATGCCTCTTTTGAATATACAAAATCATTTCGATGAAAATGCAGCTCGCATACCTTAAATAGAGGACAAAAATTTCTAAACAAATCTATCGAATTTTTAACAGAACATTACAGGGAAATACGAAAAAGTTTTCACGTTAAATTTTTATTTTTTGTTTATCATTTTGAAAGGCTAGAAAAGATTGGGTAAAACTTCCAAGTACGGTAGGAATTCTATGCCAAGAAATGTTTACATAAACCCGCGTCAAATTTTGTCAACCATAGGGAGTCCACGTTTAATTAAAAAAAAAAAAAAAAAGAATGGTTGGGGCGAAAATCACTTTAGCGCAGAAGTTTTTCCGTACGTGGAATTTTTGCCAACACATTTTTTCTAAACTTTCATTTGAAAAATGATAACAAAAAAGTTGAAGCCGAAGAAAAGTTATCACTTTCGTAAATAGTTAGCATTTCTTTTCAGCACTTAAATAACTTCTCAAGAAATTATACACTTATATTTAAAAAAATATTACATATTTTATTAAAAAGTTACACTCGCCTTGCTGTATTTTGTAGGGACAAAATTGTTTTGATGTATCGCACCGCACCATTTTTTTCTAACACTGTCATCGGAAGGGAATTTGAACACATAAATCATAGGATTAGTTCTGGAGTTCACGTTGCACTTTAGAACGGAACAAGATCTCGGTATTATACAAAATTTTCACCAAATATTAAACGTATAAATCGTCCATAATAACCATTGAACGACTAGTAAATGCAGAATTTAAAGTTCAGTGTATCTACTTTCAATGTTTACCTCGCGATCCCATAATTTGTATCCACCACTGATGACGTAGAAGGTAAAACATGGCGGAGTTGGACGTCCTTCTACAATATCGATGGTCACGGCCAGTTGGTGCGATTTGAGAAAAACTTGCAAAACGGGTTTCCGCTGCTGTGTTTCAAGCCAAGTTATTTCAGATATAATGACGTTACATTCGCTTCGATCAGAATGTGCCGTTTTCGCCCCAAAAAGTAACAAGCAAACTTTATTGCAATTTAAAAAAAAAAAAAAAAAAACGATTTGAGCAGAATTTTTTTTTTGTTTATGGCCCTTTCGAAGCATTTAGAGTTGAATAAAAAAACTGTCCATTTAATTGAATAGCAAACCTGTTACAATATTTTTCCTACCTTTCAAAAAACAAAAGAGCAGGATCTTTTAACTAGAAACTCACTTCTTGATTTTTCTAGTTACTTCATGGATGGCGTAAATAACATCGCCAAATTTTATCAGTTTGAAAAACAAAATATTCGTTGGCGCATGAAATAAAAAAGTCAAGCCCTGGGTTTCTTGCTCAAATTTAAATCCTACAACTATTGAAAATTTTTTATTTCTGCAAGCAATTTATTTCTACAAGAATTTATGTTCTGCAAGCAGATGACACCAATGGACAATTCCTGCCATTTTTTTTTTTTTTTTTTATTTAATTCTAAATGGTTCGAAAAGGCCATAAACACAAAAATTGGTGCTCATTGCGCTTTTTTTTTTTTTTTTTTTAAAATTTGTAATCAAAGTTCCGTTGTTAGACGTTGGCAAGAAAACGATACTAGAAATGAATGTGACGTCAAGGCTTCCCAAACATCTTGGCTTGAAATGCGGCAGCGGAATCCAGTTTCTCTCAAATCGCACCAACCTGTAATGGATACGGCAATGGTCAATCAACGCCAAGTATTTCAACGCCAACTATTTGGCAGAGACCTCACGATAACCATAGAAACGATGGGATCTCTTGACGTCACGGATTTTGTTGACTGTTTTTATCGGACTGGTTTTGGCTCGGTTTTGAGGCATTTTCTTTTCCTAATATTTAAATAACTAGTCTATTTAAAGAACTTTTGTTTAAATATTTGGAATCAGAAAGAAATTTTTCATAAATAAATACTAATTTCACTCTTTTTTAAAAAATGTGGATATTGTCCATTGAATACATTTTCCCAGAGGTTGTCTTTGATTACAAAGAGTTTTAAACTAGTTTGAGGGAAGTTGTTAATATAGTTCTCTATAGTGCTTATTAAACCTTCTTCGGGTTCAATAAACAAGCATGCACTCTCCATAAAGTTATAATAGGATGCCAATGAGTTCTCATTAGGATTCACATTTTGGGCAGTAAGGCTACTTTTTTTTCCAGCATACCATGTTTAATGGATACTGACTGCAAGCATTCCTCTACACAAGAGGTAGGCGATATATCGATATGGCTATATTCTTTTTAATATCGATATTAAAAATCAATCGATATTAAAAATATCGATAAAATTCAAGGATATATCGATATTTTCAAACATATTTAGTTTTTTGATGATCATTTTGTAGTTCCATGTGTTTTTTCAATTTTCTTTTTTCCCTTTTCAATAACTTCAAAACTAAAGATTATGATTTGTTAGATTTTTATTCGTTAGTCATCAGATATTAGACCTTGATGTATATTTTCAAATGAGCATTTAATATATTACTTCTTCTGTGTTCCATTTTTGATTTTTCTTTTTTCATATATATATATATATATATATATATATATATATATATATATATATATATATATATATATATATTTATATATATATTCTTCCCTCTGTTAATTTGTTATTATTGCCATTGTAAAAAATGTTATGCTAAATGTTCAGCGATGTAAAAGCTCTTGAAAATTATCGAATTATTTCTTAAAATCACTTCACCAATTAAGCATATATATATATATATATATATATATTTTAATGGATTAATTTTGGTTGGAAAAGTAGTTACCTTTCAAAAAGCAACAATAAAAGTAGAAATTTGCCTTCAAAAACTTCGTTTCTGGCAAAATTGAAAATAAAATAAAAAATAATCATGTATCGATTTATCGATATTTTTTTTATGCAACTATAAAGTATCGATATTTATTTTGATCGATATTTCCGACCTCTACTCTACACCTTCTACAAAAATTTCAGACAATTCCCGCATTTTTTTTATTCAATTCTAAATGCTTCGAAAAGGCCATAAACACAAACATTTCTGCTCGATGCGCTTTTTCTTTTTTTTTATTTGCAATCAAAGTTTCCATTTTAGACGTTTGCGAGAAAACGATTAATTGAATGTGACGTCAAAAATTCCCAAGCATCTTGGCTTGAAATACAACAGCGGAAACCCGTTTTGAAAGTTTCTCGCAAATCGGGCCAACTTGTACGGCATATGGCAATAATCTACCAAATCAACGCCAACTATTTGGCAGAAACCTCACGATAACCATAGAAACGGATGGAACTCTTGACGTCACAGATTTTTTTAGTGTTTGATCGGACTGGTTTTAGCTCGGTTTTGGGCATTTTATTTCCTTGGTATTTAAATAATTAATTTTTTTAAAAAAAACTTTTATTTAAATATTTGAGATTAGAAAGAAATTCTTCATAAATATAAACTAATTTCTCCCGTTTTTAAAAAATACAAGTATTGTCCATTATGTTGAAACATATACTTAAACTTTTAGCCGTGTCCCTCTATACTTCTTGGTTTATAAAGACGAATCAACATACAATTTAAAATACATGATACTTAGAACCTTTTAATTTTTCACGGCAGTAAGCTTCGATAGAAATCTGATGCTCTTTTAATTAAATCATTAAATCATTAAAATAACTTCCGAATCTTAAAATTAGAAGGTTAAGTGGATTATATATGCACAAATACATTCTCTGTATTTGGAAATGATTATTTCACCGAAAAATGTTATAAAGGAAATAACGTAGCCCGAAAATAAAATAAAAAAAGCACCCGAAATCCCATCAAGAGATACCTTCCTATTTCGTCGAATACCAGAATATTTTGTTTCTCTAACAGAAATCTGGTACCGGAAAGCAGCATCGCCAATATTTTTCTCTACGAGCCCCGCATTCGTAAACTTCGATATGATCTTATTCAGATCCTTCTTGCAGCAGAAATTTGGACCAAATGCGATCCCAATGGACACAGCAGAAATGGTATCACTGGAGATGAACACCTTCGACTGCAGAGATCCGTAGAAAAATCTTAATTCGGTCTCGTACGTGATCTCAGCAGAATCACTCCGAACCATTGTATTCTTTCCAATCTCTGATGTGTTGTAGTACCATCCGTTATCCTCTATGGCTTTCCCCAGCACTTGCAGATAGTCTTGTCCCGTATTGCGAAGGTACGACACAGTGTTCGTTCCCCGCTGAACGTAACACCTGTGGGTTCCTCTCTGCACTGCAGATGCAAGTTCTTGGAAGGTTTCCACACCCTTCTGTCGCCTTGGAACAGTCAGGAAGGACAGCAGGGACCCCGAATAGCAAGAAGAGATCACCAGCGCGTACACCAACCACATCATCCATATCGGTTTTCTGGATTCGCCATCGAGATGGACCGGCTGTCTAAGAATGCTACTCAGAAGATCGAACAGGATGCGTGCGATCGAGTGTTTTCCATCTAGATACAGCACAATCGACACGGCGACCATTGTACCAAGAAAACATCCCCAAACTATTTTATCGAAAGGGTAGAGGTAGGCATTACTTGAATGAGTCTTTTCGGGCTTTCCAATAGCGAATGAGAGGGGTGTTCCTCTGTACGATGTGGTGAAGTTCACCACTTTCGATCTCTGCTCAGTGATCATGAGACCTGAGCAGGCCATGTCTGCCTCACCCCTCTGCACCATCCCAACCAGTCCTGTCCACGATCCATTGCTCATCGGCCTCCCATACTCACCATCCACGGGAAATCGCAGCTCGTAGTCAAAGCCCAGAGCCGCTATAAGCTCTTTCAGGAATCTCGCTTCACCCACATCCGAGAGCTCGAAATGAGATTCACCACTTTTCTGCACTTCCATCACATAGTCCATAGTTACAATGGCCACCACTATTTTGGGAAGATGTTTGGTAATCATGAAAAGTTTCTTATGCAATTTTCACAAGTATTTTATTTGTATATTTATGATAGAACTGACATAACCTCTAGGTCCTGTGATAATCCACAGGATGGTATGCCCAAATAGAACTCTTGACTACGGCAATCCTTAAGATACCAGTCGTCGTTTGTTATCAGGGAGTTGCTATCTGAATTCCTAACAAACGTGGTAGTCTTATTTATATTCCCTAAAACCAAACCTACAATACCGAAATAATACCAAACTAATTAATACCGAAATAATACCAAACTAATTAATACCGAAAAGCACACGACTCCCAGAACTTTATGTACATAGTGCTTCTTAAATGTCAGAGTCTTTTTAGCCAGGTATGTTGTCTTAAAACTAATTACAGTAGAAAAGAATTTCACAATATATTTTAGATCCATAAAAATGTGGAAGAGATCACTAGTAACTCGGAAATGTATAATGGTTTCATTATTATACGGGTCATTTATAGACTGGTTGAAAGTAGTTTGGATTCAAGTTTTTAGTTTCACTTGTAGAATAAAAAGTTATGCAAGAGTTACTTCTCTACAAATATTTATTCCTAGTTTAGTGGTATGATTCGGTTTTCTCAAAACTACAATAACTTTGATAATACGCTTAAGTCCAATCATAGAAGTAGTTTGATAAGATTTTTTTGTTCGACAAATGTTAACTGCTGACTTAGGAAGATTTTTTTTTATCCATTTGGAGTATGCGATAAATAGAAAATCAGTTGTAAAAATTATTTTAAGATGTTCTTGATGAAAGACATTTTTTGAAGATAGTTCAGTATCGTAAGAAAACTTTCACAATTAGTTTTTACAAAAGTTTTTCATTTTCATCAGAAATATATCATAACTCTTTTGAATAAATGATATTCACAACAACCAATCATAGAAGTAGTTTGATAAGATTTTTTTGTTCGACAAATGTTAACTGCTGACTTAGGAAGATTTTTTTTTATCCATTTGGAGTATGCGATAAATAGAAAATCAGTTGTAAAAATTATTTTAAGATGTTCTTGATGAAAGAAATTCTTTTCTTTTTTTAAGATAGTTCAGTATCGTAAGAAAACTTTCACAATTAGTTTTTACAAAAGTTTTTCATTTTCATCAGAAATATATCATAACTCTTTTGAATAAATGATATTCACAACAACCAATCATAGAAGTAGTTTGATAAGATTTTTTTGTTCGACAAATGTTAACTGCTGACTTAGGAAGATTTTTTTTTATCCATTTGGAGTATGCGATAAATAGAAAATCAGTTGTAAAAATTATTTTAAGATGTTCTTGATGAAAGAAATTTTTTTAAGATAGTTCAGTATCGTAAGAAAACTTTCACAATTAGTTTTTACAAAAGTTTTTCAATTTCATCAGAAATATATCATAACTCTTTTGAATAAATGATATTCACAACAACCTATGTAGATTCGAATCACTTCAGTTCCTTTCACAAGTAATTACTTTTTTTACTCATGAAAATTTTATAAAGTTTAACCTTTTCTCTATTATCTTGTAGCATAAATTTATGGCTGGTAACCAACTTTTTATACAATATTGTTGATAACATTGTAGACAAGTCACAGTGACCAACAATTATATTTGATTGGTTTCAATTTCATAAACCACATGCAGTTTGGAGACTGTTGAGAACAAAATTACACTTATGAACTTAAATTCTCGAAGCAGTATTCATTTCAATCATAATACTTCCCCACTGAAACTGTACAAGAACCACCACTCACCAATTAGTGCAGTTTCTTTGAAGTTTCTATAAAAGCTTCAATTTCATACTTTGTTTTGAGAAATCGAAGGCCTTAATACTGCAAATTAATTCATAAATGCCCCACAAGAATGGTTTCTATCAATAATTATTGATTGCGATACATCAGCTCTTCTGCACAATCAACAAAAAGCTAATAGACACATTGGGAAAATTAAGCTAACAATCGATTGTATATTTCCTCCTTTTCAAAAGACTAAATTTGTATAAATTAGGCATTTTTTGTGTCAGCTTTTTGTGTTGCATTAATTTGAATATTTTCTTATAGAATGTGTGAGTTTGTACATCAAGATGACTTTCCATTATAATCCTAGATAAATAGATACTTTTGTTAATGTTTTATTCATTACGGTATGGATATCTTTTATACAAGAATAAGCACTTTTTATTTCTGCTAAAAGTCCAACACGCATGTGTCTTCCAATAATCGCATACAATATCAAATACAAAGCAGTTGTGAATTAATAAGAGGAAAAAACGATAATGGATATTTTCCATTATAAAATGGTAATACTGTTCCTTATTACAATTATGTACAAAGTAGAGTTTATTTATAATGTATTTGATGAATTAAGGTATACATATACGTTGGGAATCGCAAAAATTAACCCAAATAGGCATTTTTGTTTTTTCATTCTAAAATGTTCTCCAATTCATTATCTTTAAAATGATATCAATAACTTTCTTATAGTTAAAACACTTTTTTAATTACATGCAATTTCGTAAAGGTCGACGTTTAAAACATATTGGAAAAAAGAACATTTCGAAAACTTTGAACTCATTTTCTGGAGAACTGCTTTTCATTGTTGAATGAATGTACTCCAATGGTGATATCTTAAGAGTTAATTAACTGATTTTTTAAATTTCAACTGTATAATTTAGATAACATTTCAGAGCACGGGCCTTAGCTGTTTACAAAAATTTTGGTAAAAAATAGATTTTTTATGTATTTTAGAATATTTTTATTTTTGGAAATTTTTTATTTTTTCTAGTACTTTTGATGTTAAATGTTAAAATTTAAAAAATATTTAAATTATACATTATATTTTGCTTGGGCCCGTGTATCAATACCTTGTCTTTAATTTCCAGTAAGAAATTTGTTTCAAAATTTATAAGGTATTACTTTATCGTCGTTGCAATTAAGCCTTAATTAGTGAATTAAAATTCAATTAATTAAATAAATATTTTTTTTTTTTTTTTACATTTTGTTACTGCAAATACATTACATTTTTTGCTCTTGTAATTCTCTCAAAATTTTTAAACCCTGGCATAAGAATTAAAAAAAAAATTGTCTAACGTATATGTATACCTTAAGTAATAAAGTTACAATACTGTATTATATGAAGTTTTACAAAGTTACGTATTGCATCCCAGAAGCAGTTTCAAAGCACGCTGTATTTCATAATTAAAAAGCATATATATACAAAATAATGTTTGATGTATCTCAATTACCCTTTTAGACCTTTGATTAAACTTTTACAAAGTACTTATAATCCGAGAGGTGACTGCAATTTTTGGACCCCATCGAACATCATTCTGAATTAATTTTTTATAGGAATGGGAGAAAAGTGAGTAGATTAGGAATCCACTGGTCTGCCGTGGCAAAAATGGCCGAAACTGATCAATAATCGACTTGGAATGAGTTGAACTAAAATCCGATTGGCAAATATGTCATAGCTTGCCAAAAATAGAACAAACTTATTCGTCTGGCAACCCACTTCATTTTGATTTTCAATGAGAAAAAGCGTAAACGATTTCTGATCTTTGGCTCGGAAAACTTATATCTTTTAAAAGTAAGCCAAATTGGCGACATCAGTTACGTCAGCAGTGACGTAATATTTTTTGCCAACTTGGTTCCCCTTTAATAGATACAAGTAGACCGTCGCCAGATATCTGAATTGTCTGCAACCTTCTTAATTGAAAATTAAAGAGTGAGGGTTACCAAATAAAAAAAATGCTCATTATTTGGCAAGTTATGGCGCATTTGGCAATTGGATTTAGTTCAACTTATTAAAAATTGATTTTTGACCAGTTTCGGCCATTTTTTTCCACGGCAGACCAGTGGATTCGTAATCTATTCACTTTTCTCTAATTTCTATAAAAAATTCAGAATGATGTTCGATGGGGTTCGAAAATTGCAGTCGCCTCTCAGTCTATTATTCAACAACTTAGCATTCTTAATGAATGTTTGTTCAATTGTAGTTAATATATCATAATTATTTAATTCAAAGCATGCTCATGTTATAGATTATATTTAAATTAATTAAAAAAAAACATTGAAATTAAGATAAAAAGCTAATCAACTTTAGGAATAATTGAAAAAAAAACTCTTCAAATTATAAGTCATTCCTATAATATATGATAGTGGCATCAATTGTGATATTTTTAAAATCTTTGTATTCAAGTTGTAGTATTATAATTCATGAAAGCAGAGTAGATCAATACATTATTTTACCTCCTATAAGTCTCTTATAATTAAGAAACGAAGGGGCATTTTATCCCTCATTTTTCTAATAAAACAGATAATTTCTTTTAATAAACAGTTGATATTTTTGTATCGCTCAATTTTTTTTTCATAAGTGAACACTGTTAATAATATTATTTGCAAATAAAAATAACATTCTGAAAAAACGAAGAAAATTTATACCTATATAGTTAATTTAAAGTGCGGTGTTTTTTTTTTTTTTTTATTTTTTTTTTTTATGGAAATTCAAATTGTCTTTGAAAACTGAAAAAATTTATTATATAAACAGAATTACCGTTAATTCTAGTTAAACTTAAAATTGTAATATATTTTGCGTATCAGCTTAATTTTTTATTTTAGTAAAATTACTTACTTGAAACACATTACCATTGAAGCTATTATTGCACCAGTGTATCTGTAGAAATTACAGAATCTCCTTCTACTTGTAATTTCTACAGACGCAGTCTCCTAAAACCACTTCATAGCTAAGCTAGAAAGAAATCTTTGAGTTTTTCTTTTGAACAACCATACCATATTCATTATAAAATAAATAATACCTATAAATTATCCAAATTAAACTCAAATTAAAGCACGGATGATGTCACCACTTATGATAGAACTTACAACTAGAAATCACTATTACACAACGTAAATTTCACACAATGAGGAACTTTCACGTTTTTTGGTTTAAATTTTTAAGTAAAAGTAGAGAAAAAATCATGAAAAACAATACCATTCTTTCAAAAATGTGTGCTCGGATAGATAGTTAAAAAAATATTTAGTTTTTCCCTTTGCGATTTGGCGGGGAAAAGGCACTTTTGCGTGAAACGTCAACGCGCAGATAATGAACCAGTCTAGAACCTGTTTTAGACGAGGAATGAGTGAGGTTTCTCCTTCGTTTTGCGACTTTATCTCTGCGTAACCACGTCACGGTTTTTTATGCGTTTTTAGTCACGTGACTTTTGCTTTGATTTCGGCTAATTTCAAACTCGATTTTTGATTAATTGAAAGCATAAAAATAAAAAATAATTGCACTGTTCAAATATATTCGTTGGATAACACTAGAAAATACAAAAAAATATTCAATTTCCTCACTTGTGCATTCCTCACTAAAGCAATTTCTAAAAATCACCCCTTAAAACGTGAATTCACATAAAGAATTAAACCTTTTTAATATGTTTTCAAAATTATAGTTAAAAATGAAGTTTTAGAAAGAAAAAAAAAATCCTATCCTAAATTATTCACTTAATAGCCCCATTCCCATATATCTGAGAGTTTGTTTACTAGTAAAATTAACGATAAAACTTTCATTCAGAAAAAAAAACCTGGAAGAATAACATCTGAAGAAAACACATTTGGCTAAAAAAACATCTCCGTTTCTCCCAAGTGGCAGCAAAAAAGAAGAGTCATTATTCACCGAAAATAGATCACTGAAATCGCATCCTGTCAAGAAACCCTAAGAAAAGAATGAAAGCAAAAGTAGTTTTCTTCTTGTTACACATTCTTTTCTTTGTCCTGTCTTTTTATGATTCGTCTTTCTCGCTGTAACACTTCACAGCACTTTATATCGACTTTTCTTTCATTTTTCCCATTCCATTTCGAATTTCAAAGATGCGGATACTTGCATCAACGCTTGGTGTGTACGGTACCTCCATAGGGGCCAATGTTTAATTCAACAAGTTTGGGGGCGTCTCATTTGGTAACCAATTCTTCAATCATTATAAAACTTTCGCTGTATAGTATTTAGATACTTTTTAAATACTTTAACAGGAGATTTTCATTATTTTTTGAAAATTAGAATAATTATGGTTTTCGAAAAATATATTTTTAAAAAATGTGAAAATTTTAGATTATATATATTTTTTTTTAAGTATGCTTCTTATTAATTATTCCTCGAATTAAAGTACTTATATACTTTAGAGAAACATATATAAAAAATGTCAAGCATTATGTCAAATAGATTTTGAGCTATGGGCCCCCAAAGACGAAAAAACGGTATTTTGAGAAATTCGGCTTTGAAGTTAAAAAAGCATGCATTAAATACATGCATTTTGTTTACTTCAAAAAACTATTAAAAATACTTCAAAATAAGATATAATTAGAAATGAAGCATCATTTTAAAGAGAAAAATTTAAATTTTAACAAACATCAATAAACTCGAAATTAATAATCTGAAAAATGTGCATGCCCCCCCCCCCCCCTCCCCCCATAAGATGTAATTATTTTTTTTTTGTTTTAGCATTTATGTAATATAAGTTGCTGACAAGGGAGAATTGATGAGGTCGCAGTTGTTGCAGAAATGTTTCAATGCAGCTATTCCCAAACTGTAGGTTGTGAGTTAATATTTACTAAATTGCGAAAAAAAAAATTAAATATGTGAATTTTTTTACAGTAAAACAAAATAACCTTAACGATATAGTCGTGCCACACTTTCTCCTCAAACAATTTGGAATGCCAAAACATTTAACTACATTTAAAAAAAAAAGTTTTTAACCTACCCCATTTTTTCAATGGAACCGGGAAAGACTGATGGTCTTTCTTAGGCCTCTTTTACACGGTGCAGAAGCAAATGCGTGTGCCTTCGCGTTGCCTTTTCACACGAGCCTATATCTGCGGACGTTTTGCCCGAATCTTAGAAAGGTTTGGTTATTATTTTCACTCAATGAATGTAGTGTCTGAATAAGCGTTGGTTAAAAGTATTTTTTTTTTTTTTTTTAAGTTTTACTTTATAATATAAGTATAAAATTTAAGTTTGGATAAAAGAAGATTACGGTTATTATATCTCCTTTATTCTAGAAGGAAAAGGATAGATAGATTTTGTTGGATCCTCCTATTAATCAGAGGCGGCCTAAGGCGTGTACTATCGCATGCATGTGAATTTGAGAGGGAAGCCGAAATGAGAAAAAAAAAATTTAAATAATATGATAATATGGTAAAAATGTAAACTAATAAAAAACATTTTCCGTTACTAAAGCTAGGAAGGTCCACTGCTAAGTGATGTAATATAAGTTATTTTAATCAGTTTTGTGTAACATTTTTTTTTAGATTTTTTTTTCATCAATATTAAATCAAAAGTTTTGTTGTAATTTAAAAATGTGTCTTATTTTAGGACATAACTTTAAGCAGAATAAAATAATTTAGGAGCTTGCTCTTTACAGAAGTACAGTACACCATGCCTGTTGAAGTTTGTAAAAGTCTGTTAAAAAAATTAGTAATAGAAGAAATCATTTAAAAAAAAAATAATAATAATAATAATGAAAAGATACTAAATACCATTACTACTTATTAGTTTTAGTATTTAATCCCTTTAAAATGCCAAATTCAGATATTAAGTTCCGGCAAATTTTAGTAATAGAGCACCCATACCATTTTTGGAGTGTTTTTTTTTTTTTTTTTTTTCTATACCCATTTTCATTGTAAGAGGAGCCAAAACTCTTTCTTGCACACACAGCATTTTGCTCTTAGGCCGGCTTTATAAGTAATATTTATCTTTTTAATTGAATTAATTTAAATTTTATAGAAAAGGTTTTATAATAAAGGCAGGAACGTTCCTTGCTCATAACATGTAATAGGAATCCTCCCCCCCCCCCCCCGAAAAAAAAATCAAATCTGGATGAGCTACTGAATGAAGTGTTCCATAAAAAAATTATCTCAAAAGAGGGCTCCAGTGAATAACAAAGGTTGAAGAACACTGCTTTATTCTATGTAACGTTACATACGTTTATGTTTTCGTGAATAAACAACTAAGATAATAACAGAACTGTTTAGCAGTATTAATATATAGTCGGCAGCTTTTACTTACCGATGTGAGATTCTGTTCCTGTTTCCAAATTACCGAAAATGGGGGTTTGAAACTTAAAGTGGAGTTTTCACCTTATCACACAAAGCCGATGTTATGCTTTGAAAAAGATGTTTCAATACTAGTATACATTGGAAAAAAAATTCCGAAACTTTTTTATCAGATTCACATTTTTCACACTTAACAAGTGTTAGAAAACTAACGTATCTGCCAAAAATTATTCATTTGAGGATTGATTAATTAAAAATTAACTAATGGGTATAATCCTGCAACAATCATAACTCAATTGGTAATTCATTTTCAATTTAACGACAAACGATACACAATGATTTGATACAAGGAACCGACTAGAATTGAAAACTTAACTGAAATATTTTTTTTTATGATTTTATTTTGAAAGTATTTAAAATTACTGACTTTTTATAAAAACGTCAAGATTCAAAATTAAGTTAAAATTCAATTATAGCATAGTTGAGTTAAATCCCAGTAGGTTTTTTGTCTCGTATTATACACTTTAAATTACAAATAAAAACTTAATTGGTTAAGGGGGTCCGGTACCGAAAATAAAAAAAACTTTATTTATGTACATTTTTAGGTCAAAAATATATTTTATGTATGAGATACTATTTATATATCTTTGAGAAAATGTTTTTTTAAATATTGTGTTTAGTTATTTAAAAAAAATTTAAAAATCAAGAAAAATCCATAATAATTGATGTTTGCGTATTTTGATATAAGTCAAGAAAAAATAAAAAAAAATTTCAAAGTGAAAGCTTTCTGTAATACATAATTATATAAAGAAAATTTTATCTTCACAGAATTTTGATAGGTGAATTAAAAAAAATTAAAAAAATTCTCAAAGTTAAACTATTGAAATTTTTGCTTTTCTTATGTTATCTTTTACGCTAAATGTTATATTTTAAAACAGAATTAAAAAAATATAATTCTGTGAAGACAAAATATTTAAAACTATATAAATTAAACGCTCCAAAAATTTGAATAGCCAATTGTTAATGGTTCTGGAGATATATCGATTTGAATATGCAACATCTGTGAAAAACACTAGTGCTCGAAAAACGCACTTTAAGCAGACGCTTCAAGGTGTTAGGCCCATTAGTGATGTTTAAATCACAGGTAATTTTGTGGCGTTCTAATCACCGGAGGAATAAGATAAAAACATCATTCTCTTCAGGAATGTATGAACTATTTTTTAAAATCGGGAAAAAAATTTGGGATTTTTGAAAAAATTTCAGTATTGGACCCCCTTAATTCAAAATGAAATTATCGAGGGAAACTGCGGAGATATACCGACTTCTGCAGGTCCCCACGAAGTTTTAACCTTCATCGTGTGAAAGAAGCCTTACACAAATGGTTATCAGCATTATTAAATGTCCGCACCAAGACCAAGTTATAACATATTTATCAATCAGATTTAGTTCAACACATTCAAAGACCATTTTTTAATTTTTCGGCTATTTTTGTACCGACAGACCAGAATATTCTTAGTCTTCCAATATTTCTCTACGTTCTATAAATCAATTCAGAATGATCTCTGCTTTTTCAACCATTTTGTACCAACCTCATTTCCTGAAGGTAGGTAGTGGGTAGTACTGCACAGGATATTAACACACACTCGCTCGTGATAGGGAGTGCGCTGGTATACCTATAACCACCGTAGAGTTCATTTCTACCTCTTTTCGGTGGCTATCCGGTAGATGGGAGCACTACCGACCGTATGTGGAACTTCTTAATTTAGGGCTGAAGGAAATTGATACATTTCTGTTCTGAATAAAGTACACTCTAAATTGGTAGCTATTTAAAGTGCTATTTAAAAACCAATAAGCAGACTTTTTTCAACAACATATAATCATAGGTTAGAAGTTTATATTTGAAATTACGACTATACAATAAGACAACATACCCTGAGATCAATGAATACCCTGCAGCGATGTGTGAACCGGTTTACTAATCCCTGATTGGCTGATCGGAACGATGTGCGGTCGATTCGTTAAAACTCTTGTAGTATCCGTGTTTAGAAAAGTAAAATATTAATTAAAATTTAAACTTAAAAGCACTTTTTTTTTATCAACTTATATTTAAGTTTACTACAAAACAATGAGCGCATGTTTAACAATATTACTATATAAGTTATGATTTGCTTGGAACTATATCTTTTCGGCGGAAGGATTAGAGGTCAGAAATATCGATACTAAATCGTTGCATAGAAAAAATATCGATATATCGATACATGATTTTTTTTTTTTTTAATTTATTTACAATTTTGCCAGAAACGAAGTTTTTTGGGGCAAATTTCTACTTTTCATGAATTCATGCCAAAATTGTTTTAATAAATAAATTTTAAAAATTGTTTTTATAAATAAATTATTATCAATCAGAATAAATAAAATACATTTGGATGTCAATGCGTAAATTCACATTTATTTTTAAAAGAAATTTTGAAAAGTAGTTTACCGCATATTTTGCTGATAGGATGTTTTTAATATTTAAAATTAGATGCAAATTCCAGGCACACGTTGGCAACAGAAACGGCGCTTTGTTAATAACTACTAATAAATGATATTATCTTTCCATTACATTATTCTATCTTTTTGATTAAGGTGCCTTTTAAACTGTCTCACAGTCAAGTCCAAACTTTAATTTTGAAGTTTTTGAAAAGGGAAGAAAGAAAATCGAAAAAACACATGGAACTAAAAAAACGATCATCAAAAAACTAAAAATGTTTGAAAATATCGATATATTGATGGTTTGTATCGATATTTTTAGTATCGATATATTTTTAAAAATATAGATAAAAATATCGTCGTATCGATATATCGCCGACCTCTAGGATGGATCCATCCTACAGCGTAATCAGTGAGCTCAGGCTATGTTGTCTTCTAGTATAGAGTCATTAGTTTTAATATCGGAGAATTTCCGATTTGCTGTTTCATTTCCACTTCACTTTCCTCTGTTTCCTGTATGCACCTAAAAATGTATACTCCAATGTAATGAATCTATGGTAGCGTTAGCCACTACGCGGCCCGAGGACCGGATTTGGCCCGCGATAGATGTTTCTGCGGGCCGCCTGTACCACAGAAGATTAAATAATTAATAGTTTAAAAAACTAAAAAACACGCTTCAATAGAAAAGTGAACTAAAAAGTAGAAAATAATTTGAAATAAGAATAGAGTGATTAACAAGAAATATTTATTTTATCGTAAAAAAGCGTGGAGTGCTTTTTAAGATATTTTCAACAACTGACATCAAGCACCCCACGCTTTTTTACGATAAAATAAATATTTCTTGTTAATCACTCTATTCTTATTTCAAACTTATTTCAAATTATTTTCTACTTATTAGTTTACTTTTCTATTGAAGCGTGTTTTTTAGTTTTTTAAACTATTAATAATTTTCTACTTTTTAGTTTGGCTTTTTATTAAAGCGTGTTTTTTAGTTTTTCAAACTATTGTAAAGCCAGGACATACAGCTTAATATGGATTGTAAATGAAAACGAACATCCATGCTCGATCCAAGATAAAGAGAAAAAAAACTTGTCTCTTTGGTATGCTAGGCCTGAGCTCTAACACCACAGCCATCAGGTTGGCTAAAAGATTTGGATTGTAGTCCGTTTGAAAGTATTGGAAGCGTGTAACTTTCAAATGGATAAACAGTAATTATTTTTAATTTTTACCTTGTTTATTTAGATCATTTGGGGTATATTTTGAATTTTTCAGATTTTTTTGAAAAACATTTGGATGATTTTTAAAAAACACTAAGTAGAACCACAATCGCCATTTATTAGCAAAGAAAAAATAATGAATAGTTTAAAAAACTAAAAAACACGCTTTAATAGAAACGTGAACTAAAAAGTAGAAAATAATTTTAAATAAGTTTTAAGTAAGAATAGAGTGATTCACAAGAAATATTTATTTTATCGTAAAAAAGCGTGGGTTGCTTTTTAAGATATTTTTATATTGGCTCTAATTTTACCAATATCTGTCATTAAATATTTACAACAATTGACATCAAGCACCCCACGCTTTTTTACGATAAAATAAATATTTCTTGTTAATCACTCTATTCTTATTTCAAACTTATTTCAAATTATTTTCTACTTTTTAGTTTACTTTTCTATTAAAGCGTGTTTTTTAGTTTTTTAAACTATTAATAATTTTCTACTTTTTAGTTTGGTTTTTTATTAAAGCGTGTTTTTTAGTTTTTCAAACTATTAATTATTTTTTCTGTAAACTATAATTTTTTTTTTATTTAATTTTTTTAGTTAAGTGTACAAAACTCTCCAGTTGTTCCTGCCAATAGTCACATGCTTGTCTCAAATTTAAGTCATGTGTATGCCTTAGTACACGCCGTATTACTTGGCACAAAACACTACCGTGTCTCTGAATATGAAAAATCACTAATCCTGAAGATCAGGATAATGCGACTAAAAAAACACGCTTTGTATACCCGTCGTGCCCACGACAAATCTTTCAAATGTCTGCCTTATCAATTGTCGATGATAGGTTCTGTGATTACTGGGATTGTAACGAGTAACGGCACACCAGGGTTCGATTCCGGAGAAGATTGGTTGGTTGGTTGGAATTTAACTGCGCAAGGGCAACACGAGCTAATCCTTGTGATAAAGAGACATACTTATTGAATTATTGTATTGTCATCGGTCTTTGACAAGTGTGCAAAGTTTGAATCAAATCTGATCGCTCAAAGTAGGGCAAAATCTAGCCCAAAAGAGTCGGTTACAAGAGTCAGTGAAACTAATAAAAGCGTGTTTTAAAAAAAATCAAATTTCACGATATGGACTTTTTTTTTACATAATTTGAATTTATCCGATGAAATATGTGTTAACTATGTAAAACAGAGTTCTCCTTTACGTGTTCGAAGAAACTATGAAGAAGCTTTCAGCAAGGTAGTTTTCATCAAGAATAAATACGGGAATAGTTAATTGAATATCATTTGGACAATTTATTAAGATTGACTTCGACAAGTACTCCGAAAGACATCGCCTCTATCATAAATTAAACTCAACTATTTCAACCTCCATCGTCTCATAATGGACAATTCCAGCATTTATTTTTTTATTTTTTATTCAATTCTAAATGTTTCGAAAAGGCCATAACCATAAAAATTTCTGCTCAATGCCCTTTTCTTTTTTTTTTAATTTGCGATCAAAATTACCTTCTTAGAAGTTGGCGAGAAAACGGCTCATTTCGTTGGCATTGAACGTGACGTAAAGAGATCTCAAACTTGGCTTGAAATGCAGCAGCGGAAACCAGATTTGCAAGTTTCTCGCAAATCACGCCAACCTGTACCGAATGTGGCAATGGTCTACCAACGCCAACTTTTTTTAACGATAATTATTTGGCAGAAACCTCACGATAACCATAGAAAGCAGGAATCTCTTTACGTCACGAATTTTGTTGACTGTTTTGATCGGACTGGTTTTGGTTGGGTTTTGGGGCATTTTCTTTTCTTAATATTTAAATAACTAATTTTTTTAAAGAAGTTTTGTTTACATATTTGGAATCAGAAAGAAATTCTTCGTGAATGTGTACTAATTTCACTCGTTTTTAAAAAATGCGGGAATTATCCATTGAAACGGGATAATCTGGAAGTACAGTTTAAATGCTTTTATTAAACGTTAGATCAAGTCACATTGTCACGTCTAAACAATAGATTCGTTCCCTTTTTTTATACATTGTTTACTATACTAAACGTTAACTTAACTTGACATCACTAGATGGTAGATCGTCACAGTGCTTATAGGTATTTAATCCATTTTGGCGGCGTGAAAGCATAATGTTCGCCAAACCACAACCCTGTAGAGGACAAAAGGCTATAAGATTTGCCGAGAATTATGCCTTCACTCCGCTAAAATTGATTAAATGCCTATAGTCCGGGGAATAGAGACTGAAAAAGGGGTCTTACCTTGCAAAAGGTTATGTAGTTCTGATTTTTTAATATGTTATAAAGGTCGGTCCCGTGGTTTATAAACCAAGTTTTCGATCTCCTAACCCTTGTGCGTTCTCCGTGGTGCAACAAAAACTGAGCCGTTTTTCAGTTTATACGTCATAACTCTTTGTCAATGCATCTTAGAAACAAATATTATATTCAAAAGTTGTAGAATATTAAATTTTCTACAACTTTTGTACAAAAAGTTTTTTTGTAGACCTATTATGGAAATAGTTATGTCGCATCAAAGTCAAAACTTTTTCTTAAAAATGCTACTTTTTTAAGATTTGTGTCAAGTTTTTTGATTATATCTCCATAATGGTACGTTTTAGAGAAAAAGTTTATGAATAAAAGTTGTAGAGCAATCAATTTGCTACAAGTTTTATACATTAACTTATTTTCTAGGACTAATAACAAAGGAGTTACTCTGCTTTGTGTATTTTCCATGGTGCACCAATAAAAAATACCTTTTTCAGTTTACAGATCATAACTCTTTTGCAATGCATTTTAAAAACAAACATTAAACTTAAAAGTTGTAGAATATTAAATTTTCTACAACTTTTGTGCACCATTTGCTTTTGTAAAGCTATTAGGTAAAGAGTTACGTAGCATCAAAGTAAAAACTTTTCGTAAAAATGCTGCTTTTTTAAGTTTTTTGCCGAGTTTTTCAATTAAATCTTCATAACAATAAGTCGTATTGAAAAATATCTTTACAAAAGTTGTAGATCTATAAATTTTCTATAAGTTTTATACAAAAAGTTACTATCTAGGACTAATAACTAAGGAGCTGCTCTTCTTTGAAGGTTTACGAGATGATAACTTATAATATTTTAAGTATAGGTAGGCGTTTAAAAATAGCTTCGTACTGCATAGTCTGACAATTTTTATAAAAGAAATCAAACAAAATATATATAATACTAATGATAATGTAAAATAAAAAGTGGAAACATATTAAATAACGTATACATCTACAGATAATAATAGTAATATAAAATTTACCATTTTGCCGTGATGCACCAAAAATTTCTGCATTCGGAAATAAAAATGAGAAATAAACTGCATTCAAGTGTCTAATTCTATACTACGTGGAGTACAAATCTTTTGAGATAGAATAGAAAAATCACAAGTCGAGTGGCATAAGTGACTTGTAAAGGAATTCTTATAAGGGCTCAGTTTCCACGAAAACCCTATATACTGTTGATTGAGATTTGCCACTGCTGAATTCAGGGATGAAGATTAGAAAAACCAAAAAAAAGTTTCTAGTGCTTTCTTTCTCACACCTCCGCACCACTAACTATCCCGACATAATATCAGTCACTCAGAGTAGTTACTTAGTATTGGAATACATGCGTTGTAATGATGGCTGCTCCGTCGTGTCCAATATTACAGCAATTTGCAAAGATCTTCCTGGATCCTAATGACAGTATTTAAAGCATCATTTAAGCAGTATCAAGCATTCTTGTTGCTCTCTGTGGTGGTGACAGGGCAACAATTTTAAATGCTTTGCGTTTTAAGCAATTTTCCAAATCAACAACTGGCAGCAAGTTAAATCAGTCAAAGCTACCACCGACCAAAGAAGCTGTCATGTCTTTCGCACATATAATCAAGTAAAGACATGGATGGGCCAAATGAAAAATCCTCTGGTCTGGGGATGAAGAAGGACAGTAAAGGACTTCTTCCTATTGCAACCACCGGTCTCAAGTGCTCCATAATATGTAAAAACTGTCGTGGACAAACCTGTGACAATATAGCGGACATCATAATTGATGACAACGATAATGACAACCCAACATAACTCTTAATTGATGAAATAGCGGAGGAACTAGCCGAGCCTTCGTGGCTAAACGAAACTAAATTTAAGAATTTATAAGTTTTTTTAAATTGTAATAAGTTTTTTATTGATATTACTATTATTATATATAGATAAATACATTTTTATAATATTTATATTTTTTGTTTTATAATACTATTATTTTAATACCTATATTGTTTTATTTTTAATCAAAGTTATCAGGCTTTTCAGTAAGAAACTGTTTTTAATATTAGATCTTACCAAGTAGCTCTTTTGTTATTAGTCCTATAAAATAACTTTGTATATAAAACGTCGCAAATTTAGGGTTCTACAATTTTTATGATATACTTTTATGGATATCATCTAAAAACACGACAAGAATCTTAAATGGTATTTTTACGAAAGTTTTTGCTGTGATGCTTTTCATACAATTTGTTTTTCATGCAATAGTTCTACAAAACAAACTTTGCACAGACATAAGTTGTAGAAAATTTAATACTCTACAACCTAAAATATAATTTTTTCCCTATAAAATGCAGTGGGAAAAAGGATATGATTAGTGTACTGAAAAAAAAAAATCCAAAATTTCAGAATTCAGAAGGTTTTTGGTGCACCAAGGCGAAAATGGTAAATTGATATTACCGTTATTGTATATGGATATATACATTATTTAATATATTTCCACTTTTTATTTACATTATCATCAGTATTATATAAATAATGTTTTATTTTTTTTATTAAAATTGTCAGACTATGCAGTAAGAAGCTATTTTTTTTTAACCCCTACCTATACATAAAATATTATAGGTTATCATCTCGTAAACCTTAAAAGAAGAGTAGCTCCTTAGTTATTAGTCCTAGATAGTAACTTTTCGTATAAAACTTATAGCAAATTTATAGATCTACAACTTTTGTACAGCATATTTTTCCCTACGACTTATTGTTATGAAGATATAATTGAAAAACTCGGCAAAAAACTTAAAAAAGCAGCATTTTTACGAAAAGTTTTTACTTTGATGCTACGTAACTCTTTACCTAATAGCTTTACAAAAGCAAATGGTGCACAAAAGTTGTAGAAAATTTAATATTCTAGAACTTTTAAATTTAATGTTTGTTTTTAAAATGCATTGCAAAAGAGTTATGATCTATAAACTGAAAAACGTATTTTTTATTGGTGCACCATAGAAAATACACAAAGCAGAGTAACTCCTTTGTTATTTGTCCTAGAAAATAAGTTAATGTATAAAACTTGTAGCAAATTGATTGCTCTACAACTTTTATTCGCAAACTTTTTCTCTAAAAAGTACCATTATGGAGATATAATCAAAAAACTTGACACAAATCTTAAAAAAGTAGCATTTTTAAGAAAAAGTTTTGATTTTGATGCGACATAACTATTTCCATAATAGGTCTACAAAAAAACTTTATGTACAAAAGTTGTAGAAAATTTAATATTCTACAACCTTTGAATATAATATTTGTTTCTAAGATGCATTGACAAAGAGTTATGACGTATAAACTGAAAAACGGCTCAGTTTTTGGTGCACCACGGAGAACGCACAAGGGTTAGGAGGTCGAAAACTTGGTTTGTAAATCACGGGACCGGCCTTTAAAACATATTAAAAAATCAGAACTACATAACCTTTTGCAAGGCAAAATGTCTCTATTCCCTGGACTACTATGAGCACTTTGAAGATCTATCGTCTAGTGATGTCAAGTTAAGTTGGAGTTTAGTACAGAGGTAGATATTTGGAGAACTTTCCAGATCGTAGTCGAAAAGTCCTATACATGTACATGGGGACCAAAAATGTCACCAAATGGCCGCCAAGTTTGGTGACATTTGACGATTTCTCGCCAAATTTGGCGACAAAAATTATTCGCCAAAACTGTCGCCAACTTGACTCTATCTCGCCAATTTGGCGAGATTTCCATTACCATAATGTTAAATGCCCTACTCCTTGTAAAACTCTCTTCCCAGCGTTATCTCTGTAAAACTCGTTATCAAGCATTAATAAGACACATATTGCAGGGAAGCCAAGTTAAGACGAACTATTGCAATGCCTTATGCGAAATGTACATAAATTTTCCTATTTACAGAATTAACACTACGAAATATTTACAAATATACAAAAACGCGTAACAATATTAATTGCAATTTTTTTTAGGATTTAAAAAAAAATATATGTATATTTTTGTGTATCCGGCATGAGAAAAGCTCCAACATAAATCCTATGACTAGCCTCTAAAAGTTATTGACGAACGCTGGTATATGGGATTATTATAAAAAAAATCACTCATATATTTTAACGTATCTGGGCAAATCTGAAATTAAAGGGCATTTGAGGAGGTAAAGAAACATAAACATAAAAAAATAGATAACAAAATCGAAATTTTACTCTTGGAATTTTATTAACAAACCTAATAAATTTATCACTTCAAAAATATCTATCGTATCTATACAATTCTTAAAAAACTATCTGACGCGTTCTTTGCTTGCATTGTTCTTGGAAATCATGATTTTCCGACTATCCACTACCTACCATACCCATATCAATAGCTTACATGGCACTCTTATAACAAGTGTCCTGCACTTTGCCTGCACCTTCACTGTAATTACCAAACTTATTAATGTCATAAATTATTTTTTGACTAAAGAAATATAAAGTATGGAATGAAATCAACACTACTTTTAATGATCTTATAATCAAAGCCAAAAATCCGTATTAAACTTTGGTTGAAGTGAGAAAAGAAAAGTGAAGTGATGCCCAAAAGTTGAGGACAAGTGCTCCCCCCCCCCCCCCAACACACACAAGCACCACCATAAATTTTATAATTTCGCGTTTTACAATACAAATTTTAACTATAGTAAGGAAATAATTTATACTTCCTAACACTAGCATTGAATAAGGATACAAACTTTATTGTTATTTTAATGATTATTCTGTGACTTGATTTTTTTGTACTTGGAAGTAAGAGATAAAGTGAATTAATATTTCTTTTCTCTTAGATTTTATAGTGAATTTTTGTTTGTTTGTTTGTTTGTTTTGCTTGTTTGCTAGTTCGATCGTTCGTTCGTTTATTTATTTATTTATTTATTTATTTATTTATTTATTTATTTATTTATTTATTTATTTATTTATTTATTTATTTATTTATTTATTTATTTATTTATTTATTTATTTATTTATTTATTTATTTATTTATTTATTTATTTATTTATTTATTTATTTATTTATTTATTTATAAATAGTACTTCTAAATGTACATACTTTCATAAAATTAAATTAATACAGAACATTATTTTTTTTTTTTTTTTTTTTTAACAATTTGTCCTTATATGAAACAAGAATAGAAAAGATCTCCAAAACATTTAAAAAAAAGTTCCTCCAAAGTTAAAAGTTGATCAAATGAACATTATTTGTAAATAAAAGTACTTATATCTTGATACAAAGTAGTATAGTTCATATTTATAATAGTATGATATATATAACATAACTACATTTTTTTTAACATTTGAAAACTTTAAATCACATTTTCTCAGTATCACTACATTTAAAGTGTCATGTTATTTTTCTTTAGTAATTTTCAGACAGAGTGAGTATTTTTAAAAGTGAGGAGATGAATTTCAGTGGTTTTAGAAGTGGGGGATGGATTTTAGTAGTTTTAGAAGTGGGGGATGGATTTCAGTGGGTTTAGAAGTGGAGGAGGGATTTCAGTGGGTTTAGAAATGGAGGAGGGATTTTAGTAGTTTTAGAAGTGGGGGTGGATTTAGTAGTTTTAGAGGTAGAGGATGGATTTTAATAGTTTTAGAAGTGGATGTTGGATTTTAGTAGTTTTAGAAGTGGGGAATGGATTTTAGTAGTTTTAGAAGTGGGGGTGGATTTAGTAGTTTTAGAGGTAGAGGATGGATTTTAGTAGTTTTAGAAGTGGGGGTTGGATTTTAGTAGTGTTAGAAGTTAGGAATGGATTTTAGTAGTTTTAGAAGTGGGGAATGGATTTTAGTAGTTTTAGAAGTGGATGTTGGATTTTAGTAGTTTTAGAAGTGGGGAATGGATTTTAGTAGTTTTGGAAGTGGGGGTGGATTTAGTAATTTTAGAAGTGGGGGTTGGATTTTAGTAGTTTTAGAAATGGGGGTTGGATTTTAGTAGTTTTAGAAGTGGGGAATGGATTTTAGTAGTTTTAGAAGTGGGGAATGGATTTTAGTAGTTTTAGAATTTAGTAGTTTTTTTCTTGAAAAGTGGGGGGACGCGTCACCCTGCGTCTACCCACACTTCTAGCAATGGTATTCAATGAAATCAAAACATACAGAACAAAACATTTATGAAGAAGTTGAAAGAGCTAACAAATGAAAAAATATTATATTTCTCAAAATAATAATAATTTTCATTTTAAACAATTTGAATTCCTAGAAATAAGCAAGTACAGAAATACAACACACGATATTTTATTTGAAGTGAATAGTATTGTACATGTGCAAGCCATATCTTATTTAGTAGGCCATCACGGTTCGGTCAAGACAGTAGCCTAAAGGGCCATAACGATTTATTATGTATTTATGTATTGTTAGCAATGGAGGTCTTTCCGAAAGAGCTCTCAATCTCTGAATTGACACAACTGAGAAACAGTAAGATACAGAAAGAAGGGACTCTACCTCGGGACTACGTTACTTAAGCCTTGAGTATACGGTGTAAGATGGATCCTTCTGCGTAAAGATATAGTTCCAGATAAATCACAACTTTTATATTAATATTGATAACTTGCGCACATATTTTTGTATTAAACTTAAATAGATTGTTACGAATTTCTGTATATTTGTAAATATTTTGTAGTATTATGTAAAAAGAAAAATGTATGTACATTTCGCATAAGGCAGTGCATGAGTTTGTCTTTACTTCGCTTTCCTGCAATGCGTCTCTTAATGCTTGAAAACGAGTTTTACAGAGATAATGCTGGAAAACGAGTTTTACAAGAAGAAGGCCATTTAACATTATGGTTAATGGCAATCTCGCCCAAATATCGCCAAACTTGGCTACATGTTCGGTCCCCATGTACCTGTATAGGGCTTTTCGACTGCGATCTGGAAAATTCACCAAATTTTTATCTCTAGAAGATTCGCGAAGGAAGATTCCCTTTATAAGACCAGGAGAGCGGGTGATTGAGTTAGTTAGTTGTCTCTCAGAGAGGATTCAGAGTAGTTCCGAAAGTGAACTGTATTGCATTGTCTTTTGTGGCAATTTTAGCAGTTGTGTATCAAGTTTTTAACTGCTGTTTGTGCTCCATTGTTGTGTAAAGAGCTGTATTGAATCTATTAGAACGGGAAGTTCTGGAATTGTAAAAGAATCTGCTAAGAGTTATATCGGAATAAATTTCTTCAAGTTTTAATCTGATTTGGCTTCAAGTCTTTCGAACCCATCCACTCAACAATCTGTGAATAACAACAAGAGAACAGGGAAAGATGCATTAACATTCTTGTTCACATGACTCGTTCTATGAATGTAGGATGGTCTATTTTTGAATATTATGCATGTAAATTTGAGAATAAAGAAGATTTACTTGGTCTATTTGTTTTTGATATCTTTTCACACGCCGAATGAGACTCAGTAACGCGTTAAAGTTTCAATATATTAACCAGAAATTATGTTTTATACTAACAAAGGACTAAGTAGAACTTTAGATTGTTTGAACCTATTTCAAAAGGGCATACCATCAGGAAAAAAATCATTTTAAAAATATTTTATATTTTTATGAAACCAAAAACTATAGTAAAAGGCTATGTTTTATGCTGAGTTCTTGATTTAGAGAAAGGAAGGTTTTTTTTTTTAAATCCTTTATATTAACTTTGCTTCTGTATGTTTGTCGATGGGAGCCTAATTAACTCCTTTGCCATCATCAAATCGGCTGAAACTTGGCGTATAGGTTTGATGTCGATGACAATGTATTCTATCAAATTTTGGGACTATTACTGTCACTAAAAGGTCGCTTTTACAGAATACTAATATACCAACTTGCCGTCATTCAATCACATTAAAATAGCAATGAACCGACCATTGTTGAAACTTTTTCCCGTTGCCAAAAATATTTTTATCAAATAAATAATAAAATTACATCAATCAGAATAAATAAATATTTGGATGACGTTCACGTTCCTTTTTAATAAATAAATTTTGAAGCGTAGTTTACCCACACTTTGCTGATAGGAACGTATTTGATATCGGCGCTATGTTAATGAAAATAAAATTTGACAATGCATATAAAAGATGTATTAAAAACTATGTTTTGATAGGATTATATATATATATATATATATATATATATATATAATCCTATCAAAACAGAGTTTTTAGAGCACAAATATATAATGTAACAGAGAATACAATATATATATATATATATATATATATATATATATATATATATATATATATATATGTATGTATATGTATATAAAACTCAAAAAGCACAAAACAAAGTGTTTGGAGAGCATCCTACAATGGAAAATTCCCACATTTTTTAAAAACGGGTGATATTAGTTTATATTTATGAAGAATTTCTTTCTGATTCCAAATATTTATACCAAAAACTTTTTAAAAAAATTAGCTATTTAAATATTAAGAAAAGAAAATGCCTTAAAACCGAGCCAAAACCAGTCCGATCAAAACACTCAACAAAGCTTACTTCCGTATCTATGGTTAACGTGAAGAAGTGTCTACCAAATAGTTGGCGTTGGTTGACCATTGCCATATCCCGTACAAGTTAGCGTGATTTGAGATAAACTTTCAAAACTGGTTTCCGATGCTGCATTTCAAGCCGAGGTGTTTGGGAAGCCTTGATGTCAAATTCAATTAAAGCCGACTTATTCATTCTCCCGTCAACATCTAACAGAGGAAATTTGATTGCAAATTCAATTCGATCCGAATGATTCGTTCTCCAGCCAACGTCTAACAGGGGAACTTTGATTACAAATTAAAAAAAGAAAAAGTTTATTGAGCAGACATTTTTCTATTTTTAGCCTTTTAGAAACATTTAGAATTGAATTTTAAAAAAATGCGGGAAATGCTCATTACTCAAATTGGACATGTTGACTACTCATAGTCAACTTTTATTTTGTATTGGAAATCCTGACGTCAATGCATATGCAGTGGCTCCACCTGGTTTTGTCTTTTGTTATTTTAATTTTCGTTTATAATAGAGAGACATTAAATGAAAACAATTCATGTCGATTCGTAAAGTGATCTTTTTCGTACATGTTCGCCAAATGTCAAGATTTTCTAGAAAGTAGTTTTTTAATGCATTGCGCAAGAAGATATTAACATAGCGAGTATAAGGAATGATCCTTACTAGAACTTAATCTTAAATTATCTATATTAACCTCGATAATTATCGAAAAATCATTTATATTAATGCGTGCGTGGATTCGAAAGACTTGAAGCCAAAGCAGATAAAAACTTGAAGAAATTTATAACTCTTAGCAGATTCTTTTACAACTCCAGAACTTCTCGTTCTAGTAGACTCAATACAGCTCTTTACACAACAATAGAGCACAAACAGCAGTTAAGAACTTGATACACAACTGCTAAAATCACCACAAAAGACAATGCAATACAGTTCGCTTTTGGAACTACTCTGAATGCTCACTGAGAAACCACTAACTAGATAACTCAACTCACTCAACTCACGGCCGGCCTTATATAGGAAACTCAATCCTTCTTGAATCTTCTAGAGATAGAAATTTGGAGGATTTTCCAGATCGTAGTCGAATAGTCCTATACATGTACATGGGGATCGAAAATGTCGCCTAATGGTCACCAAACTTTGTGACATTTGGCAATTTCTCGCCAAATTTGGCGACCAAAATGAGTAGCCAAAACAGTCACCAACTTGGTGGTATATATCTCATAATTTCCAGTATATATCTCATAATTTCCATCATGTCTACTCGTTTTTAATCAGATATTTAGGCAAGGAGTCTTAAGATTTTAGTTTTAAAATTTACTTTTACTAAAGTTCAAAATTTGTCCTAATCATTAAACTGTAAAATAATTAAAAAATGAATAAATAGTTAAAAGGAATTTTTATAATTTGGCATTTGTATGAATTTTTCATCTTTAGTCCCATGGTTTATTTTTTTTTTATTGGAAATTTCAAGGAGTATTAAAAACTACACAGTTATACTAAAGCTTAATTTTTGGTATTTAAATTGTCTTTGAAAATTGAACAACTTATAAAATAAACAGAATTTCGGTAAATTCTAGTGAAAACTAAAATTCTAATATATTTCGCGTATCAAAGTAATTTTTTATTTTGGTAACATTACTTAGTTGAAATGCATTACCATTGAAGTTTATATTGTTCCACTGAGTAACTTCTACACAAACTTCTACTTGTAATTTCCACAAAAACAGCCTACTAATACCACTTCATAGCTAAGCTAAAAAGAAAGCTTTTTTTATTTGAACAACCAGAGCTATTCACTATAAAATAAATAATACCTATAAATTACCCAAATTAAAACCTGGTTTATATCACCACTTATGATGGAACTTACTACTAGAAATCACTATCACCCAATGCAAATTTTACACAATTAAAGCAATTTCTAAAAATCTCCCATTAGAACGCAAATTCAAATAAAGAATTAAACCTTTTTAATTTGTTTTCAAAAATATATTTTCGGCTTAAATGTACTAATTCACAATCACATTAAAATTTATTCTCGTTATGATTTATCTCTAATTTTGCCCAGCTAATTAATTATAAAAAAATTCCATATGCATTTAAAAATAATTATGCATAACCCATAACGTATCTGAAACAGATTTGAAAATTCTTACTTCGATAACACAGTTATAGATAAACATACATTTCTTTAAGTACCACAATTTACTTCGGATAAGTTGAAATTCGTTTAGGAAGCGTAACATAATCATAATTTACTTTTTAATGTGCAATCTAAACCAGACATTCATTAAGAAACTAATGGGATCTTTGCGTCTGAAAATTTAATTTTTTCGAGACAATTTTCTTTTTTGCTAATGGAATTCTAAATTTGCAAACTGGTAATATTTCATTCAAATAGTGGTAAAAGATGGTTGGACTTTTTAATGGATTGATACGACAAATGGTAATTACTAAAAGATATTTAATTATGCAGAAGTACGAAAGTATCGTCTTTGAAGTAGTTAATTATTTACTAAAGTATGCGAAATAGTGACATTAAAGTAGTTTAAGAGTTTGACGCACAAGGATTGATCACTTTTCAAGATATTAATTACCAAGAGAGTTAATGGAGCATTGTTGCTTAATTAAGGAGTTAGAAGAATTTATAAGATCATTAATTGACCTAATGCTTCAATAACTTGTTTTACGGATTGCATAATTTTTGTTATGCATTTTATTTTTTAATGGAATTATTTTGTATGGGCTAGTACGAATTATTCCCTATACTAGCTACGTTATAATCTTCTAGCCCAGTGCATTTAGAAACTACTTTGAAATATGAATATATTCAAAGTATTTGTAATAATATATTCATCAATATCTTAATTTTCTGTTATGTATGCAAATTTTATTTCTATATACGTGTATATATATATATATATATATATATATATATATATATATATATATATATATATATATATATATATATATATATATATATATATATTGTTGCGTTGTACGGGTTCGAAAGATTTGACGCCAAAGCAGATCAAAACTTGCAGAAATTTATTCCAAAATAACTCTTCACAGTTCTCTTACAGATCCAAAACTTCTCGTTCTAGTAGACACAATGCAGCTCTTTTCACCTCAAAAGAGCACAAAACAGCAGTTAAAAACTTGACAAACAACTGCTAAATCGCCGCAAAAGACAATGCAAGACAGTTCGCTTTAGAATGCTCAGTATCTCAAGTCAGGAATACAGCTCTCGCAATGAACGTTGAGAGACAACTAACTCAGCGATTCAAAATCAACTCACTACTAACCAACTCAGGTCGCGCTTGTATAGGAGTGGCTGCGAACATACTTGAACCTTCCAGAGATGGACATTTGGAGAACTTTCCAGACAGTAGTCGAAAAATCCTATACATGTACATACATGGGATACATGTACCGAAAATGTCGCCAAATGGTCGCCAAGTTTGGCGACATTTGGCGATTTCCCACCAAATTTGGCGACAAAAATTAGTCGCCAAAACCATCGTCAATTTGGCGAGATTTCCATTACCATAATGTTAAATGCCCTGCCCCTTGAAACTCGCTTCCCAGAGTTACCTCTGTAAAACTCGTTATCAAGCATTGAGAGAATCATTGCTGGGAAACAAACCAAGACGAACCATTGCACTGCCTTACGCGAGATGAACATAAATTGTACTATTTACAAAATTAACACTACGCAATATTTGCAAATATACAAAAATTCGTAACAATATATGTATAGATATATATTGTAAGCCATCAACCCTATTGGGGTACATTAAAATAACTTTTAGTTTTATTCTGATATAATAAAAAAAAATATCGATGCCATTTCAAGATTTTTTTTTATGTCATTTAATTTTAATGAAAGTAACTTTTAATCGAATTCAAAAGTTGTTCTCTACAATCTCCATGTACTAAAGCCTCTATATACCAAAATTCGCACCTCTAGGTGTAAAACTGTGGATTCGTATAAGGTTCAGACGTACAGATAACTCACTCCTCGTTAAAAAGTATTGTTTTTGCCACTATTTCCGATTAAGAAAAGTTTAATTTTTTGCACGTTTGGTTATAAAAATGCTGAATCAGAAGTTTGCACTCTCGATTTTATTTTGCAGTAAAACTGAATTGGATAATGCAAGATGACTGAATGAGAATTTTACACGTGTAAGAAACGTCAGAGTGAGATGTGCTACAGAATATAGGTCTCGTTTCTGTACTAGATTGTAGATGGAAAATTTAATAGACAGAAAAAGCATACGTGCATTTTCAAATCCTTCATATTGTTATGAATTTTTCCACTGAGGCAATGATGGCGCAGTTTTCATGGTTTAAAAGTATTCATTCTCTCTTCGGAAAACTCACAAAAATTTATTCACAGGCAACAGTTTAATTACTCTCAAGCTTCAACACAAGCTTCAACAAAAATAACTTCGAATTCAGCGATTATACAAGCTCACTCCAATAGGTAAACAAAGCGATCAGCTTTCAACGAAGTCCGAAGTCAATCTGAAAACTTTCCCGTTCTCCAGTCTTTTTATAAACAAGCGCGTGAGACATTCTCGAAATTTCCAGCCAATTCATCGGAAAAGAAATAACTCGAAACTTCTCGATTGCTTTAGGTGTTGCCACATTTTTCTAACTTGTAAAATCGCTGTTAATGAATAAAATAAGATAAAAATAAATTACAATAGAATTTTAAAATAATACGTCACTATTTACATTATATACAGACAATTTGTGCAACAATATTGTTATGAATTTTTCCACTGAGGCAATGATGGCGCAGTTTTACGGTATAAAAATATTTATTCTCCCTTCAGAAAACTCACAAAATTTATTCAAAGGCAACAGTGTAAGCACTCTCAAGCTTTAATGCAAGCTTCAACAAAAAACACTTCGAATACAGCGATTGTACAAGCTCACTCCAATAGGTAAACGCCGACCAAACGGTATAGTGGTTAGGGTGCTAGCTTCTGGACCGCGAGGTTGCGGGTTCCGAGTCCCGTGTTTGGCATGGGTGTTTGTAAATGTATGTTGGCTTGTCTAATGACGAATGTTTCGGCGCATTATAGCCCTCGTGTTGCTGACGGCGCCAGATAATCTGAATACAACCAACCAATAGGTAAACAAAGCGATCAGTTCTCATTGAAGTCCAATTGGTTGGTTGTATTCAGATTATCTGGCGCCGTCAGCAACACGAGGGCTATAATGCACCGAAACATTCGTCATTAGACAAGCCAACATACATTTACAAACACCTATGCCCAACACGGGACTCGGAACCCGCAACCTCGCGGTCTAGAAGCTAGCACGCTAACCACTATAACGTTTGGTCCCATCGAAGTCCGAAGTCAATCTGAAAACTTTCCCGATCTCTCTCTCTTTATATACCAGGCGCGAGAGAACATTCTCAAAATATCCAACCAATTCGTCAAAAAAGAAACATCTCGAAATTTCTCGATTGCTTTAGGTGTTGCCACCTTTTTTTAACTTGTATAATCTCTGTTAATAGATAAAATAAGATAAAATAAATTACAATAGAATTTTAAAATAATACCTCACTATTTACACTATTTACAGACAATTTGTGCAACAATATTAACTTCGCTTTTGTGTGCGTGGCTGGATATGTCGATAGCGGTCAAACCTACGGAGGTCTAATTAACCCTCGTGCCGTCATCTAATCGGGCTGGAACTTGGCAGATAGATTCGATGTCAATTCATTATATCTAAGTTTGGCGGCTGTCGTTGTAACTAATAGATAGCTTTTACGAAATACTAACAAACCAACTTGCCATCATCCAATCGCGCTGAAATAGCATATAAACGATTTTTGAAGAATCTCTTACCTGTTACCAAAATTGTTTTAATAAATAAATAATAAAATTGTTTTAATAAATAAATAATAAAATTGTTTTAATCAGAATAAATAAAAGATATTTGAATGTGTGTGCATATATTAGCATTTATTTTTAATGAATAGATTTTGAAAAGTAGTTTACCGCATATTTTGCTGATAGGAGATGTTTTTATTATTTAAAATTAGATGCCAACACCAGCCCCACGCTGACAACAGAAACAACGCTTTGTTAATGAATATAAAAATTTGCAATGCATATAAATGATTTATATTAAAAAGTTTTTTATGGGTTATATTTTTAATGAAATCTTTATAAATTCAACAATTAGAAAACTTAAGAATACTTTTGATCTGCCGTCCAAATTAGTTTTATGCACACTACATTTTAAGTTTTATAATTGTGTTTTGATATTTAGTATGATTTAGTAGCCATATTTAACACACAAATGTTCTAGTAGTTTTTGTCTCAAGCTGACACTTTTGGTATAGTGCTTGGAAGAAAACCTGAACTAGGAACGTGAAACATCGCACAACTTTCAATTACAATATAATATTGGTCCTTGCATTAAAATTTGAAATTTGATAAGGTGTAATTTACTGTTTTCATATTCTTCATCCATTTAAATAAAAATTGCCAGTTCGGCTTTATTTCGGCAATAATTTTAACATGGACAAAAAACACCGCCAAAGTTGCAAAATTGGTGATGTTATTCGATAGAAATAACATTGTCCTTTCTTATGAGTGAAACAGAAAAAAAATCAATCGTTGATGGGCGATGTTCAAGGTCAGAGAGCTCTGTGTTAAAGGAGCTCGTTTTTCAACTTTTTACGTTTTTATAGCATTTCTACGGGAATTTTGAAAATTGGGACGATTAGAACACCTTAAGAAATATTAGCACAGAGATTTTAATCAAAATCGTTTTTTTTTTTTTTTTTTTTTTTTTAAATTGCTAAAAAAACATGATTTTTAATTATTTCAACCTTATGCGTAAACGCGATTTTGACGAAAACTCTAATGGTGGGTCCCATGGTCATCAGTAACCCGCACACCAAATTTGAACTTCGTTGATCAATTTGTTCGGGAGTTATGCTGACCACCTACACACAGAAAATTTTTCTAGACCGCTCTTTTGGAAATCGGGATGTGCCAAAACGTGAAAATCGTTCCAAAAAAGGAAAAAAAAAAGTCTTTTCAAATCGAGGCAAAAAAATGGGAATTTTTTTTTTTTAACGGAATTCTATACTTTCATTACCCTAAGTAAACGTATGGGTAATTGAAAGTAAAAACACGTACCAGATATCTTAAAAACTGTACCATACTATTTGTCATTATCGCAAAACGTATTTACTAGCTTTGAAACCAGGGATTACATAGACTGATACCTCTGATTGAAAAATTATTTGTTTGGGTGAGCTGTTAAAACTTAAGTAGAAAAGTAAGTCGTAAATAACGCTTCAATCATAGCAATTCAGGGAAGCTTGATTCTTGCAATTTCTTTCGTTTCCGCTAAAGTATCGAGTGCCTTTTCTTGTCTCCATCTTTACGTGATCGGCATCAAATGATGTGCAAACGTCTCTTTAGAAAGTAATATCCGGGGAACAAATGATTAAGTTTAGAATCGTGTTCTCATCACTTCAAAAGAAGCCTTAGAACTCACTGAAACTCGTGTCAAGCATACAGAAAATTCAACGCGTTTAATTCGATTTCATTTAAAAACAACTCTGTGCGTTGGTTGGTTGTTTTCAGATTATAGGGCACCGTCAGCAACACGAGGGCTATAATGCTCCGAAACATTTGTCATTAGACAAGCCAACATACATTTACAAACACCCATGCCTAACACGGGACTCGGAACCCGCAACCTCGCGGTCAGGAAGCTAGCACGCTAACCACCATACCGTTTGGTCGGCCTATGTGCGTTGAGTTATAAACAACTAGTTGTGTGGCCCCGCGTTGTAGTGACCTACCATTGCTTTGTGGGTCCCAGTTGTTAGCGCTTCGCGGACAGGCTCGCTTCTCTCGCTATTAGGTTGATTGCTACACGAATCCAAGCTTGCTTCGCTCGTTAAAATTTCCATTGTTACGCAAACACAACTCTCTTCACTCACTCAAAAACTCATTGACACATAAGCACTCTTCGCTCACTAAAACTTGCATTGCTATGCGAGCACAGGCTCGTTTCGTTCGCTGAAAGGCTCATCGCTGCTCCAACGTAAGCTCGCTTCACTCTATAAAATATTAATTGCTTTTAAACCCTTATTATAACAACCCTCACCGATATGGAGAAACAAAAAAAAAATTCCTCGTTAATTCAGTAACACAACCCCCTCGCCCATCTGAGAATATTTTAACTTTGTATTTGTCAAAAGTCCAATTAGCCGATCAAACGGTATAGTGGTTAGCGTGCTAGCTTCTAGACAGCGGGGGTTTGCGGGTTCGAGTCCCGTGTTAGACATGGGTGTTTGTAAATGTATGTTGGCTTGTCTAATGACGAATGTTTCGGCGCATTATAGCTCTCGTGTTGCTGAGGGCGCCAGATAATCTGAATACAACCAACCAACCAAAAGTCCAATTAGTTGGTTGGTTGTTTTCAGATTATCTGACGCCGTCAGCAACACCGGGGCCTATAATGCGCCGAAACATTCGTCATTAGACAAGCCAACATACATTTACAAACACCCATGCCTTACAAGGAACTCCAACCCGCAACCTCGCGGTCTATAAGCTAGCACGCTAACCACTATACCGTTTGATCGGTCTGACATGGGTAGGTTGGTTGGTTGGTATTTTTATTTGGTACTATTTATATTCAGTGGCGGCTGGTGCAGAGGGTCAGAAACAGCTTGGGGAGAAAAATGACGCCACCTTTGGGTGACCTTGAATTTGAGACCAAAGGGCATCATATGCAGTGACAGAATACCGTATAATCTTGCAACTTTCACATGACATGCTGCTTTTTGCAGTGAATAATTGAATTTCGCCGTACCATGGATATCAAATTACTGAAGCACCCCTGTTCGCTCTGCCGGGATAGAATAGCCAATTCTTGCTTTAGAGACAGCGATCGGGTGTTTAACTTTACTGTTTTCATATGTGACGGTGTGAGAGAATTGGCAACAATAAATATCCACGGTACTTTTTTTTCCCCCAAAATGTAAGAGTAAGATTTTGTTAGCGACTTTTTTCACAATGATACTTGGCATTGTGCTCAATTATAATTGAACACAATTCTTATATTGATGGTATCGGATTGAGAGTTACGTTAATTATTATTAACAAAACTCACAATCTGATACCATCAATAGAAGAATTTCTAGTCAGACAATAAAAAATTTCATTCTTATCAAAATAAATGGTTTTACTAGAATTAAGTTATCACTGTCGAAATACATTTTTACTTTCAATTAACCATATGTATACATAGAGTAATGAAAGTATAGCATTCGGTCAAAAAAAAATTCGATTTTTTTTTTTTATGGGGGGGGGGGGGCATTTCTCCACGTTTTAGAACATTATGATATCAAAAAAGTAATCTAGAAAAATGTCTGTTTGTGTGTCTGTGGTCAGCATAACTTCCGAACAAATTTACGTACTATGTTCGAATTTGGTATAAGGTTTATTGGTGGCCATGGGACTACCACTAAGGTTTTCGTCAAAATCGCTCATAAGGTAGCTGCCATGTTTTTTCAATGATTGCTAAAAAACGGCTCTAACGATTTTGATAAAAATCGCTTTCGTAATGCCTCTTAAGGTGTTCTAAACATCCCCACCTCCGAAATTCCCATATTGTCGACCAAACGGTATAGTGGTTAGCATGCTGGCTTCTAGACCGCGAGGTTGCGGGTTCCGAGTCCCGTGTTAGGCATGGATGTTTATTAATGTATGTTGGCTTGTCTAATGACGAATGTTTCGGCGCATTATAGCCCTCGTGTTGCTGACGGCGTCAGATAATTAGAAAACAACCAACCAACTTTCTTTGAGCATACCTCATCAACGATCGTTTTTTCCTCAGCTTCGCTTATAATAAAGGATAATATAAGGATTATTAAAAAGTATATCGCCAAAATCACAATTTTGGAAGATTCGATATATCGTCGAATCGGCTATTTCTTTTAAATTAATGATGAAAATATAAAAAATGTAAATGACACAAATTGACATTAGTATTATAGTGTAATTGAAAGTTGTGCGATGGTTCACACCTCTAGTTTCTAGACACCTTTTTGAAATCGGGATGTTCCAAAAGGTAGAGAAATGCAAAAAAAAAAATTGCTCATGCGCGATTTTGACGAAAACATTAATGGTAAGTTTCATGATCACCACTCACCCCCACTCCAAATTTGAACATCCTAGATCAATACGATCAATTATGCTGACCACAGACACGAATTTTTTCTAGATCACTTTTTTGAGATCAGAATTCTCCAAAACATTAAGAAATGCAAAAAAAAAAAAAAAAAAAAATGATTTTTTTTTCATATCAAATAATATTGTTGCGTGGTCGGGTTTGAATGATTTGAAGCCAAAGCAGATCAAAACTTGCAGAAATTTATTCCGATATAACTCTTCACAGATTCTCTTACAACTCCAGAACTTCTCGTTTTAGTAGACACAATACAGCTCTTTTCTCAACAATAGAGCACAAAACAGCAGTTAAAAACTTGACAACACAACTGCTAAATCGTCGCAAAAGACAATGCAATACAGTTCGCTTTGGAACTACTCGGAATGTTCACTGAGACTCAGTAAATCCAGTCAACTAACGAACTCAGCTAACAACTAACTCAGTGACTCAAAATCAGTCAACTAACTATCTACTGACTCATGGCCGGGCTTTCATAGGAGTCAAACCTTCTGGAGGCTTCTAGAGGTAGATATTTGGAGCACTTTTTGGATCGTAGTCGAAAAGTCCTATACATGTACATGAGGAGCGAAAATGTAGCCAAATGGTCGCCAAGTTTGTCGCCATTTGGCGATTTCTCGTCAAATTAATCGCCAAAACCATCGCCAATTTGACGAGATTGCCATTACCATAATGTTAAATACCCTGCTCCTTAAAACTCGCTTCCCAGAGTTACCTCTGTAAAGCTCGTTATTAAGCGATAACACCCATATTGCCGTGAAACCAACTTAACGACGAACTATTGCACTGCCTTATGCAAAATGTACATACAATTTCCTATTTACAAAATTAACACTACCAAATATATTTACAAATATACAAAAATTCGTAACAATATACTTTCATTACCCTATGTATACAAATGGACAATTGAAAGTAAAAATAATGTGCGTAACCTACATTATTTCAAAGCGTTGTCTTGAATTATTAATTTGGTTTCAGAAGAGTTTATGCTTTTATACAGAATTTATCTATAGCTTATGTTATCAATTTTCTTAGAAAACACTGTCAAAATCTTTGCGAGTTTCCGAAACATTTTTTATAAAATTCGCCTTGGATCATTGAAAGAGGATAAACTGGTATATTGCGAAAATTCAAATAATTCACGCAAGTGTAAAATTATCTTCAGAAATTCGCCCAGTGGATTTTGAAGGTCTCAAGTTTGACACTGACAAATGGAGTTTGTGATCACGAAGAACATGTTTTGAAACAAATGATTTTAAAATATGCTACAGAATAAAAGTATAAAACAAAAGCATAGATCCAAGAACCTTCTTTTTTTTTTTTACTTCTTTATTTTAGGTTTAAGAGTTTTTAAATTTTTAATGGGGTCTGGGACACAAAATTTTAATAATAGGCAGTTCCCGCATTTTTTAAAAACGAGTGAAATTAGTTTATATTTACGAAGAATTTCCTTCTGATTCCAAATATTTAAACAAAAGTTCTTTAAAAAAGTTAGTTATTTAAATATTAAGAAAAGAAAATGCCTAAAAACCGAGCCAAAACCAGTCCGATCAAAACACTCAACAAAATCCGTGACGTCAAGGGTTCTTACAATTTCTATGGTTATCGTGAGGTTTCTGCCAAATAGTTGGCGTTGAAATGGTTGGCGTTGGTAGACCATTGTCACATTCCGTGCAGGTTGGCGTGATTTGCGCGAGAAACTTGCAAATATGGCTTCCGCTGCTGCATTTCAAGCCAAGATGTTTGCGAAACAGTGACGTCACATTCAAGGCCAAAGGAATGAATCATTTTCTCGCTAACGTCTAGCAAAGTAACTTTGATCGCAAATATATAATTTTTTTTTTTTTTTTTTTTTTTTTTTTTTTTTTTTAAAGCGCATTGAACAGAAATTTTTGTGTTTATGGCCTTTTCGAAACATTTAGAACTAAAAAAAAAAAGTTAAAATTGCGTAAATAGTCCATTTTTTTCCCCTTAATCATTGTAAAAAATAATAGAAATACTTTTAAATAAAATGACACAAAAATGTTGTTTCTATCATTGGTAGAACTTGAGATTTTTAAGTCTTTCTAACATGACAACTGTATCTCAGACATGCTATCTTGAAACTTGGAAACTGTTTTTCTCTGTGATTTCTTTTTATCCCTTTTTTGAGTTTAAATGGTCGTTATATATATATGAAACTTTCCACAGTTGATGTTTTTTATGTATCTTTCTTTAAGGTATACATATACAATTGAGATTATTTTCTTTAATTTTTAGGTTATAAATTCAAACTTTTTGACAGTATATTAGAATTAAAAATGATGCATTTTTGTATATAAACTTTTTTTTCCGTCAATTTTTTAATCAGCTAATTGCAATTAAAGTGATTAATTAGGACATTATTAGAACATACATAAATAAACTTGTAATTAACTTAGAGGTATTATTTTTATTGTAAATAAAATATATTATATTGACGCATGTTCCTATGGAGAATTTTGAATTTGGCTTCAATATTTATTTAATTATAAGTTTTAAAATAAAAAAACTTAAAAAATACATAGTTTTTAACAAAAAATTGAGATTAAAATATGCATAAAAAATGTGTTTATAACAATATGTATTAGATTCTCCATAGAAAACACATTCCCAACTATTTTCTACAAAAAAAATTAGAATTTTGTAAATCGGACTATTTATTATGAAGTTATGACCATCGGCGTAAAGTCACATAACACCAAAATGTCATTCTTCAGAAAACGCGTTTAAAGTTTACTACACTAATGAACGTGATACAAAATAGGTTCACAAAACCTATTGTAATTGAAAAAATAATTTGAGTCTCAGAAAGAAAATGGCATCATTTTAATGGTAATGAACTCGGGAATATTTTAAAAACAAAAACAAAAAATGCAGAATTGATTCAAATTTCGCGATTCCTAATGTATATGTATACCTTAATTTGTCTTCGGAAATTGTGAATTTTGATTTAATTTCTTTTGAAAAAAGTTTTTGGACCTTAACATAGTATGGGTTTGTACAGTTTTTGCACAAAATATTTTTCTAAATATTTTATTGAAAAATCATGGAGACTATTTATTATATGAATTATAAGAAGTAATTTAATGAAAAAGTTAAGTGATTTTTTAAAAAAGTTTTTTAAATACTATATCAAATTTAAGAAATGTCAAAATTTTAAAGTTTTTGAATTTAAAAAAAAAAAAAAATGTTTTTTTTTATTGGAAAATTTAAAATAGTTATTTCAGTTTCAAAGCATAATTCAGTACTGCTTAAAAAAATTTCAGAAAAATACTCTACAATGTTTGAAGTAAGAAAAGTGAAGACGATTCCAGGGAACGTGAAAAACGACTTTATTATCACAAATAATAGATATATAGCGTCACACTTTGACGTCTTATCAGATAATTTACATACAGAGAAAGCACGGCTGCTTCCAACGTATACAAGTCAAATACACCACAACTCTTCCCACTAAAGGTATACATATACATTAGGAATCGCGAAATTGGACTCAATTCTACGTTTTTGTTTTTTTTGTTTTAAAATATTCAAGAATTAATTACCATTAATATGATACCATTTTCTTTCTGAGACTCAAATTACTTTTTAAATTACAGTAGGTTTTGTGAACCTGTTTTGTATCACGTTCATTAGTGTAGTAAACTTGAAACGCGTTTTCTGAAGAATTACATTTTGGTGTTATATGACTTTACGCCAACGGTCATAACTTCATAATTAGTAGTCCAATTTACAAAATTCTAATTTTGTTATGTAGAAAATAGTTGTGAATGTGTTTTCTATGGAGAATCTAATACATATTGTTATAAACACATTTTTAATGCATATTTTAATCTTAATTTTGTGTTAAAAACTATGTATTTTTTAAAACTTTTTATTTAAAAACTTATAATTAAATAAACGTTAAAGCCAAATTCAAAATTCTCCTTAGTAACATGCGTCAATATAATATCTCTTATTTGCAATAAAAATAATACCTCTAAGTTGATTACAAGTTTATTTATGTACGTTCTAATATAATTAATCACTTTAATTGCAATTAGCTGATTAAAAAAATTGACGGGAAAAAAAAAGTTTATATATAAAAATGCATCATTTTTAATTCTGATATACTGCCAAAAAGTTTAAAATTATAACCCTAAAAATTAAAGAAAATCATCTCAATTGTATTTGCTAACCTTAAAGAGCAAGTCGGTTGGGAGGGTTTCTAGCTCTTGTGCACAGACGAAGAACAGGAACAGATTGGTTTCCACTCGCACCTCCCTTTTCTGGGTTCGACCAACACCACCTAAAGACAAGGCCTTACCACTTGTTTGTGACGTCATCATGAGAAGTTGGACGGTTTACATTCATTGCGGTTTCATTATTTAGCATAGTTTGAAAACAACATGAATAAGTTTTTTTTTCAGAGAATTCATTGCTAAATTTCAAATTGTTATACAGCATTCAAATATTCAATGTTTTTCATTCGATTTTCAATGACTAAAACAAATATTTCCCAAGATAAAAGGTTTTAAAATAAAATTATATAAAACACAAAAAATTTCTATTTTTTGGCATTTATATATTTATTAATAGTGTAAATTTTATTGAAGTTTTTATCACACAGATAATATATTGAATTTTCATATCAATTTAATTGTTTACATATAAAAAGAACAAGGAACTGGGTTTAGAGTAATCAACTTTTTTTATTTACAATATTAACACATACAACACACACATTATTAACTTAACAGATATATTACATACCTGCCAACATTGGCATTTTCAAATTAGTGCAATTTTTATGGAACAAATCATTAGTTAATAGGTCATCAAAATGCTTACAAATAATTTGAAGTTTGGAGAAGAATTGATTTCTATCATTACAATTATAGTTATTTAAATTCTCAATTAAAGTGGCAATTTTTTCACAGCTGTTTACATTTGAAGGTATGCATATTTCATTTAATTTTGTTATATGAACATTATCAGTATAAATATTTAAAGAAAGTTTATCATCTGCTACTATTGATTTTGTAAAAAGAGGTTCTGAATTTAAAATTAATTAAAACAATATCAATATTCCAGATTCTTTCAAATGAGACCACCCAGCAGGTAAAGAAATGTTATTTACTTTTCACAGAGTTCTTCGAATGATGAAAATGTCATCCTTGCTTGCTTTTCCTTCATCTCTTGTAAACTTTCAGCAATTGCCTTTTACAAATTAAAGTTCACAATCCACTCTTGCTTTTTAACCACGCTTTCTCTGATGTTTGAAGTAGATGATAAATAAGAAGGGCAGTTAGGGAAAATAGTTGGCACAATATTATTTGTCAGGCGAGGGTACTTCAACGGAGCAGTCTCCTGTCTTGCTGTCAAAAGTCTCAGTAATTCTGCGTACATACTCATTTTGGAAATGTAGAATACACACCTAAGAATATATATATACTTAAAATCAAGAAAAACAAGCTTAAGCATTCTTAAAATAGTTGAGTTTTTCGATAAATTATTTTAAGAGGGGAAATAAATTATATACACAAAATAAATTATACCGTTTCCACTAAGATGACACATTTTAAATATAAATGAGATAATTAAGTCAAAATGTAGAAATAAATATATTCCTATACACATTTTAGCTAAATATCCAAGTCCGGTACGGATTCTGGTTTGTTTTTGGAATTGTTTCATAAAACCACGCCAAATTATGGCAACTATAAGCAGTTCATTTGACATTAAAAAAATGGACATTTTTGGCGAAAATCACATTGGCGCAAAATTCATACCGGACTTGGAATTTCAAACCATATTTAAATTTTTTTACTACGGAATTATCGGTCAACAATTAAAAAAAAAAAGGTTAATTGAGTTAAAAAAAAAAAAAATAGTAGAAATGCACTACAGGGACTTGGCTATTTTTAGTAACTATTTGGAGCTAAAATAAACAGTTAAATACTAATTATGGTTGCTATAAGACTGTTTAGAACACATTTAGTGTTATAGTTTAATTAAATTTAAAAAGTTAAAAACATTTCGGATAAAAACTTACAAAAATTTATTATTAAAAACATTTATATAAGGTCAATACGCCCAAGATTTGTACTTACCCATGAATATTTTGAGGGTTTCAATCCTTTTCTGGTAATGGATTGGATCGATTTGTGACGCAGTTCCGTATCTTCGGGAAACTTAAAAATGGACACTTTGCTGTCTGGGTTGCGTCATAGATGGCATTCTTCTCAATAAAAACGATAAATAATAACGCTCGCAAATGGTTACTCAATTACAAGTCTGTTGAAAGCTATAAATAAAAACGCTCACAAATATCTACCACCAAGAATCAACGCCATTGCTAAGCCTAAATACGAATGTGCTCTGCTGCTGACATCGGGATGAAGTAAAGAAACTAGATCTAGCTGTTTCAGTATAACTTCTTGTGATGACGTCACGGCAACCAGAAGTGAGAGTGATTGGGCCTTGTACTTTAGGTGGTGTTGGTTCGACTCACTGACATGGGTTAGGTTGGTTGTTTTCAGATTATCTGGCGCCGTCAGCAACACGAGGGCTATAATGCTCCGAAACATTTGTCATTAGACAATCCAACATACATTTACAAACACCCATGCCTAACACGGGACTCGCAACCCGCAACCTCGCGGTTTAGAAGCTAGCACGCTAACCACTATACCGTTTGGTCGGCCTGACATGGGTAGGTTGGTTGGTTGGTTGTATTCAGATTATCTGGCGCCGTCAGCAACACGAGGGCTATATGCGCCGAAACATTCGTCATTAGACAAGCCAACATGCATTTGCAAACACCCATGCCTAACACGGGACTCGCAACCCGCAACCTCGCGGTTTAGAAGCTAGCACGCTAACCACTATACCGTTTGGTCGGCCTGATATGGGTAGGTTGGTTGTTTTCAGATTATCTGGCGCTGTCAGCAACACGAGGGCTATAATGCTCCGAAACATTTGTCATTAGACAAGCCAACATACATTTACAAACACCCATGCCTAACACGGGACTCGCAACCCGCAACCTCGCGGTTTAGAAGCTAGCACGCTAACCACTATACCGTTTGGTCGGCCTGACATGGGTAGGTTGGTTGGTTGGTTGTATTCAGATTATCTGGCGCCGTCAGCAACACGAGGGCTATATGCGCCGAAACATTCGTCATTAGACAAGCCAACATGCATTTGCAAACACCCATGCCTAACACGGGACTCGCAACCCGCAACCTCGCGGTTTAGAAGCTAGCACGCTAACCACTATACCGTTTGGTCGGCCTGATATGGGTAGGTTGGTTGTTTTCAGATTATCTGGCGCTGTCAGCAACACGAGGGCTATAATGCTCCGAAACATTTGTCATTAGACAAGCCAACATACATTTACAAACACCCATGCCTAACACGGGACTCGCAACCCGCAACCTCGCGGTTTAGAAGCTAGCACGCTAACCACTATACCGTTTGGTCGGCCTGACATGGGTAGGTTGGTTGGTTGGTTGTATTCAGATTATCTGGCGCCGTCAGCAACACGAGGGCTATAATGCTCCGAAACATTCGTCATTAGACAAGCCAACATACATTTACAAACACCCATGCCTAACACGGGACTCGCAACCCGCAATCTCGCGTTTTAGAAGCTAGCACGCTAACCACTATACCGTTTGGTCGGCCTGACATGGGTAGGTTGGTTGGTTGGTTGGTTGTTTTCAGATTATCTGGCGCCGTCAGCAACACGAGGGCTATAATGCGCCGAAACATTCGTCTTTTGACAAGCCAACATACATTTGCAAACACCCATGCCTAACACGGGACTCGCAACCCGCAATCTCGCGTTCTAGAAACTAGCATGCTAACCACTATACCGTTTGGTAAGCGTGCTAGCTTCTAGACTGCGAGGCCTGACATGGGTAGGCCGACCAAACGGTATAGTGGTTAGGGTACTAGCTTCTAGACCACGAGGTTGCGGGTTGCGAGTCCCGTGTTAGGCATGGGTGTTTGTAAATGTATGTTGGCTTGTCTAATGACGAATGTTTAGGCGCATTATAGCCCTCGTGTTGCTGACGGCGCCAGATAATCTGAAAACAACCAACCAACCTGACATGGGTAGGATTATGTGGTTTAGGAGCACTGGTAGTATGTTCAGGATTGAGCTCATCTTCGATATTTCCTGAAAAACTCACAACATCATTAGACACTGTTAAAGGAATTTTATTACCAATATCCTGATCAACGTGTCTTTTATGAAATTCATTACCAATTAAGATTTTATAATTGCACAAACCTTCTTGATCCACTATTTTCCCAAATTTCCTTTTTTCGTGTAGACAGCGAGGTTGCGGGTTCGAGTCAAGTGTTGGTCATGGGTGTTTGTAAATGTATGTTGGCTTGTCTAATGACGAATGTTTAGGCGCATTATAGCCCTCGTGTTGCTGACGGCGCCAGATAATCTGAATACAACCTTTTTACGTGACCACTACAATCTATATATTTAATAGGCAATACGTTTTTTGGGGTTAGTCCGTCCGCCTAAACTGCTCAACCAATTTCAATGATCAAGGTGTCATTTTAAAGGAAATAAGCTGTAGATTTGCCAAAACGTGCCAAAATAATTTATTAACACTTTATTAATTAGTTAAATTTCAATATTTTTCATCATTAAGCTACTACAAAGCCTCAATGATTTTGAATATATGATTGGCAACATCCTTACGTATGTAAACAACAAACCGGCTGCTCGGGGGTTCAACCAACCAACCAACCAACCGTTGCTAATTTTAAAGCTATCCTTATATGTAAACAACAAACCCATTGCTAATTTTAAAGCTCTTTTTAAACTCTTCGTTTCAAAGTTGATTTTTTCTGTTTTTCTGAAGCATTTTTGTATTAGAGTAATTATTATTTTGAAGTATTTCTATCCAGAAAATGCTTCGCGTTGGACGTCGTTCTCTAACGGGGCGACTTATCAGAATAAATAAAAGATATTGGGACTTCAATGTAAGGGCATAGCTAATGAAGTTTTAAGTCAGAATGTTTTCGGATAGTATATTTAACTTTCTATTATGAAACTTGCAATTTGGGTGTTTTCTCTATTAGGCCTTACATTAAATTTATAAGAATTTGGTTACATTTTTTATGGCTGGCAAACCTATTCGAGCGCAGCAAGATGTTTTAACCACAAATTCGAGCGGCAAAGCCGCTCAATCCGAGCGCAGCGAGGCGTTTGGGGGTTGGCGAGCGTTAGCGAGCAGGGGGCGAAGCCCCCTAGTAGTCTCTAATTGCCTTTGAAACTGTCATTGAAAGATACGGTTATTTATATTATTATTATTTAGATTCTTATAGCGTTCTTGAGACTTTATATCGAGTTGTAGAATATATAGTCTAGTTCATAAGTCGCGTTTCAGAAACAACATTGCTGTTGATTTTTATGCAGTAGTATGTAGAGTTTTACGATACCGCATAAAAAAATCTTTGGATTTTTGTACTCAAACTGCTTTTTTCAAACTTTGAATGTTTCATTGCATTTCTGAAAGTTTGTACAAAGTTTTCAACCTGTCCGTTTGAACTAGGATGGTACGGCGCAGTTGTAATATGGTAAATACATTTGATTTCAAAAACAACTCAAATTCACGAGATGTCAAAGATGTGTCATTATCTGAGACTAGTGTATTCGTCAATCCGTATCTACTAAAACAGGTTCGCAAACACTCCATAGTATTTGTACTCGTGATATTACTTAATAAAAAAAATTCAGGCCACTATGAGTATGCATCAATAACCAATAAGAACATACGACCTATATAAAGACAAACAAAGTCTAAGTGAACCCTTTCCCAGACTTTACTTGGATATTCCCACGGATGTGTAGTATCCTTAGGAGGATTTCTTGCATATTTACAACATCCTACAGACTTTCTCGATCTTCAATAGTGCTGCTATCAGTTGCCTTTTTCGATCTTCAATAATGCTGCCATCAGTTGCATTTTCGATCTTCAATAGTGCTGCAATCAATTGCCTTTTTCGATCTTCAATAATGCTGCCATCAGTTGCCTTTCTTGATCTTCAATAGAGTTGCCATCAGTTGCCTTTCTTGATCTTCAATAGCGTTACCATCAGTTGCCTTCCTCGATCTTCAATAGTGTTGTAATCAGTTGCCTTTTTCGATCTTCAATAATGCTGCCATCAGTTGCCTTTCTCGATCTTCAATAGCGCTGCCATCATTTTACTTTCTCGATCTTCAATAGCGCTGCCATCAGTTGCCTTTCTCGATCTTCAATAGTGCTGCAATCAATTGCCTTTTTCGATCTCCAATAATGCTGCCATCAGTTTCTTTTCTCGATCTTCAATAATGCTGCCATCAGTTGCCTTTCTCGATATTTAATAGCGCTGCCATCATTTTACTTTCTCGATCTTCAATAGTGCTGCCATCAGTTGCCTTTTTCTTCAATAGCGTTGCCATCAGTTGCATTTTCGATATTCAATAGTGCTGCAATCAATTGCCTTTTTCGATCTTCAATAATGCTGAAATCCGTTGCCTTTCTTGATCTTCAATAGCGTTGCCATCAGTTGCCTTTCTCGATATTCAATAGTGCTGCAATCAGTTGTTTTTTTCGATCTTCAATAGTGCTGCCATCAGTTGCCTTTCGCGATCTATAATAGCACTGCCATCATTTTCCTGTCTCGATCTTCAATAGTGCTGCCATCAGTTGCCTTTTTCGATCTTCAATAGTGTTGCAATCAGTTGCCTTTCTCGATCATTAATAGCGATGCCATCAATTGCCTTTCTCGATCTTTAATAGCGCTGCCATCAGTTGCCTTTCTCTATCTTCAATACTGCTGCCATCATTTGAATTTCTCGATCTTCAATAGCCTGCCATCAATTGCCTTTCTCGATCTTCAATAGCGCTGCCATCAATTTCCTTTCTCAATCTTTAATAGCGTTACCATCTTTTCTTGTCAAGACTTTCTCTTTTTCATCACGAGACATAACAATAGTATTTGACTTCGGCGAAGAAAACAATTCCTTTCCGTGAACCAGCTATTTTTTACTCCAAAAACTGGATAGAATAAACTTTCATCGACAACGCTTAAACCTTTAGAACCATTGGATACAAAAAAGCGGGTTAATTAGTGCCTGAATCCATAATTGAAACGTGTGTAAAATCGCCCTTTTAATGACAGACCTAATACTTGATAAAAGACTTTGTCTTTGAGAATGTGTCTAATTGCCAAGTTTCAGATCGATTGGATGAAGGCACAAACAAACAAAATCGAAGTTAATATAACAGGGTGGCCATAAAATTTAGGAAAAAAACTCCCTGATAATTCTTTGACAGATTTCTAAAAAATTCACTGATTTTACGACACACTTTTTTTCAAATTTCCCAATTTTTCCAGATGTGTAGATACCCTGATCAAAATAATAAAAAATGTATGCTAAATAGATAACAACCCAATTTTTAAAAAAAATTGTTTGGGTGGCAGTGAAAAGTTTATATTATTCTGTAACAATAAACTTCTAACATTTATCAACACACGTCAAGCTGTAGATCTTGGCCTGATTATCCGTCACTGTGCATAAAAATAGGTAGTTGAGCGTACAAACCAACCGCCACAAATATCCGTGTAAATAGTGCCAAAGTACAGAAGAAAGTTAAAGTATGCCTCAAAATTTCCCTGATTTTTGTGAAATTTTTAAAAAATTCCCTTACTTTTTTCCAGAATCAAAAAACTTCCTGTCATTTCTCTGATTTCCAAATTTTCCAGGCTTTTTGCCTTTCAGTATAATGAATCCAACCTGACGTCTGTGAAGTTAGCGCTCTGGCCTTGCACGCCGAAGGTGCCGGGATCGAATCCTGGAGATAGGCATGGACGTTTGTTGTCGTTCGGAATCCACGTTAAGCTGAAAGTCCCGGCCTGATTAGCTGTTATTTGTGCGCAAAAACACGTCGTTGAGTGTACAAACCAACCAACCTATTACCGCCACAAATCTCCGTGTAAATAGTGCCAAAATACAGAAGAACGTTAAAGTATGCTTCAAAATTTCCCTGATTTTTGTGAAATTTTTAAAAAATTCCGTGATATTTCCCTAATTTTTTTACAGAGTCAAAAAACTCCCTGGCATTTCTCTGATTTCCAAGTTTTCCAGGCTTTTTGCCTTTCTGTATAATGAAGCCGACCTGACGTCTGTGAAGTTAGCACTCTGGCCTTGCACGTCGAAGGTGCCAGGATCGAATCCTGGAGATTGGCATGGACGTTTGTTGTCGTTCGGAATCCACGTTAAGCTGAAAGTCCCGGCCTGATTAGCAGTTATTTGTGCGCAAAAACAGGTCGTTGAGTGTACAAACCAACCAACTATATAAAGAATTTAACAAAATAAACTAAAAGCACAGTGTTCTCAAAATCCTTCGAGTTTGACATGTTCCACTGCGCTTGTATGTTACTGTAATGTGCACTTAGAAATTTATGGGAACGCTTTGTATGCTTTCCTATGTAATGGATGTCGATTCGCAACGCAGTGAGGTTATTTATACTTCAGATATTGAGGGGATTTGAAAGCATGCGATGATGATGATAGTTTTCCGTCTCTACTTCAAGAAAACGCATCATTATCTAAATTGCAGTGTTTAGAATGCCAAAACAAACTCTCAAAATAGATTCCTAGCAAAATTGAATAGGAGCTTGTGTTTGCGCTTATGATATAACATCCCAAAAAGCGTTTTTGATGGTTTTGAAAGAAATGATACTAGGAGCTGCTGCTGTAAACTCTATTACAGTTATAAAAGTGGGTTTGAAATTCCCTTGATATGCCACAAATATTTCTGCTGCACCATAGAAAAATAAAAATATCGACACAGCAAATGGAAATGTCTTAAAATAAGACACAAAATTGTCTTAAACAAGTGGCACTGTTTTAAGATCTAAAATGGTGTCTTAATCTTTAAAACACTTGAAGTGTCTTAAAATGGGGTATTTTCTGTTGTTTAGACTGTCTGAATTGGGGATATTTTCAGACAGTTGATGTGTCTGAAAGGGTTGTTTATGTTACCTTTCAGATGTTGGGAAGCTAAAAATACATTTATTTAAATTAAAATGCAATAAATGAGCTTGTGTTAAATTACAAATTTTTATTAAAATAAAAGTCAAAATAACTTTTTGTTGACTATGTTTCACTTTCCTGGTAAATTTAAGCATGGGATTGCAAAACTGCAACACAACTGTTAATAATAGGCACACAACTATTAATATATACAAGCAAGGGATTTGGGACTTAATGTAAATATATGTATTGGGATAAAATTACTGTATTGTGGCTGAATCTTAAATAGAAAAGGTTTGACTTCCAAGATTGTATCACAGTTTTAAGTTGCTTTTTACAAGTCAATTTTAACATCAAATAACAAGCGTGATGTAAACACTTATAGTAGTTGCATTGGCAAGTCTAAGATACATTATGTGGCAACATAAACTTATTTTAATGATGAATCAAGCAGTAATAATCTAATTATTCTCCATCTGGGAATTTAACTTGTTTATAACATTTCCCTATAATAACACTATATAATAAACACTACAATGCTTCAATTATTGTCGAATAGTTGAAGCAGATATAGGACTTTTAAAAAAAAAACATTAAAAGATGCATAAAAGATAAACAATTAAAACAGAAGGCATTAGAAGTATCTGTAAGGAGACATTTCAGAATATGGAGGTAGAGTATATTAAATTTGAAAAGTATGCAAGTTGTGCAAACATTTTTGCGTTTCTAAAAACGTCAGTTTCCCAAATTTTTGTATGCTTGTAAAAAAAAAATGCCAGATATACAGTTGAAATTTGTTATTATGATTAAATAACATATTAAGTGCACACTAAAACTAAAATAATATTAAAATTCCAGTAATTTGGGGATGGGACTTTTTACAACAATTTTCAATATCGCTGCGACTTTTCGTTAATCGTTGAGAAGCTAAAGAAGAGAGGGCATTTAAAAAACCTAAAAAATGTAAGAAAAGGGGGAGGGGGGGGGGGGAATTAAAAAAGGAATTTGAAATATCTGTAAAGATGGCTGCTTCAAAATACAGAGTTGAAGCACATTAAACTTGGAAAACATGCAAGTTATTAAAACTTTTATAGTTCTTTCACGTTTTCTCAAAACGTTGATTTTCCAACTTTTGGTATGCTCATATAAAAGACTATGCAAGATATAGAATTGAAATTTTTTATGGCAATTATATAACATCTGAAGTACATATTAAACAAAAATATTATTCAAATCTATACAATTTAGTTTTTAATTATTATTACTTAAAAAATTGCAAATTTTCATACGCTCAACAAATTACCACATAAAAAAACTTTTTATTATTATTTTGAGAAAGCTGATATTTAATGTAGTATATAGACATTTCTAAGAAATAAAAAGCAAAAAAACTTTTTATTAGTTTTAAGAACATTCCTCTACGAACGTAACCAAATTCAACTCATTGCAATTTTTTTTTTTAATCGAGTTTTTAAATAAGTGATTATTAATAAATTATTAGCCTATTATTATAAACTTTTTTCTAAAATATAATTTTAAAAAGGTTTGAACAACATATGTAAAAAAAATTTCTTCATTTTGACCAATATTCAATTTATTTCAAATGCGTTGATTTTTCTGATTTTAATGCTGTCATCGAGTACTCAGTCCTCATAATATGCAGGTCATATCATAAATATCCTCAGATGTAATAATATGGAACATATAAGATCATTCATGAAATGAAATTCAAGGACACAATAAATTTTATCCAAATTACTTCAAATCATGCTAAATATATTTTCAAAATCATTAGTACTTGTAATATGCAACAAAACCAACAAAAATGTAATTGAATGTTAAAAACAGAAAATTTAGAATTCTGTGAGGGTCATTTAGAAATCGATCAATTAAAATTTACTGTAATAAAAGCACTGAAAATAAAATAAATAATATTACATAAACCAACTTTTTCACTAGGAATGAAGCCGTTGTGGGGACCGTTGTGCATATCAAAATAATCATTTCTGAGTTTGAGCAATTGATTGTCAAGTCACTTAAATACTATTCTACTTGTACATGTATATATTATTGTGAACAAATGCTTTTTAATGCTGATCAAAACATTTGACTACTTCAAGCATATAATTATTTCAAGTTTGAATACTGTTGTCATTAATATCCCTCGGCGTTCAATTTATGTTTTTTGTGACATAGTACTTACTCTCATATCATGCAATCAAAGAGTACTGCTCCAACAGCTTGGCAACGATGCTCATTTTGGATATGTTGCTAAGTGCTATTGAGTATGAAGTAATAGTATTAAAGGGCAATTAGAACATAGTGTATACCGTTCGTCCATGATTCAACAGTGGCAGCAGTTCTAGAAGAGGCAAGCGATACCAACACTTCTGATCACACTTTTATTGCATCAGACTAATGAGGAATATTTTTCCTATAACCCCCAATTGAATATTAAAAAAAAACAAAAAAACACTCAAGACGCATTTGGGTACGTGAGAAAACTCTGGCAACAATATTTGATACTTTTCCGTTAGACGGGTACCACAAACCGTTAAGTCGGAAAGTTGGCGTAGTTATCGCCAAGCTGAAATGTTTACGCGAAAATAATATTTTGATCTAGTGAACTTTTATTTTTATTCATTAGTTTGGGAGACTGCCAAACCAAACCTTATCATAGATTGGAAGTTATTAGTTTGAATAAGTTATCGCTGCAAATTGGCTATTTTTATCTGGTACCCGTCAAATGGAAGAATTCAAATGATGTTGTAATCATTGATCAGGAATAGGTTAATATTGGCCTATAACTCATGATCTACAGAACCAATTTGGACAAAGTTTGCTTTAATAGATAGAATTGTTGCTGAGAATACACTTTAAATACAAAAAAAAAAAAAAAAAAACGCAATTACATATGAAAATGAATGTCGTATTGCTGTCTATGCTGGAGCGAATGTGCGCCAACGGGATTCGAACCCAGGACTCCTAGGTCAGTAGATAGGCATGCTTACCGCTAGGCAAAAAGAACCACTAGTGCCTAGTTGTTGTATCTGTCATTTGTACACGAGACCACCACATAGACCCTTCGCAGTGAGTTGCGAAGGGGTCGAACGATTGAGTTGCTTGTGTGCGAGTTGAGTTTGTTACATGAGAGTTGAGTGGTTGTGTGAGAGAAAAAGTTGCTTGCTGAGTTGGTAGTGTGGAGGTCGTGCAGTAAATTTTTCTGAAGGCGCCGATAGATGACAGCATGATTCAGTTGTTCGGTAGCCACTACTTTAGAACGAACTAGCTGTTACCCGCGACTTCGTCTGCGTAGAACTACTACTTCGTGTAAATTTGTTTGGACTGAATAGGCTCTGAAACTATAATGAAACGATTCTAATGAAGCCGGCACATTGAATTATTGAGATTAACATAGGTAGACTTTTCCTGACCCTGATCCCTGACTTAACTTAGTTTAATACGTTTTTGTATACGACATTTACCTATTAATACTCAATAAAAACTATGCTGACCTTCTTAGGTACCGTAACTACTTACTAAATGTGAAAAAACTTAAAAAAATCTGCCTACTAATCTAAATTGAATTAAAGTTGAATTAAAGTACTAAAATGAATTAAAGTATTTATTTTACCTATTAACTATAATTCTACCTACTACTAACTTATGCTAAACTAATAATAACAACCAAAACAACTAAGTAAATAACACAAAATGCTTATCCAAGAAACCCTAAACACCAATGAAAACGTAAAGAAAGCGAATACGTTGCAGCTCAAAATTGTAGATATCGCATGCGTCCGCCAACGACGTCTGCCCTCACGTGTCTGCCCGTTCGGGTAAGCATACTTTGTGATCTACACTCCTCCCACCGAGCCATCCGCGTCCCCCGCACGTCTTTGCCGCCGCGCCGCGCAGCGCGCCCGCCCCCGCCAGCCCCGCCACACCACACCATGCATCGTCACACTCACACATTCATAGTGTATAGGCCGATGGGCCTGATGGACATGTCAGGCAGAAAGTATTCTAAAAGCTGGCTAGGAGTATTTGAATTATGCGATACATAACTGCACCCCGCGTTTTCACCCGCATAATTCCGGGATCGGGATCTGGATAAAAAGTACCCTATGTCCTTTCCCAAGGTTCCATCTATCTCTATACCAAAATTCATCAAAATCGGTTCAGCGGTTTAGGCGTGAAAACGAAACAGACAGACTGTCTATGTCTTTCCCCAAGGTTCCATCTATCTCTATACACACAACTGCACTCTGCGTTTCCACCCGTATAATTCCGGGATCGGGATCGGGATCTGGATAAAAAGTACCCTATGTCCTTTCCCAAGGTTCCATCTATCTCTATACCAAAATTCATCAAAATCGGTTCAGCGGTTTAGGCGTGAAAAGGTAACAGACAGACAGACAGACAGACAGAGTTACTTTCGCATTTATAATATTAGTAGGGATGTGAGCTAACTGGATTCAAAATGTCACTCCTAGATCAGTAGACAGGCATGCTAACCACTAGGGAAAGTGACCACTAGTGCCTAGGTGTTGCATCTACACCACCACATGCTTCTTAAAGGCTTCATGCAATAAGAAACAACACAAATTTGTGTGAAAGATAATTGTATTTTCTGAAAATACGGTTTAGCGTGTTATTCTTACTGATGTAACCAAGATACACTTGAGTTCACATATTACTAATTCAGGACACACAATACTATGTGGATTCTTTAAATTCTCAGAAAAGTACAATGCTTTTAAAAAAACTTGCTGACGGTTGAAGGTATTGGTATTCTCAATTGGTACTCTAGAGCTATTGGAGAACGGCGTGAAACAGAGCAGCGCATCAAAATAATTTTTCAGACTGCAGCTCAGCTTCATGAGGTTTGAAATTACACAGCTACTTTTGTGTAACAACATCGCAATACAACATCATTTTTTTTTTTTTTGCCACCATATTTTTCGACACAGTGAGAGTTTCCGTATTCCTGTCCGCTTGGCGCGATTTCAAACGATCGTAACGAGTTTCAAAGGTAAACAAACAACGTTACGGCGGAAGGATACAAGAAAAATTTTTTTTTTTTGTTTTATTTTTTATATATAATATTCTAGTGACTTGGTTTTGGCATTTTATACTGATAAATAAAATAAAAAATAAAACATTTTTATAACTCTAAATTATTGATTTTATATTTTGGTTTTGAAAATTTCTTATTGGCGTGAAAACAGGTCTGGGAAAGTAGTTCTACTTTTAATAGTTAAATTTTAAAAACTATGCTCGTTTACATAAAACAACTTTGGATTTTTGTGAAAAACAACACTTTTTTTATGATCCATCAAAATTTAAAGGTATTCCTTTTACTTGGTAAATGAACTTGAATGATATAATTGCTACTGCCCATGGTCGTACTGTCTGAAAGCGAGAAGCGTCTGAATTTTGAAATGTCTTAATTTGGTAAGAAGTGTCTTATTTTCAGTTACTTGTTGTGACTGAAAGCAATTTAAGACCCGTGTAATGTCTGAAATTCGAAGAAGTAAACCACCTTTGTGCAAAATAAGTCACCTTATGTGTCTAAAATGAATTTTTCAGATATTTTGTGTCTAAATTTAAGACACCAGCATTTACAGTGTATATATATATATATATATATATATATTATTTATTTATTTTTTTTTTTTTTTTTTTTTTTTCAAATAACACGCCCATAATTTATATTATTTAGTCTATTTTTTTTAAATGTGTGATACTGGGGCTTCTACTATTTTGAAATCATTGCCCAATATTTGAAGAATAGAAGTTATATTCTCAAAATGCCAAACCTATACTTGATTTTTATATATGTCTATGGTTTAGTTATTTCCCATGTGATATTTAAAAATTGCAAATAAAATAGGCAAATTGTTGTATTAATGAAAACATCATGATCAATAGGAAGTCTTAGTAAGGATCATTCCCTATACTCGCTATGTTATAATCTTCAAGCCCAGTGCATTTAGAAACTACTTTCTAAAAACATTGAAATTTGGTGATTATGTGCGAAAATGATAACTTAATAAAATTACATAAATTAAAAACTCGAAAATAGCGTCTAATATATTTTATTTCATATATGAAATCCTTACGCCGTTGCATATGTAGTGGCTTCACCTGGTTTTGTCTTTTGCCGTTTTAATTTTCATTTATTATAGACTAGCTGAATACCCGGGCTTCCGCCCGGGTATTCAGAAATTTTACCATGCGCAATATTTCAGCCAGCTGTGAGACCCCGCGTTGCGGAAATCCGTCATTGGTGTATAGGCCCCAATTTTTGGCGCTTCGCTCGCTTTTTTTTTTCCCCCATTCATATTACCTATATTACAATTATCGCAAAAAAATATCGCGAAACTAGCCACTTTTCTCAACGAATGATGGATATTTAAAAACCATTAATGACACAAATTCACATCAGCAATAAAGGGTAATTGAAGGTTGTGCGATGTTTCAGTGTTCAGTTAAATGCTATTTCAGCTCCATTTGGATGACGGCAAGTTGTTTTATTAGTAATCCGTAAAATTGATCTTTTTAGGACAGTAGCAACCCCCAAAATTTAATAGAATGCATCGTCATTGATATCGAATCTATCTACAAAGTTTTAGTCCGATTGGATGACAGCAATATGGTTAATAAGCCCTCCGCAGATCCGCATACACACACACACACACAAAATCGAAGTTAATATAAAATATTTAAAAGCAGATCTTTGCCTACTTTGGCACACTTACAACAAATGTCGTGCGGAAGATATCTTAAGAAAAAATAAAAATTAGTTCAAAATTTCTTTCAGAGAGGGGAGTACCACGCTTTACGTACGTACAAGGACCAAAAACGACTTACGCATTTGAAAAGTTAATTTAAAAAAAAAAAAAAAAAAAAAAAAAAAAAAACCGAGTGATGATAGAAACCTAAGGTTTTCTGAATTCTACTTGAGGGAAACTAAGGAATTTTATCCCATCAAATTTCAAAAATAGTCACAAAGTACACCAACGAATGGCTCTTCTGAAATAAAACACTTAAGCAAGCGTTCTGAACATGTTGCAAAAACTACAAAACATTGTTTCAATTACGCCATGTTGTTGCTAGAAATGATAGTCATGTTAAAAATATCGTTTTGTTGTTTTTGAGATAGTTTCCGACTATTTTCCGACTATATTTAACAACGCCATCTGTTGTTGAACTTTGTAACTATATATGAAAATTGTTGGATAAAATGTCCTTTAGTTCCAAGTTGAATGAAACAAGCGGTAATTGTTTATGTGTGTGTGTATGTTTATTTATTTATTTATTTATTTATTTATCCATTCATTTATTTATTTATTTTAATGTCCCTAAATGTGGAAGAGTTAACTTTGCATGCTAAACCTTGTCACGAGAGATTCAAATGAAATTTTAGACCAAAAACAGAATAATCCAAAAAAGTTTAGAAAACCTGACCTATAATTGTTGTCTTTGAAGGTTTTGTGTAAATTTGATTAATTATTTCCATTAATACCTTTTATTTTTAGTGGACATTTTCCCTTGACCTCAGCAATAAGTTTAAAAATTGTAATACAAGGTGAGACTGAAAAGTAAGGTGACTGATGTCATAATAATTACAGTATTATATATTTGCAGATAAGTACATCACTGTCCTTCAAAGTAGTTCCCGCCGTCTACAGTACACTTCTAACAACGTTCATACAAGTTCTTGAAACTTCTGGAAAAGTCCTCCTTTGAGACTGTCTTAAGTTCCTTGGTAACAACAGCTTGAATGTCTGAGATGCTTGAAAATCGGTTTCCCTTCAGTGCCAATTTCAGTCGTGGAAAGATAACAAAATCCTTATTCCCCTGATGCCAGCAGATTTTTCCTCTCTCCACGACTGAAATTGGCACTGAAAGGAAACCGATTTCCAAGCATCCCATGCATTCAAGCAGCTGTTACCAAGGAACTTAAGACAGTCTCAAAGGAGGACTTTTTCAGAAGTTCCAAGAACTTGTATGAACGCTGTCAGAAGTGTATTGTAGACGGCGAGAACTACTTTGAAGGACAGTGATCTATTTATCTGCAAATATATAATACAGTGATTATTATGACATCAGTCACCTTACTTTTCGGTCTCACCTTGTAGGATAAAATGATTAAAACATATTCCAGTCTACTCTTAACAGGATATTTTTTATTATAAAAACTTTTCCAACGTTAGAAAAAAAAAAAAGTTTTACAAAGTTGATCATTTAAACTTACATTATATCCTCTAAGCGATATTAAACTACGAGCTAAACTAACAACGAACGTTTCTCATTTTTTCATCAAAAGTATTATTTAAACTTTTCAGTAAGAAAATCAGCTAGAGAATAAAATTCCTTTCACACCGAAGATATACAATTTCTGTGACTTTGCATAATTCAAAATCTTACAATGTCACCGTTCCCAAGTTTATATGATCTGCCCGGACTTTTGTTGAGAAAATAACATATTGTTGAGTATATTTTTTCCGAGACTATTATTACGGAGAGTTATTTTATATATACCTTGTTTCCGTGTTTATTCCCATCCTCAGGCAAAGAAATAACTCTCCCTGCAAGCTGTAATCATAAACAACTCCCTTCCATTGTTACATCACAACAGCTCAAAGAAATAAAATAAATGTCTAGGATTACAGGCATATCAGCGAACAAACACTACAGGGGGAGATTGGAAATGTCTCTAAGAGACAATCGCATCCAGTTTTGAACTGAATATTTTTCACGTTTCGTAAGACTTTATGAAAATGCAGAAGGAGTGGTATTTCTAAACTCTTTCTGAAACGTATGATTCTTAACGTTAAAAATTATATTCCAATAGTGTCATAATACTGTTATGAATGTTTCCACTGAGGCAATGATGGCACAGTTTTTAAGATAAAAACTATTATTTATTCTCTTCAGAAAACTCACAAAATTTATTCACAGACAACAAAATAATCACTCACAAGCTTTAACACGAGCTTCAGTAAGAACAACTTTGAATGCAGCGATTATACAAGTCCACTCTAGTAAACAAAGCGATCATCTTTCATCGAAGTCCGAAGTCAATCTGAAAACTTTCCCGATTTCCAGTCTTATTTATACTTGGCGCGAGAGAACATTCTCGAAATATCCAGCCAATTCGTTGAAGAAACAACTCGAAATTTCTGGATTGCTTTAGGTGTTGCCACCTTTTTCTAACCTGTATAATCGCTGTTAATAAATAAAATAAGATAAAATAAATTACAATAGAATTTTAAAATAATACGTCACTATTTACACTATATACAGACAATTTGTGCAACAATACTTCAAATAAATAACATGTTATGTTTCTATCTAGTATCAAGTTCATTGTCAAGTATGTGCAATATTAGTCTTAAGCTCAACGATTGACATCCGTTCAAACTGTGATAATTTTGTGACAAAGATATTTTTGAAACTGATTTTTTTTTTTTTTTTAACTTTAGCGAAATGTGGAAAAACTAAGGGTGTGGAGCATCGCACAACTTTCAATTACACTACAATACTGATGTCAATTTGTGTCATTTACCATTTTTATATTTTCATCATTCATTTAGAAAAATTGCCAGTTTGGAGATATTTTTTACCATAATTCTTGTATAGGTCTTAGAAAGAAAAAAAAATCCACCAAAATGATGATTTTGACGATATACTTTTCGATAATCCTTTTATTTTCCGTTATTGTAAAACAAATTGTGGGGAGAAGAAAAAATGATCGTTTGATGAGGTATGCTCAAGAAAATGGAACTCTGTGTAAAAGGTATTCGTTTTTCAACTTCTTACGCCATTAAAGCTTTTTTTACGGGAATTTCGGAGGTGGGGATGTTTAGAGCACCTTAAGAGGAATTACCGCAGCAATTTTGGACAAAATCGTTAGAGCCGTTTTTTAACAATTACTGAAAAACATGATATTTTTCAATGGCAGCTACCTTATGCGCCTGCGTATTTTTGACGAAATCCTTAATGGTAGGTCCTTGTGCCATCACCAACCAATGCTCACACCAAATTTGATCATCGTAGGTCAATTTGTTCGGGAGTTATGCTGACCACAGACATACACCCAGACACACAAACATAAATTTTTTCTAGGTCACTTTTTAAACCAAAACCATGGAGAAATGCACAATATATATATATATATATATATATATATATATATATATATATATATATATATATATATATTTTTTTTTTTTTTTTATTTTTTTAATTAACCGAAAGCTATACTTTCATTACCCTATGTATACATATGGGGAGTTAAATGCAAAAAAAAATCATAAGATAAGTCAATACTCATGAGAAACAAATAGGTATTGTTCAGCATTGCACTCAGAAATTGAAAATTATCTTTTTTTTTTTCTTCTTTTATTTAAGTAAATCCTATATTCTAACATCACTACAAAAGTTTCTCTGCCAAACAAAAGCGTTAAGTGTCGTCTGCGTCTGTATTAATAATTCAGTAAAGTTACAGGCTACATTTTCTTCATTCGAGGAACCCCTTAAATTTTAACTTTGAAATTTTAGAAAACTGAGTACAGTCAACTCGCGAAAACTCGAAATTCAAGGGACTGGCCAAGTTCCGAAGTTCGAGTTATCGGAAGTCTTTTTCTATTCAAGTCAAGTTCTTGAGACCTAATGAAAACTTCGAGATAGACGAATATTCGACTTATGGCGTCTTCTCACTTTAGGCACCTCGAAAATAGGCTATTTTCGCGATTTTTTTTCGAGGATTTTTGCAAACAATTATGGGATAAAATGGATCTTATATAATAAACACATCTTTCAAGTACAAGAAATTTTTTTTTTTAATTTTTTTGAACAATTGTTATAATAAAACAGTAGCATCGAAAAACCCGTGTAGAAATGTAATGTTCGTGGCTTGTTGATGAAATTTCGGAAACTATCCGGCCGATTGTCATGAAATTTGAATGACATATTCTTCATAGTTATGGCTATAGCGCATATCATCAGATTTTTGATATTCACGAAAATAACAAAATGGCGCACGTTTTTCGAAAAAGTAAAAAAAAAAAACGCGTTTTTTTGTAGTTTTTTTGTAAAAAAAAAATACTTCAAATCAAAATTTCAAAAATCTGATGATATGCGCTATAGCCATAACTATGAAGAATATGTCATTCAAATTTCATGACAATCGGCAGGATAGTTTCCGAAATTTCATCAACAAGCCACGAACATTACATTTCTACACGGGTTTTTCGATGCTACTGTTTTATTATAATAATTGTTCAAAAAAATAAAAATTCTTGTACTTGAAAGATGTGTTTATTATATAGGATCCATTTTATCCCATAATTGTTTGCAAAAATCCTCGAAAAAAAAATCGCGAAAATATCCTATTTTCGAGGTGCCTAAAGTGAGAAGACGCCTTATGAGACTTCGAGTTATGGCGAGTTGACTGTAGCCTCAAAGAGAACTGAAGGCTCCATACGTTCAAATAAAATTTGATAAGAACTGTGAAAATAACCTTAAGCTACGACCACACCAGTATTTTTTACTTTCAATTACCCCATCGATATAGATAAACAACTGGATAGACTGCTCCATTGTCAATGGAAAGAGAAAAACGCGCCGGGGATTGCGAAGCTGGTGGGATGATTAACCAATCACAGTTCACTTTTATAGTTGGATGGAAATGCGAAAAACCTTGTAAAGTGTTAAAGTATATATTTTTTGGCACATTATTACTAATTAAGGTCTACTATTGACATTTCTGTTGTGTACAGCCCAAAATTGTATTTTCAACCCTCGGCGATTCGTATTTTTTATCCCACCAACTGCATCTGGCAACGGTTTCATTTTTCCAGCGTTAAGCAGTCTATCCAGTTGTTTATTCTATATCGATGAATTACCCATATGTATACTGGGTATATTTACTTTTTCTAGATCACTTTTTTGAGATCAGAATGTTCCGAAACGTGGAGAAATGCAAAAAGAAAAAAAATTAAAAAAAAAAAAAAATCGAAATTTTATTTTTTGACCGAATACTATACATTCATTACCCTACGTAATTCATAGAGGTAATTGAAAGTAAAAAGTAATACTGGTAATGCGGGACTGTATAAGTGCAGAAGAAAAGCTATCAGTAATTTTAAGGTGAGTACCATTTTTTTTTTTTTTTTTTTTACAGCTTAGTATTTTTTCGATGAAGTTTAATTACAATTACTATTTAAATTTAAAGACGGAAAAAAGACAAAACGAAATGCTCATCTTCTTCTATCTATCATCTGTTAATGCGCCCTCAACGTGGCAGACGCATCGATATAGATCACTGATATCTACTACAACTTCTGGATTGCTTTTAAGCGATATCTACTCTGCAAGCAGATGATGTCATTTGAATACTTCCCCCCATAATGCTTTGAAATAGGTTGTCCATAGTTACAAACAAATTTGAACAAGTTTTGGGGGAAGTTGTTAGTACATATCTCTATGGTGATTACTAAGCCTTCTTCAACTTCAAGTCAGTAACCAAGCATGAGCTATCCAGAAGTTGTAGTAGAGATCAGTGATATAGATAAACATCTGGATAGACTGCTTAACACTGGGAAAATGAAGTTGTTGCCAGATGCCATTGGTGAGATAAAAAATACGGATTGCCGAGGATTGAAAATAAAATTTTGGATTGTACACAGCAGAAATGTCAATAGTAGACATTAATTAGTAATAATGTGCAAAAAATATATATAATCTAACACTTTACAAGGTTTTTCGCATTCCCATCCAACTATTAAAGTGAACTGTGATTGGTTAATTTTCCCACCAGCTTCGCGATCCCCGGCGCGTTTTTCTCTTTTCATTGACAATGGAGCAGTTCCAGTTGTTTATCTATATCGATGGGCAGACGTTGATGACCATCGATATAAATAAACAACTGGATAGACTGCTCCGATGTCAATGCAAGGAGAAAAACGCACCGGTGGTTGATGATGATGTGTGGATGATTAACCAATCACAGTTCACTTTTATAGTTGGATGGAAATGCGAAAAAACCTTGTAAAGTGCTAAAGCAGATATTTTTTTGCACATTATTATTGATGAGGGTTTCCTATTGACATTTCTGCTGTGTACAACCCAAAATTTTATTTTTTGAATCCTCAGCAATACGTATTTTTTATCCCACCAACGGCATCTGGCAACGGCTTCATTTTCCCAGCTTTAAGAAGTCTATCCAGTTGTATGTCTATATCGATGTTGATGACTGATCAATGTTAATAGGGCAGCTTGAAAAGTAGTTTGGCTTTTTATCCTCCAGTGGACGACCTAGAGCACTCGTCAGACGAGGCGTGAAAACACGCGGCGTTTGACCACGAGAATGTTACAGCAACTTGTCTATATTTTATTGCTTGTTCTCAAACTCTGGTTGGTTGGTTGGTTGGTTGTATTCAGATTATCTGGCGCCGTCAGCAACACGAGGGCTATAATGCGCCGAAACATTCGTCATTAGACAAGCCAACATACATTTACAAACACCCATGCCAACACGGGACTCGGTACCCGCAACCTCGTGGTCTAGAAGCTAGCACGCTAATCACTATACCGTTTGGTCGGCGTTTTCAAACTCTGATTCTGCCAGAAAAAAAAACTCGTGTGGCCGTGGTTTTAGCAGAGATTTTTTTACTTTCAATTACCCATATGAAATATATAGAGTAATGAAAGTAAAGTATTCGGTCAAAAAAAAAAAAAAAAAATTCGAGAAATTGACAAATGTCGCCAAACTTGGCGACCATTTGGAGACACTTTCGGTCCCCATATACCTGTATAGGGCTTTTCGACTGGGATCTGGAAAATATATTTAATAAAAAGAGCAAACGAAGTTTTTCTAGAAATTAAGTTGTTAAGAGCTGGAGGCCAGTTAATGTTTAATTTCTTCAAGGCTAATTTAAGGACATTCCTCTGTGAGGCAAATTCTGCTCGACTCCGACATTGCAGTCTCAAATTGCATTCGAACTTAAATTGAATCTTTTTTTAAATTAATTTTTTTTAAATTACCGTGACCTATAAGTTTAAGAAATACCACTATAGATTCAATTTAAGTTCGAATTCAATTTGTGAGTGCAATGTTGAGGAAGTCGAGCACATTCTATTTGAGATTGAGAATACAATTGGATAGATATTATACATTGATTTTGAGGGGGGGGGGGAGGGTGTGAATTAACAAGAGGAAATGCCTTCCATTATACTTTCCAAAGGGAAACTTTCTCTATACACTGAGAGGCGACTGTAATTTTTGGACCCCATCGAGCATCATTCTGAATTTTTTATAGAAGTTGGAGAAAAGTGAGTAGAGTATGAATCCACTGGTCTGCCGTGAAAAAAATGGCCGAAACTGATCGAAAATCGATTTGGAATGAGTTGAACTAAATCCAATTGTCAAATGAGCCATAACTTGCCAAATAATGAGCATTTTTTTTTTTTGGTAACCCTCACTCTTTAATTTTCAATTAAGAAGGTTGCAGACGATTCAGATATCTGGCGACGGTCTACTTGCATCTATTAAAAGGAGCCAGGTTGGTAATAAACATTACGTCACTGATGACACAACTAATGTCGCCAATTTGGCTTGCTTTTAAAAGACGCAAGTTATCCGAGCCAAAGATCAGAATTCGTTTACGCTTTTTCTCGTTGAAAATCAAAATGCCGTTGGTTGCTAGACGAAAAAGTTTGTTCTCTTTTTGGCAAGTTATGACATATTTGGCAATCGGATTTTAGTTCAGCTCATTCTAAGCCGATTTTTGATAAGTTTCGGCCATTTTTGCCACGGCAGACCAGTGGATTCGTAACTTACTCATTTTTCTCCAATTTCTATACAAAATTCAGAATGATGTTCGATGGGGTCCAAAAGTTGCAGTCGCCTCTCGGACTACTACATTTGTGTTTCGATGCAGAGAAGGAATGAAAATCGACAGAAGAACATCTGTCACAATCGCTGCCAAGTTTACTAGAGTAAGCCGGCTGGAAAAAATTTCAATGAATTTTCTTTAGAGTTTCTATAGAAATATTTTTCCAGTCTAATTTTATCCCAGTCTAATTTAAGCCCTTATAAAATCCGATTTTATTTCATTTAATCTTTCTAATCTTACAGAGACCTTTAATGTTTTGCTTAGGCGTAACCTCAAGTATATGAAAATTTCGCCATTTCAGTGCCATTCCGTACAATTAGTGTATCCGCTTCCCAAGAATCTATTGTTATCGGTGCCAACGATACTTGATGCAATAGAACTGAAGTTGTTGAGTAGTTGGAAATGGTTATGTAATTATTCCTGAGCATTATAAATAAGACATTGAAATACATGCGTATTTTTAAGCTTACTGAATTACACTTGGAAGGAAAATATTATAATATTAGTTGATTGCATTAATGAAATCAACAGACAATTCCTGCATTTTTTTTTTTAATTGTTTAATTCAATTCTAAATGTTTCAAAAAGGCCATAAACACAAAAATGTATGCTCACTGTTCTTTTACCTTTTTTTTTTTTAATTTGCAACCTAAGTTCACTAATTAGATTTTGGCGAGAAAAAAATTCATTCGCCTCGAATTGAATGTGACGTCACTTGATCTGGCTTGAAAAGCAGCAGCGCGGAAACCAGTTTTGCAAGTTTCTCGCAAACACGCCAACTTGTGCGGGATATGGCAACTGTTAACCAAACCAACGCCAACTATTTGGCAGAACCCTCACGATAACAATAGAGAATGGAAGGATGTCATGACGTCACAGCTATGCGGAGTGTTTTCATAAGACTGATTTTGGCTCGGTATTTTTTTTCTTAATACTTAAATAACTAATTTTTTCAAAGAACTTTTGTTTGAATATTTGGAATCAAAAAGAAACTCTTCATAAGTGTAAACAAATTTCACTCGTTTTTAAAAAATGCGGGAGCCGTCCATTGGAGAAACTGCACCATTAGAGAAACATTAATTTTGATAACGCACTTTTTAGCTAATGAGTTTGAAGCAAAAAGGGGATTTAATGCTAACTTTATGAATTACTTTCAATTACCCAAATATATTGTTGCGTGGATGGGTTCAAAAGATTTGAAGCCAAAGCAGATCAAAACTTGCAGAAATTTATTCCGATATAACTCTTCATAGATTCCTTTACAACTCCAGAACTTCTCATTCTAGTAGACTCAATACAGCTCTATACACAACAATAGAGCACAAAACAGCAGTTAAAAACTTGACAGCACAACTGCTAAAATCACTGCAAAAGACAATGCAATACAGTTCACTTTAGAACTACTCTGAATGCTCACTGAGACTCAGTATCTCAACTCAGTAATTCCAGTCAACTCACGGACTCAACTAACTCCAGTCAACAACTAACTCCATCACACTCTCTCTCGGGCTTATACAGGGGAGGCGAACATTCTTGAAACTTCTAGAGGTAGATATTTGGAGAACTTTCCAGATCGTAGTCGAAAAGTCCTATACATGTACATGGTGACCGAAAATGTCGCCAAATGGTCGCCAAGTTTGGCAACATTTGGCTATTTCTCGCCAAATTTGGAGACAAAAATTAGTCGCCAAAACCGTCGCCAACTTGGCTTTATCTCGCCAATTTTGCGAGATTTCCATTACCATAATGTTAAATGCTCTGCTCCTTGTAAAACTCGCTTCCTAGCGTTAACTCTGTAAAACTCGTTTCAAGCATTAAGACCCATATTGCAGGAAAGCCAAGTTAAGAAGAACTCTTGCACTGCCTTATGCGAGATGTACATAAATTTTCCTATTTACAAAATTAACACTACGAAATATTTACAAATATACAAAAATTCGTAACAATATACATAGGGTAATGAAAGTATAGTATTCAGTAAAAAAAAAAATTATATTTTTTTAATTTCTCCACGTTTTGGAACATTCTGATTTCAACTAGAGGAGTGGAACATCGCACAACTTTCAATTACAGGCCAGTATGGCGGTATTATTTTTTGCAATAATTTTTGTATGGGTCTTAAAAAAATTAAAGAAAAGAAAAAAATATCACCGAAATTGTGAATTTGGCGATGTGCTTTTCGAAAATCCTTATATTATCCTTTATTATAAGTGACACTGAGGAGGAGAAGAAAAAACGATCGTTGTTGAGGTATGCTCAAGGAAAAAGAACTCTGGGCTAAAGGCATTAGTTTTTCAAATTTTTATACCATTAAAACATTTTTACGTGAATTTCGGAGGTGGGGATGTTTAGAACACCTTCACAGAGATTTTAATCAAAATCGTTCGCCTTAAATCGTTCACCTTAAAAGGCATTAGCAAAGCGATTTTTATCGAAAATCGTTGCAGTCGTTTTTTAGCAATCATTGAAAAACATGATTTTTTCAATGGCAGCTACCTTATGTGCATGCGCGAATTTGACGAAAACCTTAATGGTAGTTCCCATGGCCACCAGTATCCCGCATACCAAATTTGAACATCGTAGGTCAGTTTGTTAAGGAGTTATGCTGACCACATACACACAAAGATATACATTTTTTCTATATCACTTTTATATTCTATATCAGGATGTTCCAAAACTTAGAGAAATGCGAAAAAATCGAGGATGTTTTTTTTTTTTACCGTATGCTATACTTTCATTACCCTATGCATACATTTGGGTAATTGAAAGTAAAAAATTACAGTTGTTCAACATGCAAATGATCATTGTCGGGTCAAATTTTTATTAAAAATTGCAACATCAGATGGCAGCACTAACTTATTCTTGTAAAACTTTTTTTTTATTAAAGTAATAAAAATTGAGAAATTAAGAATTGTATTCAAGTGGAAATAAATTTGAATCCTTAGCAGCCATAAACCATTTAAATAGTGAAAAGTAATATGTATGCTTTAATATCTTGGGCATCGACTGCAAATACATATCGGAATTTCAAACTTTTTGGCAGTATATCAGAATTAAAAATGATGCATTTTTATTTATAAACTTTTTTTTCCGTCAATTTTATATCCAGCTAATTGCAATTAAAGTGACTAATTAGGACATTATTAGAACATATATAAATAAACTTGTAATTAACTTAAAAGGAATTATTTTTATTGCAAATATGAGATATTATATTGTCGCATGTTCCTATGCAGAATTTTGAATTTGGCTTCAATATTTATTTAATTATAAGTTTTTAAATAAAAAGTTTAAAATATTACGTAGTTTTTAACAAAAAATTAAGATTAAAATATGCATAAAAAATGTGGTTATAACAATATGTGTTAAGATTCTCCATAGAAAACACATTCACAACTATTGTCTACAAAACAAAATTAGAATTTTGTAAATCGAACCATTTATTATGAAGTTATGACCGTTGGCGTAAAGTTATATAGCACCAAAATGTCATTCTTCAGAAAACGCGTTTAAATTTTACTACAATAATAAAAGTGATACAAAACAGGCTCACAAAACCTAGTGTAATTTAAAAAGTAATTTGAGTCTGAGAAAGAAAATGGTATCATTTTAATCGTAATGAGCTCGGGAATATTTTAAAACCAAAAAACAAAAACGCAGACTCGAGTCAAATTTAGCAATTCCTAATGCATATGTATACCTTAAGAGGAAGACTTACTAAGGATCATCTATATATTTAATAGGCAATACGTTTTTTGGGGTTAGTCCGTCCGCCTAAACTACTCAACCAATTTCAATGATCAAGGTGTCATTTTAAAGGAAATAAGATGTAGATTTGCCAAAACGTGCCAAAATAATTTATTAACACTTTATTAATTAGTTAAATTTCAATATTTTTCATCATTAAGCTACTACAAAGCCTCAATGATTTTGAATATAAGAATGGCAACATCCTTAAGTAAACAAACCCGCTGCTCGGGGGTTCAACCAACCAACCAACCGTTGCTAATTTTAAAGCTATCCTTACGTATGTAAACAACAAACCCGTTGCTAATTTTAAAGCTCTTTTTAAACTCTTCGTTTCAAAGTTGATTTTTTCTGTTTTTCTGAAGCATTTTTGTATTAGAGTAATTATTATTTTGAAGTATTTCTATCCAGAAAATGCCTCGCGTTGGACGTCGTTCTCTAACGGGGCGACTTATCAGAATAAATAAAAGATATTGGGACTTCAATGTAAGGGCATAACTAATGAAGTTTTAAGTCAGAATGTTGGCGGATAGTATATTTAACTTTCTATTATGAAACTTGCAATTTGGGTGTTTTCTCTATTAGGCCTTACATTAAATTTACAAAAATTTGGTTACATTTTTTATGGCTGGCAAACCTATTCGAGCGCAGCAAGATGTTTTAACCACAAATTCGAGCAGCAAAGCCGCTCAATCCGAGCGCAGCGAGGTGTTTGGGGGTTGGCGAGCGTTAGCGAGCAGGGGGCGAAGTCCCCTAGTTCAATATTAATACCTATGTTACAATCATCTAGCCCAGTGCATTTAGAAAGTACTTTCTAAAGAACCTTGGCATTGGGGGGGGGGGGGGGATGAGTAAGTCCGGAAAGGATTACTTCATGAAACGACATAAATTAAAAGATCGAAATTAGCGTATAATATATTTTATATTTGAAATCATTATGTCAATGCATATACAGTGGCTCCACCTGGTTTTGCTATTTTAATTTTCATTTATGATAGTTCGACATTAACCCTTTGCACGCCACTCGATTGGATGGCAAACCACGATAGGACCATTAGGTGTGATGCGGAAATTCGATGCAAGGCCAATGACTGTGTTTAGTTTCTATGAAGCAAATCCATAAACACCAGCCGAACCTAAAATGTCTCGAGTTGCTGATTCCTCCGCTCGAAAAAGGCCTGGAGTGCAAAGGGTTAAATGAACACAATTTGTCATTTCATTAAGTGATCTTTTTCGTACCTACTCACCAAATTTCAAGGTTTTATGCAAAGTATTTTCTAAAGCTGGATTTACACTCTACCAGTCGGGCCTCCAGTTCAGATCGTCAGTTCTGTGACGTCAAGTAAGCGACCGATGCGCCGTCTATCGGTGATCACGGGAGAGTGCACGTGATTGGTTGATCGGAGTCGCCAGCGCCAGTAAATAGAAATGTTTGGTTTACTGGAACCAGTAGCCTGGTGACGTCACTGACTGGCGGTCTAAACTGGAACCTCGACTGTTAGCGTGTAAATCAGGCTTAAATGCAGTGGGTTAGAAGATTGTAAGATAGTGAGTATAAGGAAATGATCCTTACTAGGATTTCCTCTTAACAATTCCTAAATGCATTTAACACTAGAGGTCGGAAAAATCGATCAAAATAAATATCGATACTAGTACATCGTTGCATAGAAAAAAATGTCGATATATCGATACATGATTTTTTTATTTTTTATTTGCTTTTCAATTTTTGCCAGAAACGAAGTTTTTCGGGGCAAATTCTACTTTTCATGAATTCATGTCAAAATTGTTTTAGTAAACGAATTATAAAAATTGTTTTTATAAATAAATTTAAATTATAAAAATTGTTTTTATAAATAAATTATAAAAATTATTTTTATAAATAAATTATATTATCAATCAGAATAAATAAAATACATTTAGATGTCAATGCATAAATTCACATTTTTATAGAAGAAATTTTTAAAAGTAGTTTACCGCATATTTTGCTGATTAGAGATGTTTTTAATATTTAAAATTAGATGCAAATTCTTAGAACACGTTGGCAACAGAAACGGCGCAGTGATAATGACTACTAATAAATGATCTTATCTTTCCATTAAATCGTTTTCTTTTTGGTTAGGGTGCCATTTTAACTGTCTCGCAGACAAGTCCAAACTTTAGTTTTGAAGTTTTTGAAAGGGAAATAAAGAAAATCGAAAAAACACATGGAACTACAAAACGATCATCAAAAAAACTAAGAATGTTTGAAAATATCGATATATCGGTGACTGGTATCGATATTTTGAGAATCAGTACTTTAAAAAAAATATCGTCGTATCGATATATCACCGACCTCTATTTGAAACAGGGAAAAAAAAAAAAAAAAGCGTAGACATTTAGCTAAAAACAATTTATTTAAAACTTTATCACCACATATTCAGCTCACACCTTGGATCTGCTACCTCAGCAACATCTTGTTGAAGTCATCCAGAATACAATCCAGAAAATACGTCCGGCATTCGATTTCCTTCATCTTGCTTAATAACTCTAGTCCTTGAGATTTAAATTTGATGGTGGCATAAGTTGAGAGCGCCATAACTACAAGGCACCTCTGGACAAGCTGGATCATGTCGTGGTCAAACCGAGCATCAAACAATGGCGAATCTGTACAATGAGAAAGCAGCCCTTCCACCAAATTTTCCGACTCGGTTAAGCACAATTTAATAACTTCGTTAATGTTGAATGGTTTGTTTATGTCGATGCGATTCCAGCACGATATTCTGTTAATGTCTACAAGCATGGTAGGTTCACAGTCCTGGGAGACAACATAATGAGACAGGTGTTCTACCATACATTTGGCCAAGATAAAATCTTCTGCGAATACATTCAGCTCACCAGGGTCAAAGGGCTGTTCGTCTCCCTGAAAAATATATGTAATTTATCAAAATAGGGGTACCTTCAAGCATGTAAGTACATCTGAAGAAAAAGGTCAGGAAGTTTTTAGGTTTTTGTCTAGAATATTTAACGTTTTACAAACAGAAATTAGTGACTACTAAGCACCAGACAAATTCTTAATCTCTAATAAAATTCTATGTCTGTATGATTGGTTGTTTTCAGATTATCTGGCGCCGTCAGCAACACGAGAGCTATAATGCGCCGAAACATTCGTCATTAGACAAGCCAACAAACATTTACAAACACCCATGGCTAACACGGGACTCGAACCCGCAACCTCGCGGTCTAGAAGCTAGCACGCTAACCACTATACCGTTTAGTCGGCCTATGTCTGTCTGAATGTATGTATGTCTACAACTTAAGATCTACTCAACCAATCTGAATCAGGTGTGTCTATTTGTAGTTTAACTACAACAGGGTTTTAAATACGCTTGAAGCACACAGGAAACAGTAATTACCCCAAAAAAAACCTCATCTTGTCATATTGCACAGTCAATGCTATATTTATGCTCGGACAGTTTCTTTGAAAATGAAGCAATGTCGACAAGATTTTCTATGTAAGCAGATTAATGTTTTGTAATTCAAAATTTTAATAGTTATATTGCACATAAAAGAAAGTTATCACTTAGGTCTGATTACAGCTGATTCTTAAAGGCTTCGTGCAATAAGTAGCAACAAAACTCTTATAGATAATCACATCTTTCTGAAAATGTAAATAGAAATGTGGATCAGCTACCGATAATCCGACAGATGCCAAGATGTCTTTGCGCACAATTTTTTTGTATGTACCTTGATGTTTTTGACTAAAAACTAGGTAAATAAAGAAGCTCTCTGTTAAATTTTAGTATATGTATATATATATATATACGTGAATGACCGTCAATGGGTTAAGAAATATTCTTTGTTGGTTCATACTGAATTCACTTAGAGAAGTGTCATGAGTATTGTCCTTAGTTTATTATTATTCATTTTGAATTAATTACATTATAACAAAAAAAAAATTCATATTAAACTATAAGTTGTGTGCCTCAAGGGGTAATGCGGGTTCCCACAGTTAGTTAGTAGCTATACAGGGTGTCTATAAAAGGTTGGACACATTTTGATGTTGAATAATTCACAAAATAATGAAGATATAAACAAACTTACGGCATTTATACTTGGAATAACTCATATTTTTATTTATATTAAACGTTGCCATATGAAATTTCCTTTTCCCATTTGAATATCATTTTTTTTTTTTTTTTTTTTTTTGTAAATATTGTATGAATGTGTTATTAATTTTATGTTTTTCTTGTTTCTTTTATAAATATCCTCTACATGCGTTATAAATTGCATGTTTATTCCTTTTGGCCACCCAGATCACCTAATATAATGCCACTGGACTTTTTCCTTAGGGGATTCGTAAAGGACATCGTGTATAGGAGGAAAGTGTTGAATGACTTAAAGACCAGGAAATCCAGATAATTTATTGAGGGATCCAGGAGCTTCGAAATCTGCAAACACTGCTCTACTGATCACATCCTCGCGTGCCTGGGACTATCTAAGAAGGATTTGGCCAACGACCCTGTTTTGGTGTTGGATTTTTTGAGGGTGTGCGACATCATGGACCTGGTCTAGCTCTGCTGGCCTCCGGGGGCATGCAACAACAACAAGACCAGGATTACAGCAGCAATAGCCTCTGTGGATGCCGACATGCTTGCCCGTACCTGGCGTGAAATTGACTGCTGTCTTTATATTTTCCGTGCGACAAACGGCGCACATGTGGAACTCCATTGATAAGGGAAAATTTTTTAGACTATCTAACCATTAGTGTTATCAATTTAAATTTGTCTTCATTATTTTATGGATTATTCAACATCAAAATGTGTCCAACCTTTTATAGACACCCCGTATTACAAAAACATGTTAGGTGCAAAAGAAAATGGTATAATGTTACATACTGTTGTTTCAGGATTCAGACGCTGGCATGAAAGCATCCAGTTCAAGAAGACTCCAATGTAAACTGGAGAGGAGCAAGTCTGTTCTTGAATAAACAACTGTGCAAGATGATCAAGAGCCAACAATGGAACAACTGGCAAAGATTTTTCTCCTTTAAAGAAAAAATGCTATTAGTAAGTGATGCTTTTTAGTTTTCTATAAACAGGCCGAGCAAAAAGTCAAGTACAGATTAAAATGAAGTATTGTTAGAGGACTATTATGCTGATATATATTTCAGGGATGAGAGTGATCAGAGTGCAAAAAGGAGGAAATCTAAAAAAATTTTAAAAAAGCTTGCAGAAGGAATACACAAAAATGCAACAAAAAAAGTATGCAGGAAGGATGATTCAATAATTTTAAAGATACAATGAAATTTATCATACTATAAAATAATTACATTTCAAATATTAGGAGTTAGTGAAGTAATCTGAGAGGAAAGGGTAGCTAAGAGGGAAAATCTTTTGTTTAGACAAGAGTAAAAGCATACCTTTTGCAGAAAAAACTAGTTCAGATCAGAAAAATGTGGATCCTCAAAATAAGCACAAAGAGAAGGAAAATTTTGCATAAAAAACCAAAAAGGAGGAAAACTGTCATCCCTGATATTTGATTTTATGGTAATCGAAGGTGCACTAATTCTTTTATAAACCAAAATTACCTTAATAAACTTAAAAATCACTTTTTTTTAAGTTCAGAAAATGCCAAATTGTTAATCTAGTTATTGTCATGGATTGGCCAGAAAAGTAGATGCTACATAAAATATTGATAACTGGCTTATACACTTGACATTGTCCAAGTTACAAAAAGGGACAGATGTTGAAGTTGACTAAATGTTACATGGCCCAATTGTGTGATGTGAAATCTCCCATGCATACAAGCTGGATGTCCAAATGTATGCAAGCAATCACTGTAGTTTGCAGTGTTTAACTCAGTAAAGTTGAACAATATATTACAAACAAATAATTTTAAAAAAAAGTATTAAATGTAGATAAATAAATAAATAAATAATTGCTCTGACTTGTATAATAAATGTATAATAGATAATAATGATAAAGAAAAGGATAAATCAGGCATAAAAATACATCAGTTAGAAGACGTCTGAACTAAAATAACACAAAATCCTAGAATGAATCCTACTGTAAAATGTTTACAGTCAATTATATGACTGTGAGCATTTTAAAACTTAGACCGACAGACATGTGGAATGGTTAATTTGGCTCAGTAAAGTAATTCAGAAGTTGAGTAGACAAACCAGGTCAAACGGGCAGCTCCTAAGAGCACATTCTAAACAGGTGCTAACCCAGGCAGACCAGACCTTCTCCTAGCTTTCACAGGGCACTTTGAAGATAAGAATCTAGACCACGATTTATTCCAAGCAATAGCACTCTTGTGTGATGAAACAACAAAAGAAACAAGACTGTTGTTGGCAACATCAACCACATTATAGCAGGACAGTGACGTTAAGGCTAAGTAATACTATAACCCATAAAAACCAACTTTTTAATATAAATCCTTAATATGCATTGCCAATTTTATTATTCATTAACATAGCGCCGTTTCTGTTGTCAGCGTGTGCTTGGAGTTTGCATCGAATTTGAAATATTAAAAACATCTCTATCAGTAATATAAATAGTAAACTACTCTTAAAAAAATTTTCAATAAAAATGAATGTGAATTTATGCACTCACATCCATATACCTTTTATTTAGTTTAATTTTATTATTTACTTATAAAAACAATTTTGACAACAGGAAAGAGTTTCTTCAATGATCGGTTAAATGCTATTTCAGTGTGATTGGATGATGGCAAGTTAGTTTATTAGTATACCGAAAAAGCAACCTTTTTTTTTTACAGTGGCAGCTCCCAAAACTTGATAGAATGCATTGTCATCGACATCAAATCAATCTGCCAAGTTTCAGCCTAATTGGATGATGGTAAGGGGATTAATTTGACCTCTGCAGATTTGCCCACCATCAACAGACATACACACCTACCCATCCAACCACAAAATCAGAGTTAATATAAAGGATTTAAAAATTAGCTTACGGTGGCAAAGAGATTACAGCAAAAACAAACACAAAAGGGTACGGCTCAACAGCCCACATTCAAACAAACCAACCGGACATGTGCTGCAACATCAAACTAAGGTAACTGGTGTTCCTAAAAAACTTAATCTGTTAAAAAACCATATATTTATAAGTATACAAGTTATTGTGTAATGATTTTGTTCTAGTCAAGACTTTTCACTCCTCATGTACCAATACCTTCCAGTGGGAAAAAGACACATTAACCCTTTCAGTCCCAGTGATGCCAATTGGAATCACAACATTTAAGATTTTTTTCCTCCTCACCTAATACTCCCAGTGAATCCGAATCAACGTTTTTACAATCATCAAACTATTATCTGCCCCAATATATTTTTCATTTTCACCAATATATGGCTGCACTGGTTCTGTTGATGAACGAAATGAGGCTTGTTTATATTTACTCAATTCCGAAAGAGATGCCGATATTAATTTCATATTTTAAGTAATTTAATTTAAATAACTATTTCAAATATGTTCCTATTATTTTCAGTTATTATTATTGGTATCAGTGGGAGTTGAGTACAACTCAACACCTTTTCCCGGCTATATTATTTATTTTAGATTCGTGCTGTTATTACCAAGTTATTGCTATTTTTTTCTAACAGTATTCCCTACGTTAAGCTATATTTATGTCTAATTAGAAGATTTAAATTCTATTTGATATATTTAGAAATGCCAAAGCAAAATTACTTAAGACTTGTGCGATACCTAATGCCCAACGACACAATTTGGAATTTTAATTAAAAAATTAAACAAAAAAATTGTGCTTTCAACCCTGTTATTCTGGATACCAAATAAGTATATTTTTATAAATTTCAGATTTTTAAAATGAAAAATAAATAATTGGGACTGAAAGGGTTAAAATAAGCTATTAAATTCCACTTATTTATCTTAACAACCCATTTACTATCCCAATATTTTAACAAATAAAAGTAGCACCTAAATCTGCCACATACTTATTTATTCAAAACATTTTGCTATTTCAAATGTATGTAGGTTTTACATTGAATAGGTTTTGCAGCTTTGGGTGTAATAAATAATGAGTTCTATAATAATATTTATTGATGCTTCACTAACCAGGTATTTTAGAAGCCCATAAAGACATCACAATCTCAGTTGACTGTTGCTTGATTTCTGGTTCATCATCGATCAGCAAATACACAAGGCATTGCCATAACTTTGCAGAGCTGTCACCTAAATGACAATTGAAGGCAATGAAAAATTCATATTGTAAAAATTGCATGCATAAAAACTAAACTTGTGTATAAGTTAGTACAAGTTTACATGTAAGGAAGCAAAGCAGAAGACAGTACACATGGATGGATATTTAATAACAATAAAATTAAATACATGACTCTTTACCAGGTTTTTATCTTTGAAGGTCAGGTGAAAACATTGCTTTTGTTTTCAATTCAATAACTTATAAATCAAAAAAAAAAAAAAAAAAAAAAAAAAAATTACCTGGTCAGTTGAAATTATCGGTCTTACTACTATTATTGCAAATTTAAATTATTTTAGCATTTTCATCGTATATATTGTTACGAATTTTTGTATATTTGTAGATATTTTGTAGTGTTAATTTTGTAAATAGTAAAATTTATGTACATTTCGCATAAGGCAGTACAATAGTTCGTTGTTAAGTTGGCTTCCCAGCAATATGGGTATTGATGCTTGATAACGAGTTTTACAGAGGTATAACTCTGGGAAGCGAGTTTTAAGGAGCAGGGCATTTAACATTATGGTAATGGCAATCTCGCCAAATTGGCGAGATAGAGCCAAGTTGGCAACGGTTTTGGCAACTAATTTTTGTTGCCAAATTTGGCAATAAATCGCCAAATGTCGCCAAACTTGGCGACATTTTAGGTCCCCAGGTATATGTATAGGACTTTTCGACTACGATCTGGAAAGTTCTCCAAATATCGACCTCTAGAGGTTTCAAGAAGGTTCGCAGCCTCCCCTATATAAGCCCGGCCGTGAGTGGGGTTAGTTTGTTAGTTGACTGATTTCGACTCACTGAGTTAGTTCTTAGCTGAGTCCATTAGTTGACTGGAATTACTGAGTCTCAGTGAGCAAACTGTATTGCATTGTCTTTTGCAGTGATTTAGCAGTTGTTGTCAAGTTTTTAACTGCTGTTTTGTGCTTTATTGAGGTGAAAAGAGCTGTATTGTGTCTACAAGAACGAGAAGTTCTGGAGCTGTAAGAGAACTGTGAAGAGTTATTTTGGAATAAATTTCTGCAAGTTTTGATCTGCTTTGGCTTCAAATCTTTCAAACCTGTCCACGCAACAATATTCTTAAAAAAAAAAAAAACTGCATTCATATGAAATATCCAATTTAATTAAAGATAACAGAGAGAGATCAACAAAAATATCAAAATAGTATAACTCTTTCGAGCAATTTATCAACTTGTTTTATTAATTGTGTGGAATACTGACAAAACATTAAAGCAAATTGTTACTTTCAGAAATTAAAAGTTTTATGAACTACTATGATGCAAATGTTTATTTCATAACTTGTGTATGAATGAAATAATCAAAACAATAATTTAAATTGTGTTACTTTAATAACTGAATAGTATCAACATATACTCATATTTTAAAAAGAGATTTATTAGTAATGAAATATACCTAACACTTTTAATTTCTCCACTGTCGATGGATGAAATATTGATTGGAAAGCAGAAATCGCCATTTTTCTTTTAGAAACGCAACTTTCTGGTTGAGTACACTCTGCGATTTTTTGCAACCATAAGTTCAAAGCTATGTAACAATCTTGATGCTGGAAAAATTAATTTTATATTGAAAGCAATACACCAAGCATTATTTCAATGAGTATAATTGAATGTAATAAGTCTTAATTAAATTTAATAACTGAATATGAACTTAAATTAAAAATTTAAATTTAGTTAATATAAGTTCATTAAGGAACTTATATAACTCAATTTAAAAATTGAAATAATGTATTTAAATTTAACTGCTGTATGCAGTCTGACAGACCGCAAGTCATTTTTTTTATAGAATGCTTCCGCCCCAAAAAATATTTCCACTTTGACTTTTATTTTTATGATACTATGTTTTTTAAATTTAAAAATAATGCTCATAAATTTGTTTGGTGCAGTATAGACAATGTGTTGCCCTTGCACCAAAAATATCAAACCACACAACTACAGCAGATAAAGTTTAACAATTGAAACTTAAAATATTTTAAAATACAGTGATATTGTCTGGTTCCAGAGATTTTGCAGCATCGAAAATTACCAATTTCGAGCTAAGTAACATAATTTTGGAGCAGTCAAATATTCAAATTTAACCCATTGACGATCATGCACGTATATACATGACAAAGGATCCCCAGTTTTTCCAGCAATACACAACATTTTTAAATTTATAAATAAAATTGAAAATAAAATATTTTTTAGATATTTTTGTTAGGATGATAGTCTATAACCTATCTAAAACAAAATAAATAAAAAATAATTTAAACAAATTATGTATTTGAATTAGAAATATAATTTAAAAATTATTGCAAGGAAAACAACTGGAGAATTTCGCCCATTCCCATGACTGTCAGTGGGCTAAGCAATATTGGCCAATTTTGGAACCAAACATGTGACAAAGCAAACACTTATATGAAAGCACATTATTTGTTTTTTCTAATAAGCAACTTAGCAGAGCCTTTGTCTGAAGAACTGACAAACAAAACAAAACATGTCCCCTAACTAGTTTCTCACACGAAGAAAACAAAATTGAGTTTTAGGAAGATGAAAAATATATTTTAAAAAAATTTATATCGTTCGGGTATTGAACAAGTCTGATTTCGTTCGCGAGGTCCCTGTACAAAATACTGCAAAATAAAAATATTTAAGCAGTCAAAATGTGAATGAAAATCAATGCATCTATTTCTTTCTTTTGGTTTAGCTAATTATTGATAAATATTTTGGTTAACATTTGCAATTATAATAATATAACTCATAAAAAAGTTTTTAATATAAATCCTTTATATGCATTAATAAAGCACCGTTTCTGTAGCCAGCTTGTGATTGGAGTTGGCATCTAATTTTAAATATTAAAAACATTTCTATTAGCAAAATATGCGGTAAGCTACTTTTCAAAATTTATTAATTAAAAATGAATAGGAATTTATACACTCACATCTAAATATCTTTTATTTATTCTGATTGAAACAATTTCATTATTTCTTTATTAAAACAATTTTATTATTTATTTATTAAAACAATTTTATTATTTCTTTATTAAAACAATTTTATTATTTATTCATTAAAACAATTTTATTATTTATTTATTAAAACAATTTTATAACTTATTTATTTATTTATTAAAACAATTTTATTACTTATTTATTTATTAAAACAATTTTATAACTTATTTATTTATTTATTAAAACAATTTTATTACTTATTTATTTATTTATTAAAACAATTTTATTATTTATTTATTTCAACAATTTTATTTATTTACTAAAACTATTTTATTATTTATTTTTTAAAACAATTTTATTTATTTTTTAAAACAATTTTATTTATTTATTAAAACAGTTTTATTATTTATTTATTAAAACAAATTTAATATTTATTAAAACAATTTTAATATTTTTTAAAACAATTTTATTATTTATTAAAACAATTTTATTATTTATTAAACAATTTTATCATTTATTTGTTTATTAAAACAATTTTGGTAACACAAAAGAGTTTCTTCAAAGATCGGTTAAATGCTATTTCGATGGGATTGAATGACAGCAAGTTCCTTTATTAGTATTGTATGAAAGGGGCATTTTAGTGACAGTGACAACCGCTAAAATTTGACAGAATGCATTATCATCGACTTCAAATCTATCTGCCAAGTTTCAGCCCAATTGGGTGACGGAAAGGGTTTTCCTTCTGCTTCTTATTATCAACAACTATGAGGACTAAGGCACCCTCTTCTTCTTTTAAGCATTTTGTACCAACCCTATATCCAGTACAGATCAGTAGTGGGCAGAACTGCACAAGATGTAAGCACACACTCTCCCGTGAGAGGGAGTACGCAAGTCTACCTATAACCACCAAAGAGTTCATTTCTACCTCTTTTCAGTAGCTATTCGGTAGATGGCAGCGCTAACAACCGTATGTGGAACTGCCTAATTTAGAGACATGACCAAGCAGATGGCTTGGCTTTGCCAACCCCAGAGGTATTGATTTGTATGGGAACTCGGAGGACTTTGCGGCCACGACTGATTTAAAGTGCCCCAGTCATCATTAGAGAACACTGCAGTCTTTAGTCGGTCCCAGGCCCAAACTCGCAACCTTCTGGTTGCGAGAACGATACTCCCCTGACTGGATTAAGCGGCCCTAAGGGTGATAAATAGGCCTCGGCAGATTTGCCCCCCATTGACATACCCAACGACATACACACATACAATCTAAGTTAATATACAGGATTTAAATATTTAGCAGTTCTGAAGCATTTTGTAAGGAAATTAGTGTTTCGGAGCAATTTGATATGTATATTAGTACATGGGTGCCCCCAGGAGGGTGCAAGGAGGTGCACTTGCACCCCCCTGGCTCTTGAAATTTTTTAAAAAATGAAGGAAAAGCTGTAAATTCCAAGATAAAAAAAAAGCACATATGCTGTTTATACTTTTATGTTACAAGGAGCATTTTTTTCTTCCATTAATTTAGTCTTTTGTTTCTTTCCTGTGTCGTTTTTTATAGCTACTTGCGTGACGATTTTCTGGCACTTGTTGTCGATTATTATTAGAGGCTGATGAGCAGAAGTATTTATTCCTTTTATTGTATAATCATTTCCTAAGTAGTTCTCAAAATTCTAGGAAAATGTTTTATTTTTTAAGTCATCAGATATACTGTCTTGAAATCTATTTTTAGAATTCAATTAAACATATTGCAATACTGCCTTCGTGTTTCATTTTGAATTTTTTTTGTTCATTATATCCGAAACTTGTAAAAAATAAAAAAATAAAAATTCTCTTCTGTATTTTGGCATCTTTGTGTTCCTATATACTAAACACTATCTCTTGAATGCCGTGAGATCTAGTTGCATGATAAAGAAAATCGCTAAAAATTCATATTTTAAGATTTTTACTATTTTGTATTTTTTTCTCTTTAACAGGGTTGCGCTTTCAAAATATATACCATGAATTTTAACTATTCTCAAAGAGTATAATTTATTATGCCTAATTATTAATTATTATTTCTAAAAACAATTGACAATTTTGATAAAAATCTAGTCTTTCACCCCCTTGCAAATATTCTTGGGGGCGCCCATGTATTAGAAATTCAAAGAAAATATACAGCACTTATAAAAGCAGAAAAAATATATAATTGCTCATAATTTCCTTGAACTGCAATAGTTAGTACAATTTATACGTGTAGGATTAGAACACCCTTCTCCCCTTTTTGACCTATAATCCTACAATCACAATGTAATCTAACGTGCGATAAAAGAAAGAGACAATGGCTCAGTCGAGAAAAGCTTGCATTGACAGGCAATGTAACACTGCCAGCGTAAAGCTGTTATGAGCATTCAATAAAAAATCAAGAAACCATTAAACTTGCCTCTTTACTTACTTCTGGTACAGAACATTTCCACGTAGATGTTTTCCCGCTTTGCAGACATCCACAGATCTTCAAGGAAATTTGAGTTGCAAATAACATAAGTTGATTGGAAACATCATCTCTATGCAATAATTTAAAAGAAAATTTAGTACGTTTTCACATAAGGTTATGGAATTAGAGATTATAAAAAATTGGCCATTGTTCAATAAACAGGGTGGCCACAAAATTCAGAAAAAAAAGTTCCCTGATAATTCCCTGATTTCCCTGACAGATTTCTACAAAATTCCCTGATTTTAGGGCAAACTTTTTTCCAAATTTCTTAGGTTTTCCAGATGTCTAGACACCCTGATTAAATAGAACATGTATTCTAAAGAGAAAATGTGCAATTTTTTAAAAAATAGTTTTGCTGGTTATAAAAAGTTTAAATTATTCAGTAACGTTAAACTTCTAACGATTACCACCACAAATCTCCATGTAAATAGCGTCAAAATATGTATGAACATGCCTTAAACAATACAAAATTTAACTGATTTTCATGATATTTTAAAAAGTTCCCTGACATTTCCCTGATTTTTTCCAGAATCAGAAAGCTCCCAGACATTTCCCTGATTTCCAGGTTTTCCCGGTTCTGTGGCCACTCTGATTAATAAAAATTGCACTGATCAAAAAAATAAAATATATATAGTTTACCTTTTGCAATCATTCAACTGTGTTAGAACATACTCTAATCTCTGGAGGGAAAAAAAATATTGCATAATTGAAGAATTGAAAATATGAATTAGGCAAACGACAGAAAAATATTTAAATTTTCATAAAGAAATCAAATATTATTACTTGGCAATGACATAAACTTTTCTTTGCTTCAATGAAGTCCCAGGGTGATTCGACCGCCAAAGGCATCAAACTCAAAAGTTGATAAACCTTTAGAAAAATTTAAAATAATCCCAATAAATCAAGTAGTATAAATATTCATACAAATAAAGATAAGCAGTTTGATAAACATAATTTTAAACATTAATTTTTTTTTTTTCTCTTTCATGGTTCATACACTTGAAGAACACAGTTCAAAGACTGTACAAGTACTTTTCAAGGATGCATTATCAACTCAAGGAACATTAAACATATTCGAAAAATATTTATTGACAAACGTTGTATGTTCAAATCGAGTAAATACATTTTTTTTTTTTTTTTTTTTTTTTATAGATACACAATGGGAAAACTTAAATTTTCCCTATTGATTGAGCTATTGAAGCTATTTGGCATAGCTAAATTCGAAGAATTTTACTCACTTTGTTGACCAAAAATTTTTAAGAGGCTATATTTTTTTTTAGAAAATAAAAAATAAAATTCAAGCACGCACTATACACATACTTAAAAAAATTCACAGTTTCCAAGCCCTTGAAAATGAAAGTTTTTTCAAGCACTTTTCAAGTTTTTTTCAAAAAATCTACTAACCATGTCTCTATAGAAGTATAACAGCTGAACTAATGTAGATTTTTCACTAAAATTCCATACTTAGCTCGAATTGATAAAAATTGTATAGGAAAAAGAAAGATTTTAATTGTGATTTATTACAAAATTACCATACTTAAGCAGCAGATTTTTCACAAGTAGAGAATCTTTGAAAATAAAAGTGTTTTGTTAATTGTTAAATAAGAGACATTGAAACATTTTAGAATATTTTTCTTTTAAATCCATCTTTTAGATTTAAGTACACATTTCCATATGTGGGCATGTTGAATAGGCATTATAATTCTGACTGAAGAGCAAAAAGGAAAGGAGAACAAAATTTGGAATAATATAAAGTCTTTTTGACATTTATAAAAGTCACCTACTCGTATAAAGTCTTTCGGTATTTTTAAAAAGTCTATATACTACTCCTATCAAGGGTTTCGGACAGACTTTATAGGAGTAGTGTAACAAGGCTCCCACTTAAATCACAGAATGAAAATCAATGACTTTTAAGCACTTAAATAATGTTTTTAAGGACCTTTGGAAAATTAGTTTTCATTCATCATGTTTGGGTATAAATTTTTAATAAAGTATATTCGACCAAAACATTTACAAGTCGATAGATCATGCATAACACAAGTATGTCAGGGAATTTGGATACGGTGCAGATAATTGGCCATCACACGGGAATAGCAAGTCCGAGTTATATTTTAATAAACGTTACAGTTGGGTACACAACATCTGCAAAAATTAAGGACTTTTAAGGAACTCTAAGCATTTTCAATGCCTTTTAAGCACCTCTAAGCATTTTCAAGGCCTTGAAAACAAGTTTAAAAATATTAAGCACTTTTAATGACTTTCAATGACAGTGGGAACCCTGGTAAAATCTTTTTCTGAAAGAGACATGCAATGATTGGCAATTTCAGAATAAAAGGTTAAAATTTTTCTAACTATGTCACATTTTCAAAACAGCTTATATATTCACTTATTTTTAATTTGGCAAGTTATTAACAATATCATAGTAAAATAAAATACGTTAATTATCCTCAATACGACTATATTATTGTTTTGCAATACTGAACATCGACGAGATTAAAAAAATGTGCTTACTTCAACTTTAAAAATTGTCAAAATGAAAAAGTTTTTAGCCATTTGGTTAAAAATGGGTGTTTTGGTAGGGTGTTTAGAGTAGGTGAATGAAGAAATGGTGTTAGGTGAACGTTATAAATGGTGAATTGGAAAATGTTTGGTGCAGAAATAACATCCTTATACACAGATTATGAACAATAATGCATATTTTATCAACATGTTTTCCGAAGTTAAATTTCTTTGGAATTAACTTAACTTTATAATAATAATGACAGGTTTCATACTCATTTTTAGAAAAAAAAATATCTGAAATTTCCCCGAGTTTTCCAAAGCCACATTTTCCTATCGCGGGCTTAATTATTTTTAGCCCCATTAATATAGTCAAACCTTGATTCCAGAAATTCTTACGATAATTTGAAAAAAGTCTTCTCTTTAAGAATAACTTTCTGAAAGTCTATGTTATCAAATAATCCTGCAACTTCAATTCCTCGAGTTAGGGTAAAACAAATAGCACTGAAGAGTAGGATTTTTTTTCCCAGAGTAACAACGACTTTTTCCAGGTTTTAAGGGGAATTTTTCTTTTTTCCCTTAGAATTCCCTGAAATTTTAAGGCTGATTTATTTTCTCTGAGTATTCCAGGTTTCCCCTGTTCTCCCTAAGGCGTATGAACCTTGAATGAAACAAAAATTGAGCATCCACTTACAGTTTACTGCTTTTTTCTAGTAAAGACAATCTACTAAAAGTCAAGCATATTCCCTTCCAATATTTTTTTTTAATGAGGAATTACAATATGAGGAATTCACAATAGTGACTCATTGTGAATTTTGAATTTCACCCATAAAAATATTTAAAAAAGGCTATAAAGCGGGTGATAACCAGGAACGAAGCCAGAGATTTTTTTCGGGGGGCATATGAAATTATAACTCAACAAATCATAAATTTTTTTGTATCATTAATGGCGAATCTATTTAATTACAGGTATCCTTTTCCACGTATGATTCGAATGAAAAATATTTAAAATAAAGTTACCAATTAAACAAAAAATTCCATGGTTTTTGCGATCTAATAACAAACTGGAAAATTTCGGGAGGGGATACATCCCTCCCCCTGGCAATGCGCCTGGTGATAACATAATACTCTTGGGGGCAAAATCTCAGCTACAACTATATATATTATGGGTACTATCCAGAAAACAAATATATCAAAGGGTCTTAGAAAGATAATGAAAACACTTATAGAACATTTTTAAACAATTTTTTTATTCTGAAATATTTCTTTTGAATCCTAATACTACTTCCAAAACCAAAAACATTCCCTGAAAATTGAGAATTTTTTTTAGAACAGAACTTCCATGTTGTGCCACTACATTGCACTATAACATAACATTAGAGATTTTGCACCATTTATTAGAGTTGGTTAAAATATACTTGTAGCGGGGTGTGCTAACGAGGAGTCATACCCGGGACTCCTAGATATGAAGACAGGTGCGCTAACCACTAGGCAAAAGTGACCACTAGTGCCTGGGTTTTGTATCAGTCATTTGAACACAAGACCACCACATAGCCCCTTCCCAGTGAGTTGTGAACGATTGAGTTGCATGTGGCAGCGAGTCGCCAGAGGTTGCTTATTATGTAGCAGTGAGTCGCCAGAGATGCTGAGGTGGTTGTGTGGAGATCGTGCAGTAGATGGTGCCACTGATGTGTTCGAAAATTGGAATCACCAATGTAGCAGGGTGCGCTAACGGGGAGTCAAATCCGGAACTCCTAGATCAGAAGATAGGCATGTTAACCACTAAGCAAAAGTGACCACTAATGCCTAGGTGTTGTATCTGTCATTTGTAACCACCACATATCTATTGCTAGCTGTTGTGTCCTGAAACTGAATGATTTGGTGAAGTATCTTAAGGTCACTTTGAGATAGGTTCCAAGGGTTCCACTCACAGACCCTTTGCTTTTGAAAATTAAAAGTGTCTGAAAGTGGTGAAATTCAAAGGAACAAATGCCATGAAATATAATTAATGAAAATCGTTCAATAGTATTAATAATTATTAAAACATTCAAATTTTTTTTTTTTTTTTTTTTTTTTTAAAAATCAAGGCTAGAATAAAAATTTTAATCAACTTGCATGATCGTGCGAGTGATTTTGCCTGTCCCTATACTTTCATGTTTGGTTTCAATAAAAAACTAGGATGGTGGAACATTGCACAACTTTCAATTACACTATAATACTGACGTAGATTTGTGTCATTTACTGTTCATATATTTTCATCCTTCATTTAGAATAAATGGCCAGTTTGGCGATATTTTTTGTGATAATTCTTGTATGGGTCTAAAAAAAAAAAAATCGCCATAATGGTGATTTTGGCGATATACTTTTCGATAATCCTTTTATTATCTTTTATTATAAGCAAAACTGAGAGGAGAAGAAAAACGATCGTTAATGAGGTATACTCAAGGAAAGAGAACTCTGTGTTGAAGGCAATTCATTTTTCAACTTTTGACGCCATTAAAACATTTTTACGGGAATATCGGAGGTGGGGATGTTTAGAACATTTTAAGAGGCATTACCACAGCGATTTTTATCAAAATCATTAGAGCCGTTTTTTAGCAATAATTGAAAAACATGATTTGTCAATGGCAGCCCTTATGCGCATGTGCGATTTTGACGAAAACCTTTATGGTAGATCCCATGGCCGCCACTAACCCTCATGCCAAATTTGAACATCATAGGTTAATTTGTTCGAGAATTATGCTGACCACAGACAGACATTTTTTCTAGATAACTTTTTTGAAATCAGGATGTTCCAAAACGTGGAGAAATGCAAAAAAAAAAAATCAAAATTTTTTTTTGACCAAATGCTATACTTTCATTACCCTATGTATATACACATATGGATAATGGAATGTAAAAAAATGTGTGATTGTTGTAATTTTTCACTATATTCAGACATAATTTAGTACTTTATGGCAATAGATAGTGAAAAAATTAGTCCTTGACAGTAATTAGTACTTCAAATCTATACAATAGTCTTCTACAAAAGTAGAGAAAGTTGGGGTTGAAAAGAAGTTGAAATCTATTTTGCTTCAGGTAATATATTATCCATTAGCTTTGGGAAATATAGTTTCTGATATAAGCTGGATAAAAGAGATCTATTAAAAGTCAATGAAAATAGTAAAGTAATACTTACTATGCCTAGACATGATGAATTATTTATCTTCTTTGGCAACATAGAAATCACAAGCACAGTTAATGTTTTATCATGTTGGAGCTTATCATTATCCATCTTGCATCCTTGAATAGAGGCACAAACCCGGGCATTGAACAAACTTGAAAAAAATACAGGATACATTGAACAGTCTACATAGGTTTCATCGAGAACTTCGCTCCTTCCAAACAGACAGACAAGGAAGTATATGATTGTGCAATGAAGAGATTCGTAAGGAGTGTCCAAAAAGTCCTCAAATAGATCTGTAAGGCACTTGTATTTTTCGTCAATCTTTGGTAATAGTTTATGCATCTGATTCTTCTCCATTTGTATAAGAGAAAGCATAGACACAACAATTCCTGTACAGAGGAACTGCTCTTTGTCTGGTTTCGATGAAGTTGTCTTTACTTCTGATAGAATGTTGGATACAAGCTGCACTGTTAAATTAGGATCTAAAAGGAGAGAGGATGCATTTTTTTAATACAATTTCAGTGTCGAATATGAATGAATTTTAAGTAGACTTAGTTAGTCTTTTAATTTTTATTCATAAGAGTTGTTAGTAATTCTATTTAAATAAATAAAAAAAAAATTATAATTGTTAGTAAATTGTAATAACAGGGTGGCCACAAAATTCAGGAAAAAAAGTTCCCTGATAATTCCCTGACCGATTTCTAAAAAATTCCCTGATTTTAGAGCAAACTTTTTTTCAAATTTGCCCAATTTTCTTAGTTTTCCCAGATGTCTAGACACCCTGATCAAATAGAACATGTATGCTAAAGAGATAATATACAAACTTTTTAAAAATAGTTTTGCTGATAATGAAAAGTTTAAATTATTCCATAACATTAAATTTCTAATGGCTTACCACCAGAAATCTCTGGGTAAATAGCACCAAAATATGGATGAACATACCTTAAACGATACAACATTTCCCTGATTTTCATGAAATTTTAAAAAGTTCCCTGACATTTCCCTGATTTTTTCCAGAATCAGAAAGCTCCCTGACATTTCAATGATTTCCAGGTTTTCCCGGTTCTGTGGTCACTATAATATGAATGAATTTTAAGTAGACTTATTTAGTCTTTTAATTTTTATTCATAAGAGTTGTTAGTAATTCTATTTAAATAAACTTTTTTTTTTTTTTTTTTTTTTTTATAATTGTTAGTAAATTGTAATAAATATAGACATCAGGTATACCTTGAAAAATATCTTGTTTATAAAAAGATAATACAAATAAAATTTTGAAAAAACTTTAATTTGTAGGATCTCTAATTAATACAATATTGAATCCTATAGAAGTAGTTTTAACTTGTAATATAATTTTTTCAAATAAATTATCTCAAAAGTGAAAGTATAGTGAGACAGTTTTTCAAATAACCATCAATTACTAGAATGTATAATGTATTACCCAAAGTAGTATTTATGGTCATTGAACATAAAACTATTTCCAAGTAAGCAGCTCTTGCGGTGTAACACATATAGAGACTAGAAATAGAATAAAAATGCAATAAGAAAAAATTAAGAAATTTTTTTAAAAAATGAAATAATAACAGTTTTATTAAATAATAATCATAGTATTGTCAGTAGCACAACTTAAATTTTTTTTAAATAAAAACTAATTTTATTATCAATTAACTTTATTTTAATAACTGACATTTCTTCTTTTTATACTTTTTTTTTTTTTTTTTTTTTTTTTCATTTATCTTTATTTTAATTTTTTTCCTTACACTTACAACTTAATTTATAATTTAACTGCCTACGCTGTTAAATTTTGGTTCGGTAAAATAATTATACTACTTGTGTCAAAATTACTACATTTAATTTTCTGTTAAAATGGTAAACATAATAACGTAAAGCATGCACAGGGGTCAAAGTAACAAAATAAGAATATATAGGATTTTTACAAAAAAAATATAGGACAATACAAAATATAAAATAACTGCACACAGGTTCTACTGAACTTTAAAATTAACTCGTTATATATTTCATTAATTAAAACTTTAAATGAAACGTTATTGAAATGAACACATATGATGAACTTAAGAGGACTTTTACACAATACCAATTAACAAAAATTTTCCTTTTTAAGAGAGGAATATATCTATAATTAAGGTACTACTTAGAAAATAACTGTCTCCCTTTAAAACTTGTTATATTGAATTTAAGAGAATAGAAAACGCACCATTAAAAAAAGAAATCTCTTGATCTTGAATATGTCATCCTTTATTCGTTATTACCTCAATATTCCATCTTTAGTATATTCATCAATAAATCAAGTTTTATTAATTACATTATTTGCAATCTTGAGTCTTCCAGCATCTATAAGTGCTTTGAGCTGCCCCAATTTCTTTTTATTCCTGTTTGGGTTAAGATTTACTGTACGATCCCCCTTGGCGACTTTTTTTTAAAGTATCGCCAAATTGAAAATGACATCAAAAGGATGTGTCGCCAAATCAAAATAGTGTCAAAACACATTCGGCGCCGAATCGCTAACTTTCAAAAAGTCGCCAAGGGAGACCGTACGGTAAATCTTAACCCCTGTTTGCTTTGCAGTCTTTTTTCTTTTCTTTTCAGATTCACTATTCGGTGTCGGATGGATTGGCGGTGGAAAGTGGGAGATTTAGCGCCGAATGTGGCAACCCGTTGACTTGGTTTTCCGGCACTTGGACAACACGTTCAGGGCTGCCACTGACTGTAAGCTTTGAAAATAGTTGCTTTAGTTGTCTCAGATGTTAAAAATAGTAGCCAAAATAGTAGTCTCACACATGGAAAATAGTAGTCTCGGGTGTTGAAAATAGTAGTCTCACACATGGAAAATAGTAGTCTCGGGTGTTGAAAATAGTAGCCTCACTTTTCATAACTTTTAATAAGATCGGAATAAAACTGTTGATTTACATAAAACATGAAAACCCAGAAACACTCTTCTTTCGATTCAAAATAGTATCTAAAACATTACATCCCATACAGTAAAAGGAATGTGTCTTGGGGGAGGTGCTATTATATTTATATACTGCGATGGAAGTTGGCAACTTAACCTTACTCCCAGACAGCATCTAAGCAAAAAAAAAAAAAAAAAAGCTAAACTTCACGCAAAAGCAACGGTAAAAATCGATTGGTAAAACAAAATAACTTTTTTTAAACTTCTGAAGTCAAAACAACTTTTTAAAAAAAAACCAAGTATCATGTTTAAACAATTATACTATATATTGGCAATGACAATCGAATTTCATTAAGACCAGTTTTTAAATTCTTAACAGAATGGCTATAGAATTTGCGAAACAAAATTCCCTGATTTCCAGAAAATTCCCTGATGTGTATCTCTGTCGATATTATCATTTAAAAAAAAATAAAAAAATAATGGCTTATTTAAAAATTTATACATTTGACTATTTTGAATTACATTTACTTATCAAAGTATAATTGCAACAAAATATAAATTTGGGCTAAAAATCAAAACAAGCATTTTTAGAGCATGAAAAAGAATGGAAAACATCAAGAAAAAAATACAAAATTCACATAAACCAATTTACAAACCACACCCATACTTGCTAACTTAAAGGAAAAGCAAAACTAGTAAAATATTTTTCTTTTTAATTTAAAAATTAACAAAAAAAATAACAAAAAAAAAAACCTTTATTTTCTTTAATATATATCATCGGCTGTATCCTGTCCATAACATAAATTTTAAACAGTATCCTAAATATTTACTAAACTTGGGCATGAATGAGCATGAAACTTAAATAATCAGCATTTTGCTTTCAGTCACAAATTTCACTAGGTACATATATTTCATGAAAAATTATGTGTTTTGGATTTTGAAGTTGAGAAAAGATAAATAATACATAATGCATGAAAGAAAGTCTTGCAATTAACAGCATCTTATAAAAATTAATTACTCATAGATATTTAGAAATAAAATTTTGTACAACAAAAATACTATCTAAAACCATAAAAGTACATATTAAATGAGGAAAAAAAACCGCTTTCATAAAATATGACAAACACAGCATATGGCAGGGGGGAAAAAATGCAAGGACTTTTTTTAAAAAATTCCATGATCCTTTGCCTGAATGTATGCAGCAGAGCATTCCATTTTTTTTTTATTTTTTGGAGGGGGAGGAGGATGCTTCAATTCTTTGTTTGATTTATATTAGACATATAAATAAAAAACACATATCACTTTCAGTCAATTACGTTAGATAAAATGTCAAAATTAAAGTAAAAAAAATCAAGTACAGGATCTAACCCATTTTGCTTATGCTTAACACAGTGCTGTAAAGGGTTAATAAGAAATATAGGATATATAGGACAATTAAAAAATATAGGACAATATAGGACGTTTTTCCCGATTTTAAAAAATATATAGGATTTATAGGACATATAGGACGTCTGCGACCCCTGCATGCAGCTAAGGTTTTATCTCAATTACAAATATACATGTCTTCATAAGTTCAACATTTTTAACTTATTCTTTCAAATAAAAATCTTTAAAGAATTAATAGGGAGAATTATTAAATATCAACAAATCGGAATAAATTATTAGCTGTTACATGTTTACAATGTTAATTATTTACTTACTCGGAAGTGATGTGAAACGCAGAATGAATCCAAATTGGAAGACATTTTTCAATTCCCTTTTTGTCTTGTGACATGGTGGGAACTTCTTTCAGTATACTCAAAATCTATCAAGATAAAACATATAACTAGTAAAAAACAATAAAATAAAGAGTGGTTTCATACACTAAAAAATATGACTTCAGAACTGATTGAATATTACTAAAATTTCTCTTGAAAATTAAATAAGAAAGTTTTCCCAAAAAATTTAAGTATTTGAAAAATTAAAATAATTAAACAATTATTGTTACATATTAGTAAACTATTTTCAGTTAGCTAGAATGTTCTATCACACACAAGTGCTGTGCAACCCAATTTTAATTTTTAAGCATTTTTCGTCTACACGTAAATTGCACTAAAATGACAGTGTATTTTATTGTTTAAATGCAACATATTAAATGGTAATATATTCAAAATAGGTTCTTGATAGGCATTAATTAACACTATTCCCCGTTGAATTTGTATTAATTGTTTTTGACACAGTAAACAAAGTCATCAAGTCTTGAGGTTTAAATGGTACAGTTATGAATGGAATTTTTCCAAGAACAAACCCAAGAAAACGTCTCCAGGTAATTTAACAATTGGCACAAGATTGTATGTCCTAATCATTGTTGGATCTACTTGCAACTGAGAAACAGGAAACTACAATCAAACCCTGCTATCGCAAAGTTGATGGGGTCGTCGAAATAGTTCGTGTTAACTGAATTTCATGTTAAACGAATAAATTAACGTTAAGTTTTTAGTACAGAAAACTGTTTTAACTTCGTGTTAAACAGAATTTCAAGTTAAGCGATTTTGCGTTAACTGCATTTGACTGTACTTAATCCTTTTCAAACTACTTGAAAAGTGATATAAAAATCCCTCATTTCTACATTTTCATTAATTTCTTAATCCTAAATTATTTGAAATCTCTAATATGTATTGAAAGTGACATTGAGAAAAAAACATTAGTTCTTATCAATACATAGCTTATTTGATTACTCTTTTGCAGAGTTTGCCAAAATGTATGAAATCTGTGTGAACATGCATTGAAAATCAATTTCACCCAATAGAATTAACTTCATGCGTGAATTCATGCATCGGTACATCATGGTTAAATTTTAAACAATAATCCTCCATTTTATAAATTCAGATATCATTCTAGCCGTTTTTACGAAGGGCGACACTGCCCCCCTGCTCTTTTTCTTGGAAAATAGCATCCTTTTCTGAAAAATTGCTAAAGTTTTGTTTATTTTCCAATGAAATGCAATATGCATATCATCTCCTCTGAAATTGCATGTCATGCGTGCGCATTCATGTTCAAACGTACCTAGCACAGACTATTCAATGCCTTCAAGTAGTGACTTGAGGGCATTGAATGGCTGCTGATACCATGTGCGTTATTAGTAGGTGGATTGTAAGGGGCCGTCCTACAATTTCTGAGTGCTAGTTAGCACTAATGTCCATTTTGTACGTTCCTTGATTAAGAGTATTTCGCTGGATTTTAACCATCTCTTCTTGCACAAAATAGACAAAAAGAAGATGAAAAAAAAAAAAAAAAAGGAGATTAACACTATGCCATCTGCACATCTAATGAGGATTTTTTTTTTTTTTTTTTTTTTGGCTCCAGCAATTGGTTCAGAAATCCAGATCTGATACTCGAAATCATGATCATGCAACACTGTTATTGCTAGAGTTATTAACTTTGCTAAGAAAAAACTTATTTTGTTTTAGTTTAAAAAGTACCCTTTGGATTTTAAAACTACCCCTTAAAATTTAGAGAAGGGGTGAAAATACCGTTTGGAAATATTTAAATAGCAAACACTGCTCCTTTGTAAACAAGTCCCTGCTAAATGAACATGCATCCAAATTGCCATTAGGCTGAAAAAAAAGTCTGTAAATTTTCCTACACACCTGCAGGCACTTGCCATGTACTTTATTCTGGCAGAGCAAATTTTTTTCAGGTGGAAGTAACAATGAAAATAATGAGCGAAGCATATCTTCGATCATTTCTGCTGGAACGAGTGGTACAAGCACTTTTGCAGCAAGCACTCTCACTTTCCATACAGAGCTATTGCCACATATTTGTAGGTAGGGTACAAAGGATGCCAGGCGCTGGTCACTTTCCCCTGGTGCTGGGTATAGTCGGCCCAGGATAAGGAGAATTGGGTATAAAGCTGGTACAAGAGATACACTGAAAAGCAGAGTTGGATTAATATTTTAATAATATGCATTAGTCACATCAAAGCACAAAATCTGCATCTTAATATTATTTTCAATATTAAACCTTAATCCTTTATTTCTTTCACTATTTATATGATACTTTATTGTCGATAAGCAAACACATTATCTCTATTTGTATGACGTATATATTTATTCAACATTAAAAAAGTTAAAATACTGAGAGGTTAGAAAATTTGATAAGATAACTTATTTTGGTTACAACTTTAATTTGATAGTAAATAATGCATTGGGCCTGATGCGTCTACTACAAGGTTAAATAACTTTCTTAATTTTAAAATCTGCACCCAAAGCGAAAGAAAACAAATCTAAAATTAATGGTTTTTTATTGAGTGAAAATAATTTTTAACTGAAGGCAAGAGGTTATGTTGTTTTGTGTTATTCCCAAACGTTGCATTTCAAAATTCTTAACAAAAAGAACATAAGTTTGCCAAATGTGTATTTTTTATGTTTTTACAACATTTATGGAAAACTAATTTTAGGTTCACCTGTTTTGATCACCACTAAGAACTGACACACAATGTTTCAGTTCTTCATACAAAAAAGAATAAGTTTGTTTGTAGTAAGAAAAGAAAGTTCTTCCTGTCAGTCTGTTCTTTTTGTCAGTTTCGTCTTGAGGTCGGTTCACTCCGAAGATTCGGGTCATGAGGGCACTGAAGAGCAATGTCGAAGAGTTGCGAACCTTTTTAAGAAATCAGAGTGGTAAAACAAAATACAATACATAGTAAAAATTAGTTGTTTTATATTAGTTAAAAATGTATCTGCAAGTTAGTTATGTATATCTTTTCTAATCCTTCAGTATTCCTACTGAAATCACAGAATAAAAATTGATGACTTTTCCAAGATCTAAATAATTTCATTTGAGTACCTTCAAAAATTTGTTTTCAGGCATCATGTCTTTAAAGTGTCACGTTACAGCTGTTTTTGCCATAGCGTTAATATAAAAATATTTCGCACACAATTTGCCGTAAGAGCAGACTTTGACGATGCTACAATCCTTTTTTCATTAGCACTGTGCTTTAGACATTTTGATTTTGACAAATTTGAAATTTAAAACTTAATTCTCTAACATGCATAAATTTATTCTGACAGCTGAATGGTCTCAAAAGAGGATATTTTAAATGAATTTAGAACTGTAATGTTTGATTTTTCTTACACAAAATTTTAAACACTTTTAAGTATACTTGCGTATAACTAACTCTAAAACACAAATCACGCCATAAAACTTATAAATGAGCAAAACTAATAAAGACGAATGGAAGTATAATTTTCATTCAGTCATTAATGAGTATTATATATATATATATATATATATATATATATATACAGAGTGTCCCCGTATAACCTGGCCGACCTTTATTTTTGACACCGTTGGTCCTAGATGCATAGTCCCAATTGAAGAAATGTTTTAAATAGTTAAAATATTTTTGCTGAATAGTTTTTAAGTTAGAAAAGGGGTTGGTATAAAAATTACCGATTGTAAATTTTTATATGGTCCCCAGTTCCCCTGAACTCATATTTAGAAAAATGTTGCCCAAGAAAAAACATTTCAAACAAAAAAAAATTGAAATTTGAAAGATCAATATTCATGGAGATATGAAAAATGGAATTTAGTGACTTATACCACTTTACACCTGTAGTCATTAACATATTTTAAGGGCATGTACACAAAATGAAATACAGAGAAAAAGGAATTGCGTTTGGAAAATTATTCTGTAATCAAATGCATGAATACGATCTATCAATGTCTATAGTGAATTGTGGATGCTGAACTCGTTTGCAAGAGATAATAGGTGCCAAACTCCCTAAAACTAACAAAAATCTTTCGACCACGTAGGATGAAAAAAAAAAAAATCTGTCGAGGCCGAACAAATTCACACTCTTGTGTTGTGCAGGGGTCGCATTCACCCTAAAATTCCTATAATTCCTTAAATTTTCGTTTCTCCCTAAAACTGTACTTAAATTTTTCGTCTATCCCTAAAATTTTAGAAATAAAATAAAAAATTTCCGTTAGTGGTCAAGAAAAAAAAAAGAAAAAAAAAAGAAGAAAAAAAAAATTCCTGACCCTTATGTGTAAATTAGCATGTAGTACTGTGGGATTTGCAGGTTCCTATGCAAATTTTAGTGGCAGATTATTGATTGGTAGGTAGAAAACCAATAATGTATGTTCATCACTTCAGAATACAAGTAGATCATACTAATAGCAGATATCAGATGTATTTAGCTATTTCTTTAATCCACGTTGTTAAAATGTACACTGAGGAACAGTACGCAGAAATGCTATTTCTGTACTGCCAGTGTAATCGAAATGGGCGAGAATCTGCAAGACAATATGCAATTAAATTATTTCCAAATGGCATACATCCATCTAAAGCTACGATTTTAAATATTGTAAAGCGTTTGTGAGAAACAGGTAGCATAGAAAGACGTCCTCGATCCGGAAATACAAGAGTGGTTGTCTCTGACGAAGAAATTTTGGGCCATGCTCTTGCTTTCCCTCAGTCTAGTGTCAGGGACATTAGTGAAGCATGTGGATACTCAAAAGCCCATGTGTGGAGAGTCTTAAACCGACACAGTGCACATCCTTATCGCCCGTGATTGGTGCAAGAGTTTTTGCCCGGGGATGAAAATAGACGGTTTGATTTCTGCAATTTCATCATGAACAAACTAGAATTGGATTCATCATTTGTGAATAACATTCCTTTTTCTGATGAGTGTACGTTTTCAAGAACTGGGGTAGTAAATAGGCAAAACACACACTTTTGGTCCCTGCAAAATCCTCATGTGATCTGACCAAACAAGCATCAAGTGCGATGGTCCGTTTGTGTGGCATATGGAAGGGAGCGTTAGTAGGACCTTTCTTTTTTGCTGATACATTAACAGGTTAAAAAGTATGCGAACCTGTTACAGGGACCTTTATCTGATTTTCTGGATGACTATGTCGTGTTAGCAGATCTTAAAATGATGGGGTTTCAACAGGATGGTGCACCACCCCTTGTGGGCTGAGTTTCAAGACAACATTATCGGCTATGGAAGTCCGGTAGAATAGCCTCCTAGATTTCCAGATCTAAATCCTTTAGAATTCTTTCTTTGGGGATTTTTAAAAAGCAAGATATATGAAAAAGAATCGACGAGTCTATTAGAAATGCAGAATCGAATTTTATCCGCTAATACTGAAAAATATTGAAGATGAATTTGAATGACGTGTGCGCTTAGGTATTTTAGTCGAAGGAAAACACTTCGAGCATATGTGATTAAGAAAGAGGTTATTTATCCTTTTCACTTTGTTCATTTCTCTCACCTTTTATTTTTGTTTGTGTAACAAAAAGCGCTGCTTTCTAATTATGTTATTATTTGAAATTACTTAATTAAAACTGTTTATAAGTTTGTTTGCTGTTGCGTTGTATAATTTGTAACTTTTTTTTTTCAAAGCAGTTTCTAGTAAAAAATTATAATGTCTTAGGTGATGAACAACAACCTGTTTGCCATAAGCAAACCTAGTCTAGAAGCTCGTTGTTATTCCAATAAGACGATATTTCCTCATTTCAATTTATGTACGGGCCCCCCAAATGTGTTAAAACTTTAAACTCCAATAACACCGTTGTTATAGGTCTAACAAATTAAAAAATTTTTTTATTTGAAATGTTTTTTCATGGGCCACATTTTTCTAAATATGATATGAGTTGGAAGAACTGGGGACCGTATAAAAATTTACAATCCGTAATTTTTATACCAACCCCTTTGCTAACTTAAAAACCATTCAGTAAAAATATTTTAACAATTTAAAACATTTCTTCAATTGGGACTATGCATCTAGGACCAACGGTGTCAAAAATAAAGGTCGGCCAGGTTATACGGGGACACGCTGTATATAATACATTAGGATTAGGGTGGTTCGAAAAAAAATAATTTTTAATTTTTAAAACGCATGAGGTGAAAAAAGTTGATACACATCATGACAAAAAAAAACTGTAAAAAAAATTTGGAAAAAAAATTATATCTTCCGATCGCGCATTCACCTCAAAGTTTGGAAAAAATACAAAAAATAACTATTTTTCCTAAATTTTTAAAAATTTCTGAACATTATATATTTGAAAGGCAATAGTTTGCAATGTGTACTGAAAGGGTGGTATAACACAGGAAAACTCTCTTGTATACATTTTTAAAATATATATTAATAATTAAAAATACTCAAAAGTTACATTATTTGTAAGAAATAATGATTTTTCTGTAAAATGGGTACTAATGTTATTTCTTACATTTTTTTATTTTTTTTTATTTTAAACATGCTATTATTCATTTGGTTCACTTTTTTCTCGAGCTTTCTATCCCAGTGATGCACTTTGAAGGAAATTTTTGTTGAAAAGTCGGGCATTATGGATCTTTAAAAAAAAGTGCTGTCCTAACGTCTTTTGCGTCAGCGCCACCTACTTTTGTCTTGTCTTTCTACATTAGAGTTCAACAGCTTGTGAGTGACAAGGAAACAAGTTGAAGTCTGATTTCAAGGGTCCATAGTTACATAGATACGCTGACCAATTTCCCCAGACATAGGCCAATCCTGATGTGAAACGATGTGAATCATTCGTTGGAAACAATATTAGCCAATTTCGCCCAATTCTGGATAAAATATAGAAGAGGTTTTGATAAGCCGATGTACAGTTTTAAACTTGGGATATTGTATTTATGAGAAACAAAACTATGCGTTGGTTTTTACTTGTTTGTTAAAAAATCGTGTATTTTGGAATTATGCTCGGTCAGACTAGTCAATCTTATAGTCTCTCCCTGTTTCCACCAATACAGCTGTGCTACCTCAGATGCGCCAGTCTTTGCTAACTAATGTCCGTTTGTTTTTCTTAAAAAAGGAGGGGTCCTATTACGAGCATTCCAATTAATTATGCCCACTCAATGCAGTCAGGATACCTACAATAAAGTTAAGTTTAGTTGTCTTGAAATGCCTGATAGTCTTTCTCTAGGAAAGTTCTCGCGATTTCAGAACCTGATGCCTCAGTTCTCTTACATCTCTCCTTGCGTACAAAATCATTGTCGAAATAAAAAATTTTGAGTGAGGGAAGGAAACATTTCGTCCAATAACTGAGTTTAAAACTTGCAGTAAATATTCAGGGAGGTATCGAGACAATCGAATTGCCACATATATATTCTTAGGTCCTTCAGAAAATTAATTTTTTTAATGTAATAATATCAAGAAGATATAACTGAGTTGTGTTCTGTACTTTCATCTCAAGTTGAAGAATTAAACATTCAACACGTAAAAAATCAGTCAGGGGAAATTTTTCAAGGTTCTTCAATTTTTTTATCTCACTGAAAGATGTTGTCCAGTTGTAGTACTATCTACGTGTTTAAATATGTGTCTGAATGGTAGTTAATTGGAGTATAGAAGGCATATATCCCAATGTAGTGGTCTCCCAGCGTGCAATTTGGTCTGTCAGATTATTTCCAGTCAGTATTCATGGCTGACCCAATCAGAGCCACATGCGTTATGATCCAATGAATAAGTTAGGATGCGTTTTGATCCATGTAAGTTTATGAGCTTCAAAGGAAGAGAAGGCACCCCGAGAAAGGCCACCCAGATTAAAACCCGCCAAAACACAATTTTTATCAATGTTTCAAAGGTTATGCGCGAATAATTATTATTAAATAATTACTAATTTGATTTTTTTCCATGTTCTATCTATTTCATTCCGCACAATACAAGCTAATGTACCTCGATAATTTAGTGATTAGCGTATTCTACAAATTGATGAAAAAAGGGTGTTTTTTGTATTTATTAAAAACTTTGAAGTGAATGCTTGAAGTGAAGTAAATAAAACAATTTTAACAAAAATATGTAACAAGTAACATTAGTATCCATTTTATAGAAAAATCATTTTTTTAATAAAAAAATGTATTTTTGAATATTTTTAATTATTAATATACGTTTTAAAAATGCATGAAATAGTGTTTCCCTGTGTTATACCATCCTTTCACTATACATTGCAAACTATTGCCTTTCAAATATATAACGTTTAGAATTATAAAAAAATTTAGGAAAAATAGTTATTTTTTGCATTTTCTTCAAACTTTGAGGTGAATGAGCGATCGGAAGATATATATTTTTTTTTTCAAATTTTTTTTTAGTTTTTCTTATCAAGATGTATATCAACTTTTTTCACCTCATGCGTTTCAAAAATATTTTTTTTTTCGAACCACCCTAATATACATACATACTCAATCATTAATGAGTATTATATATAGTGTTGGATTTTAATAAGTATTATTTATATAATATTGTAAACTAAACACTTTTGCATCAGTGGTAGTACATGTAAAGTTAATGAAACTCAATTTTTTGGTGTTTTAACATTTAATGTGAATAATTTTACTTACAGCCCAGGACTTTGACTTAAACCCAGTGATAGAAACTTGTAGTCCTTCAGACACAAATGGAACGAGAACATCACTCAAGCAGGCATCTCGAAACAAAGCTCGAAGAATGTTTAGAGCATGAATCTATTCATAGATAAACATAATATTTGCAGAAAACTTAATATAAAAGGAAATTGGACAACACAGACATAATCTATGCACACGTTTATAGCTCAAAATAAAAAAACATCCAACTTTTTACAATCTGATATTTAAAAAATGCCCTGAAATAACTACAACATTACCATAAAAGATTATGTTGGTAATTTTTAATCAGGTGGTTAGTCTAGAAATATGATTAACTCTTAACTGCAAGTATAATCATACGTATGCAAAATTTCCCACTTGTGTATATATATATACATATACTTGGTGATAGGTTCATTTTGCTTTTATTATTTGCCTAGTTTTACAAAACTGCGTCTTGATTTCTTGACTTTACATTTTAACCAACAGTATACTCAAATAGAATATTGAACTCTAATACAATAGTTACATTAGACATTATAAATGCAGATATTTTTTTATGCTAATATATGTCTAAAAAAATATCGTTGCTAGCAAGTAGAATAGAGTCGAATGTCATAAATTCTGTTTTAGAAAAAAAAATGTGTTTTCTGGAAAAAATTATAAATATATTTATAATTACTTGGATATTTATTTACCCACTTACATTTCCATTTTTTTTAAAATTTTAAAAATATGTTCGAGGTATATGGCAAGTCAGACTTATAATTAGAAAATGAAATGCAAATACCAGTATATTGCACAATAATTTAAAGGTATTAACTTGAGTTAATTTAGTTACCCACTGACATTTCCATATTTTTACTTTCAATTACCCATATGTATAGGGTAATTAAAGTATAGCATTTGGTAAAAAAATTTTTTTTTTGATTTTTTTGAATTTCTCCACATTTTGGAACATCCTGATTTCAAAAAGTGATCTAGAAAAAATGTCTGTGTGGGTGTATGTGTGGTGAGCATAAGTCCCGAACAAATTGACCTACAATGATCAAATTTGGTAGGAGGGTTCCTGGCGGCTATGGGACTTACCATTAAGGTTTTCATCAAAATCGTGCATGTGCATAAGGTAGCTGCCATTGAAAAAATCATGTTTTTCAATGATTACAAAAAAACGGCTCTAACGATTTTGATAAAAATCGCTGTGGTAATGCTTCTTAAGGTGTTCTACACATCCTTACCTCCAAAATTCCCATAAAAATATTTTAATGGCGTAAAAAGTTGAAAAATGAATGCCTTTAACATAGGGCTCTCTTTCCTTTAGCATACCTCATCAACGATCGTTTTTTTTTCTCCTCTCAGTTTTGCTTATAATAAAAGATAATATAAGGATCATTGAAAAGTATATCGCCAAAAACTATCGCAAAAAATTTCGCCATACTGGCCATTTATTCTAAATGAAGGATGAAAATATACAAACGGTAAATGACACAAATCCACATCAGTATTATAGTGTCATTGAAAGTTGTGCAATGCTCCACACCCCTAGTTTTTATATTTTTGAGGTATATGGCTACTCAGATTTATAATTAGAAGATGAAATGCCAATACCAGTATATGGCACAATAATTTAAGGGTATAAACTTGAGTTTAACAAAACAAGACAGTTGATAGTTTTTTATTAATTCTGTAACATTATTTAAAACGAAACTTATTCCAACTGGTATTTACAACTACAGTCACTTACTTTTTCTTCCTGACTTTTATCTTCATTTATAACTGATGCCATGCTCAACAAGGATAATATAGTGCTTTTGAAAAAAGATGAATTGGCTAAACTAGGATCAGAGGTCAACAAAGCCTAAAACAAACATAGTATTACAAACAAAAGTTTAAATGTGTGAAAAGTTTAAATGATAAATCACCAATGCACAGCTTAACATGTTAATGAAAATGATTTGAATGCAAGAATGTTCATAAATTGTATTTGACATCAACATTACACTTGATGTTTATCAAAGGTTCAGTCCACTTGTTTGAAGTCAGCATCTATTGAGACAAAACCACACATTCAAAAGACAAGTGTGATATTTTAAATCAGTGTAGCCACTAGGCGGCCCTGTCATACGATCTATCCATCATCTTGTTATATCCTCTCCTCTGTCATACGACAGCCTCTGCATAGTGGGTCATCTGTTTCTAATCTCCCTTTTGTCTGACGAAGTCAGACAATATCAGTGAAGCCATTGACATTAATGAAGTCTGACACTAGTTGTGGACAGTTATAAATGTCCTCCCAGTCCAGTCCAAGGCAGTCCAAAATGTGCTGAGGTGATGCCTGTTCTTTTTGGCATTTAGGGCAAAGAGGAAAATTTTTGCTTCCCCCGGAATATGTGAGGCCTTTAAGGTGACCACTAGCAAGTCGGGACAGACGGGTATTGGTGTGCCTATCACAAGGAAGAGATAGGGAGTGTCCTGGCTTTTTGGCTTTATACCATTCGTGAGATGGAGGTATATGCCGCTTTATTTTGAGCTATTTTCTTTGAGTATAACTCTTGATATGTGAGTTCTTGAGTAGAGAGGACAGGGTGTTCTAGTCCCTCCTTAGCAAGAGTGTCAGCCAATTCATTTCCGTGGATGTCTACATGTGACGGGATCCACTGAAAGTGCAGTGGGTCATCTATAACACCTAGTAGATTAAGATGTCTATTTAAGGTGCAGTGTCCAGTTAAAAGGCCTACAGCAACCTTGATCTCTTTTCTGCTCAATTTTACTAGCTCCCTCGATCTATTCCAGGGTGACTGTTGATTGAGCTTTTTGGCTTGTCTTTGATCTTTAGATTCAAGCCATGCTTGATAGGATTCAGTCAATAAAAAGCTTTTAAAGCTTTTTGTTGAATCTTTAGTAATTATCACATTTCTAACATTGAAAATATGTAGTAAAGCAATATATTTATTGGTGAATTCGGTATAAATCTGCGGCCCGCGGAAAGTTCCAACTTAAGTCATGCGGCACGTCTCTAAACGTTAGTGGCGAATGCTGTTTTAAATGAAAGGTCTATTTGATATTATTTCTGGCACCAAAATTGTACAAGAAGTCAATTAGAAATTCGTTAAGAATAAACAAGAAATGCTACAGACATGTGTCATATATCAATTTGAATATTAGTACATTAGTAAGAATACGAACAGAAATATGCTGAAGTTTGACTGAAAGAGTGTTTTCAGAGTAACTCGTAAGAAGAGTAATTAGTAAGAATACTTACAATTTAAACAGAAATAATATGAAGAGGGACGGCCAAGAGGGAAAATCTTTTGTTTAGGCATGAGGGAAAGTATACTGTTTACAGGAAAAACTGGTTAAAATCAGAAAAATGTGGATCCGCAAAACAGGGACAAAGAGAAAATGTTACATAAAAAACAAAACAAAAAAGAGGAAATCCTCCAAAAGGAGGAAAACTCTCATCCCTGTACATCGCTTCTCGACACATCGCCTGCCATACGAGATGGTGATTGTTTAAAATACATGTAGTTTCGTGATCCAGGTCCACGTTTTGCAGGATTGTTGACAAGGGCCAATCAAATCCTTTCTTTGTATGTACATTACACACAAGATTGCAGGGAACCCTGTTTAGTGACAACCCAACTTGTTCAATTTTTATAGCAAACAAACTTACATAAGATTGCCTGAATCCCCCCCCCCCCCCACCCCAGAAATGCACACTAAAATCAAAACTCGCAACTACATTATTTCTTGACATTCTGTTCTATAATCTCATCACATATAAATATTTTACTTTCTGTTAATTATCATCAAATTTATACAGAACATTAATACCTTTTGGGGTACTTGACACACAATGAAAATAAGTACCTGAACTATAAAAGGCAGACCAGCACTCCTTCGTGTAGAACACAAATGCTTATTATCTTTTAGACCTCTTATAGACAACAACAAATCTTTTAACCATACTTTAGGTAGTTCTGGTAACATTTTGATATCAGATCTGCAAGAAATAAGTTTAAAATAATAACCATGTACAAATAATGCCAGGTATTCAAAGAACAATACATAAAATATGAAGTGTCAGTCGTTATTTGCACACTGAGTATGTTAAATCATCTTTAAACACATTAACCATTAATATAAGAAGTTTTACTTTTGTATTTCTTTAGATAATTTTTACCAGGGTTCTCACTCAAATCACAGAATGAAAGTGAATGACTTTTAAGGACCTAATTAATGTTTTTAAGGACCTAGGAAAATTCGTTTTAGACATCATGTCTATATTTAAATTTTTAATAAAGTATATTCGACCAAAAAAGTTACAAGTTGGTGGACGCGTAATACAAATATGTCGGAAAATTCTGATATGGTGCAGAAAGTAGCGGTCACATGGGGATAACAAGTCCGAGTTGTATTTTTATAAATTTTGCAGTTAGACAATATCTGTAAAAATTAAGGACTTTAAAAGACCTCTAAGCATTTTCAAGGACTTTTATGCACCTCTAAGCATTTTCAAGCACTTTCAAGGACTTGAAAACAAGTTAAAAAATATTAGGCACTTTTAATGACTTTCAATGACCATGGGAACCCTGTGTACAGAATACTGTGAATTTATAACCATATGCTTATTAAAACATGTATATGTTGATTGTGTTTGGGTAAATCACAATAATTTTTCTTTGAAGCCTGTTATATATTGCCACAAACTATTTCAGGGTGGCCACAAAATTCAAGAAAAGAAGTTCCCTGATAATTCGCTGATTTCCCAGATAGATTTCAAAAAAATTCCCTGATTTTGTGACAAACTTTTTTTTTTAAATTTCACCAACTTTTCCAGATGTGTAGACACCCTGATCAAATAAAACATGTATGCTAAAGGGATAATATGGCACTTTTGTTAAAATAGTTTTGGCAGTAATGAAAAGTTTACATTAGTCCATAACATTACACTTCTAACAATTACCACCCCAATTTTTTGGGAAAATGGCACCAAAATATGGATGAATGGAGAAACATGCCTTCAGAACAAAGAAAATTTCCCTGATTTTAGTGAAATTTAAAAAAAAAAACTCTCTGACATTTTGCTGATTTTTCCCAGAATCAGAAAGCTCCCAGATATTTCCCTGATTTAAAAGTTCTGTGGTCACTCTGTAGTTTAAACAGTCTAGTGGATAGAATGCTCGGCTAGAAAAATAATAATAAATTTTCAAATTTCCCCAGCCAATGGTAGTATTAATTACAATGGTTAAATCATATATGCATAGTATTTGACTTAAACTATTAATGAATGTGAATTATATTACTTAGAGGAGACATGGAACTTTTAGATGAAGCAATTACAATGTATCTAAACCTTTGTACGTGTTGAATGACAATGAAGCATTACTATAGCTAATCCTATCCCTTTAGTCAACATTACTTGAAATCTATGTGACAAAATATTTTATTTAATAAGGAAATAACTTTGTTAGGTACGTTTCGAAAAATGAAGCAGATACGATTATCCAATATTAGAAATATTTTTTCTTGAAGAAATCAATACATGTAACAGGTGGCGCAGTGAGTTTTCTAAAAATTTAGGTACACATTTTAGGAATAATTCCAAAAATTTCAGGAACATTTTAGGGATATTTTTCAAAAATGTTAAGAAGAATTGAGGCGCTAAATGCGACAAGGGAGAATCCGCCAAAACTGTATTTCAAGAACAAAAACCTCAAAGAAAATTTTTGCCTTTTCTCACAACATTAGTGTCCATAGTTCTACATCCCAAAGCTTCAAACAAAAAAGGGCGAATAAACCATCGTGTTGTATTCCTTAGCACTTCAATAACAAGGCTTTCTATTGAAAAAAAAATGAAGGGACTGGCTGGATTTGCCCTTGTCGCATGGAACACCTTAATTTTTAAAATGCTAGGGATGAAAGCATTTAGGGATATTTCTTTTAAAGTTGAACTTCGGCTCCTAACTGACTTATTCTTTCTAAAGCTTATTCCAATGCCAGCAAAAAAACTGTAAATTTTCAAAGAATAGAACTTCAAACAACTTTTTAGCAAAATAACAGTTAATATAATTAAATAATCATACTATTTTAACAAACATGTAAATTTAATTAAATAATCATACTATTTTAACAGACATGTAAATTTAATTAACTAATCATACTATTTTAACAGACATGTAAATTTAATTAAATAATCATACTATTTTAACAAACATGTAAATTTAATTAACTAATCATACTATTTTAACAAACATGTAAATTTAATTAAATAATCAGACTATTTTAACAAACATGTAAATTTAATTAAATAATCATACTATTTTAACAAACATGTAAATTTAATTAAATAATCATACTATTTTAACAAACATGTAAATTTAATTAAATAATCATACTATTTTAACAAACATGTAAATTTAATTAAATAATCATACTATTTTAACAAACATGTAAATTTAATTAAATAATCATACTATTTTAATTAAACATGTAAATTTAATTGAACCCACTTTTCTCATCTGGAGGAATATATGGCTTTATGGTGGAAAATCGGGGAATTTTCGGGTTTTTAAAATTTTTTTAGGAATTATCGAAAAATGTAAGTACAATTTTAGGAATTTTAGGCAGCAACAATTTTTTTTTTTAAATATTAGGAATTTTTGCATGAATGCGACCCTTTATGTAACTCTAAACGAGAGGATTTTACAAGCATAAAATAAAAATAGTAATGAAACATTCTTATGTAACTAGACAAACATTCAATCAATGAAAATATATTATAAATCTTACATTTCATTTTTGGTATAAAGCACACTAAGTATAACATGATCTGTGTTATAATTATATGTTGTAAGATTGAAAACAAAATTACCTCCAGAGCATGTGGCATAGTTTAGAAAATCCTATAAATGCCTGTTCAAAAGCACCTTTGTGTTTTACTAGAGTCATTTGTCGAATAAAATACTGGCCAATATCCATAACCTAGGTGATAAGAAAACACAAAATGCAATTAGGCTTGGTAACTAACTCTGAAACCAAATAGTATGGTTAGAATTGTTAAATTATAACCCAAGGTTATGTCAACTGACAATTTATGATGTAAATTAACATTTTTAATTATTAAATGTATACTTTAATTTTAAGGCAGCATGAATAAATATTTCAATGCACAATCAATCAAAGACTTGGTGTTACAAAGACATTTAAACACACAATTTGAGAATGCTGCATAAACGGATGTTAATTATACATAAATTTCATAAGAGTTTTGTGTTTATAGTGAGTCAATAACTATTATTTAAGCATATCCTCCTGAGACCCACAAATGTTTGAACCATGATTTAAAGCTAATTTGTATGTATATTATTCTTTTGGGTCTATGTAACATATTTTTAAAGTTCAGAACTGGTCCATGCACTTTAATTACACTTAGACAAAAAATTACTATCTCCTTAAGCTCGCAAAAATTCTGAAACTTAATTGTTCAGATGTGAAATTTAATCATAAAGGGCTGCAAAACAATTTCATGAAGATGTGATACATAAAAATACTTCACAGTTAGTGCACAAAAAATGTGTTCGCGCTGAACGTCCAAACATCCAACAACATGAGGAAAAAGTCTTTGTGTCCATTGCTGGCATGTGCTTTGCACCAACTTTTAGTGATGTCTCTGAAGTTTTTGCCAATTCTTTACATGCTCTACTTCGTCACAATTGGTGGAACTATCATCAGCTGTAGGACTGAATTTGGCTATTTCATACAAAGAAAAATTATGCACCCAAAATCTGATGTGCATTTAAATGTACACAGGGTCTCAGGAGGATATAATGTGGAATGTCAAACATCTTAATATGCATATTATCTCCAACAAACATTAAAAAGTAAGGGAAAGTTCAATTCGATTAAAAATTTTGTTTCTACTGAAAATTTTAGCTATTATTGCAGTTATACACCAATTAAATAGTTAACTTTTACGCCGATTCTAAAACATGATACTAAACCAATTTTACAAGCCACCTCTTCAGATATAAAATATAAATGGCTAAACTAATTCTAGGTTTCCACTGAAATCACACAACAAAATCAATGACTTTTCTTATTTATTTCAAAAATATTATTAAGGACCTAAATAATATTTTTAAGGACCTTCGGATACTTATTTTCAAGTCTCTGCTTTTAATGTGCAGCTTTACAGCTGTTTCACCCAAAACGCTAATATCAATGTCTTTCATGTACGGGGTTCCCACTCAAATCACAGAATGAAAATCAATGACTTTTCAGGACCTAATTAATGTTTTTAAGGACCTATGAAAATTCGGTTTTAGACATTGTGTCCTATATTTAAATTTTTAACAAAGTATATTCTACCAAAAAGTTACAAGTTGTTGGATGCGCAATACAAATATGTCGGAAAATTACTGATACGGTGCAGAAAGTGGCGGTCACACGGGGATAGCAAGTCCGAGTTGTATTTTTATACATTTTGCAGTTGGACAATATCTGTAAAAATTAAGGACTTTTAAGGACCTCTAAGCATTTTCAAGCACTTTCAAGGCCTTGAAAACAAGTTAAAAAATGTTAATCACTTTCAATGACTGTGGGAACCCTGATGTAGAATTTGCATTTTGCTTTATAACAGACTTTGATGATGTCACAATCAAGGTTGTCATGTTTTAAGCCAAGTGTGTTTTTTTCCTCCAAAAAAAAAAAAAAAAAAAAAAAATTTTTTTAAATAATTTAAAATTGTATTTTTATTTATTTATAATTATATTTATCTAATTATTTGATGTCATAAATGACTTCAATTTTTAACTGAACAACTCTAATTTTCTTTCTATTATTTTTTAAGAAAATAGTTCACTAAATGAAAAATTATATGAATACTAGAGATGGAATAAGTTCTAACATATTTTAAAATAAATCTTGCAATTAAAGACTATTGAAGTTTTTATAAATATCAATAATATATTGTTATATTAAACTAATAGATATATCGATGTTTTATAATAATTCAAAATTATTAATTAAACTTAAATTATAGGCTGCATTTTAAATTTGTTTCTAAAATAGATGGTTGTGTTTTAACAACTTATTTCTAAACATTAAAAATATCATTTATCACAATTACTGATGAATCTAAGAGCAATATTCCTTGTATTATGTAGTAAACAATTACTATTGTATTATATTATATACATTACATTTAAAAAATAGTATTTCTGAATAACATATTAAAATTTAATATGATTTGAATGTTCACATAAGTAGCAACAATTGTTTATTTACTTAGTTTAAATTATTTTCAAAATAAATATGAATTGTTATTTGAACATAAATTATTTTAGTTTATGTCACATTTTATTTATAAATATGTATAGATGTAATAAGAAAAGGATTAAAAAAACAAAAAACGGTTTAAACCAATCTATTTTTCATATACACTATGCTTTAACCATAATGTGCACTTTCAGAACAGAGTTTTCATAAGTATAGGACTGGTCTTTATATTGATGTAATGCAAATATCGATTTAGTACTAATATCGACAATGCGATTTAGAGCTAACATTGTTTGCGAAATATCGAAATGCCGATGTAACGCACTACATCGGCCGATATCAGCGATGTTTCAAATATTGTTCTGCGCTCCAGGATTCAATTTAAGCAGCGTATGCACCCTGCTTGCTAATTCGCCACCTTTTCCGATATACTGAGAAGTTCATTCAAGTAGAAGCGAGCTCGATTGCTATTAAAGTTGAAATTTTCAATCCTAGTACATCAGATTTTAATTTACATGTAATGCCTTTTGGGTGTGTGCGTGAGAATTAATAACATTTGGCGAATGTTCATACTTCGATATATTATTATTATTATAATTAGTTTGCCGATATCTGAACGATCTCCCGAGATTAAACCTTAGATATTTCAAATCCATTTGCATCCATTTCATAACCAAAAATATCCTTTAAAATCATGTTTTTACTTAAACTAAAAGCTACCACCAATCATATTTTAGCATTATTTCTCTTCTTTTAAATAACTTTGCTTTAAAAAAAAAAAAAAAAAAAATACAGAGCGAGGGAAGTGTATTTATGGGTGGGGGTGTTAACGGAGAAGGAGGGGGTAGGGACATTTTCCACAGCGGTGTTAAATCGATTTATCACTAAATCGCAAAGTAAAACTGATCATAAATCGATTTAAGAAATCTCTAAATGACCCAGCTCTATTCCTAAGTCAGAGTTGAATTTTTTATAAACAATGCAGTCGGTCACACAACATCAGCAAAAATTAAGGACTTTTAAGGACCTTTAAGAATTTTCAAGGACTTTTAAGGCCTGGAAAAACAAGTTAAAAATATATATGATATATATTAATAAATATATATATATATATATATATATAATATTAAAAATATAAATATATAAGCAAAATATTAATGACTATGGGAGCCCAGTTACTTATCATGCAACTTTCCCAATAGAAACTGCCGACCAAACGGTATAGTGGTTAGCGTGCTAGCTTCTACACCGCGAGGTTGCGGGTTCGAGTCCCGTGTTAGGCATGAATGTTTGTAAATGTATGTTGGCTTGTCTAATGACGAATGTTTCGGCGCATTATAGCCCTCGTGTTGCTGACAGCGCCAGATAATCTGAAAACAACCAACCAACCAACCCAATAGAAACTTGCCTGTGAAACGTTAAGTAAACTATTTTCTTCACTATTTTCAATGTTGCTAACGGGAACCTTTTCAGCAATTTCTCCAAACAGCAGAGAAACTTCTTTGTGCGTTCTCCAGCAGCAAAGGAGGAGTATTTGAGCAGTCACAGCATGCGTCTTTGCTATGTTAAGGATAAGTCCATCCTCTTTCAAGGATTCACCACGATCCTCTGGTTCTACAATGGCAGACTGAAAACGTGTCCCGATGGCCCTTTGCACTGCAGTTTGGAGTAGTTGGATATTGTCTAAAGGAAAAGGGTACTTAATTATTATAATGTGTATATTTAAGTGGAGAGGCATTTCATAGAGTCAGGCTAAAATAAGAAATAAAACTAGGGGTGTAGAACATTATACTACTTTCGATTACACTATAATATTGGTCATTGCATTAAAATTTGATATGGTGCTATTTACTGTTTTCATATGATTACTCATTTAAATAAAAATGGCTAGTTTGACTTAATTTTTTTCAATAATTTTTACATAAGCAAAGAAAAAAAAAGAAAAAAAAAACACATGCCAATGGCAAAATTGGCAATGCCATTTCTTAGACATTACATTGTCCTTTCTTGTGTGTGAAACAAAAAATCAATCGTTGATGGGGGATGCTTAAGGGCAGAGTGCTCTGTGTGAAAGGAATTCATTTTTCAACTTTTTACGCTTTTATCGTATTTCTATGGAAATTTTGGAGGTGGGGACGATTAGAACACCGTAAGGGGCATTAATACAAATATTTTATTTAAATTATTAGAGCAGTTTTTTAGCAATTGCTGAAAACCATGATTTTTTCATGATTTCAACCTTATGCACATGCACAGTCTTGATGAAAACCTTAATGGAAATCAATAGCCACCACTAACCTGCACACCAAATTTGAACATTGAATGCCAATTTGTTCAGGAGTTATGATGACCACAGATATACTTTTTTTTCTAGACCACTTTTTTGAAATCAGGATGTTCCAAAAGATGGAGAAATACAAAAAAAAAAATTCTTTTACCCAATGTTATACATTCATTACCCTAGGTCAGCGTTGCATTTTAATTTTTTCTAAAATAGAGGTTGTGTTTTAACAACTTATTTCTAAACATTAAAAATATCATTTATCACAATTACTGATGAATCTAAGAGCAATAGTCCATGTATTATGTAGTAAATAATTACTATGTATTATATTGAATACATTACATTTAAAAAATAGTATCTCTGAATAACATATTAAAATTTAATATGATTTGAATGTTCACATAAGTAGCAACAATTGTTTATTTACTTTGTTTAAATTATTTTCAAAATAAATATGAATTGTTATTGAACATAAATTATTCTAGTTTACGTCAAATTTTATTTATAAATATGTATACATCTAATTAGAAAAGGATTTTTCAAAAAAAAAAAAAAGAAAAAAACCCAGCTTAAAACAAACACATTTTTTTTTTTTGAGAAAAACTTGGGTTTCTTTCCAACCCTGCCAGACATAAAAAGAAACTATTCCAACCAGAATCAGTGTCCATTGGCAAATGCCCTTCAGGTGAAGAATTACACACAACAGGCTCTACTGTGGCTGCTACTTTGATGCTTAAAGTAATAAGCTCTTGTATAAGGCAACTCCATAGAAGTGGCGATTCAGAATCCTTCAAAAACCTATGGTGAAATATGAAGAGTAAATTAATACATTGTAGGAAGTAATTAAGAAAGTATATTAACAAGTACAACCTTAGGTGCAGTTTAAAAATTTTTACAAATAATTCCAAAAAATTTAGGGGTAATTTTAAAAAATATAGGGGATATTTCTTTCATAGCTGACATAGGATCCAAACACAGATATACTTTTCAATCATGTTTCAATACCAACAAAAACCTGTCAATTCTCAAAATATTTATAATAATTAAAACTTCAGAAAAGACTTTCTCCTATGGACGATTATTTGGAGTTTTTCACGGGTTTTGTAGAAAAAAGGGAGATTTTAAATTTAATTTTTTTTTTTTTTTTTTTTTTTTTTTTTTTTTTTTTTTTTTAGGAATTACCAAAAAATTTAAAAGAGGATTAAGGGAGAAAAAGTTCAAAAAGATGATAGCGGGGAATTTTCCCCACTTTTAAATACTACTGTGAAACAACCAATTTTATTATTTAAAAAACAATAATTGATTTTAGGCTTTTTTCAAATAACTTAAAATATCTAGTTTAGAAGTTATTATGACTTTTTTGAAAAAGTACATAATTAATATTGAGTATTCAACTATACCTAGAATCAACTAGTATGCAGTTTGCTTTTGAATATTACTTTAAAATAATTAGTTAGACTATAGAAAGAGAAGAAATGTCCTTTGTTTTATAATTAAGAAAAACATGCAAGGGTTTTATACATTTTTGATTTTAAAAACAAAATAAAATAAAAATCAGCCCTTTTATAGTTAAAAATTATGTATTTTTTATACTAAATATTTAACTATAGAGAAGGTCCTAAAAAAAGATTAAGAAAAATTCATAAAAAAAAATATATAACTGCAATTAAATATACACTTATGGGAACTAAAAAGTTTTTATTTACTATTTTTATTCGGTTTCACACGGAACACTTTTGTAGCAAGAATGCTGCCTAGGTAATAATAAATTTTCATTCAAGTAGAAAGTATATTTTCGAAACCAGTCCTTTTATTCAACAACTTGGATTGTCATTGACAGCAACTTGATTTGACGCATTCTTTTCCTAAGTGCTAATAATCGTGTTATTGTTCATTGGTCGATGTATACATGGAAGAGTACGAATGGGTTTTTGAAATTGTTTTTTATTGTTGAACACTGTAGGACACTAATGTGCAGTACTACCACTTGTGAGTTACAATACAGAATAAATAGTATAATATACCCCATTAACATCAAATCCCGTTTAACGCAAAGTAAAAGCAGTTCACCATATGATGAAGCTTAAACTTGACGTTAATTTATTCACTTAACATGAAATATCACATAATGAAATACTGCTTACGACGATAAAGTTTGCTCCTTAAATCACTTTTTTTTCTAAATGAAATCTTGCAACATTTTCTTATGCAGAAGGAGAATGCCTAATGTGCTTTAAATAATTTAAAAAAGAATATTTTATTTAAAACTTAAACGTAAAATGAAATAACAGACTTTTTTCAATAATAAGTTACTGTTAAATACATTTATTTTCTCCCCTAATGTATATCTTGTTAAAATATTATACTAAATATAAGTCTTGCAAAATGTAAATGTTCCAAAGAACAACTGCATTAAATGCACAAATAACTAGTAGTTTATATCTGCATAATTAGATCGAAAAAGTTTTTAGACATCTATAACAAAAAGTTTGTTTCACAACAAAAATTTCGTAGGCCCCATCGGTTTGTAATAACGTTGTTTGAGTGTACAAGGAAAAAAGGGCTTACTGTAGCACCCCCATGTAATGAGCCGATTTGGATACAGTCTCCATTTAACATACTTGAGATTAAAATTGCAACATAAACTCAAATGGTTATTTGACCAGTGATTAAGCTGTGAGTGCTTTTTTAGCAAATTGCTTAAGAACTTTCTTAAATGTTAAAATTAGAAAACGTGGTTTAGCTTTTTTTCTAAAACCTTTTGACACAAAATATGAAAAATCCCCATTTTCGTTACCTTGAATTTAGTCAGCGACCTAAAAAAACAAGTAAGCTGGATGGTGGAAGTATTTTTTTAGTTGATATTTGGTATAAAATAGCATTAAATTTAACAGTTAATTATGATTTTATAACACAAAGGGCTATTTTATAATAAAAAGTGCAGTGATAAATTAAACATTAAGAGTATGGAAGACATAATCGTTTTAGTAGATTTTTTTAAAATAAAAATTGTGATTTTAGCTTTTTTGCTAAAGAAATTTTGTACCTCAGCTTAAATACTGATTTGACCCACAGTAAAAAATTACTTTGTTCTAGATTATTTACAGTTGCTGAAAGCATATGTTTATTAATTTTCTAAATTAGAATGGCCCTGAAAAAACAGGGTGGCCACAAAATTCAGGAAAAAATTTTCCTTGATTTCCCAAACAGGTTTTAAAAAATATCCCTGATTTTTGGCAAACTTTCTTTTCTTCAAATTTCTCCAATTTTTCCATATGTGTAGATTAAATAGAAAATTTATACCAAAGAGATAATATGCCAATTTTTTCAAATGAGTTTTGACAGTATTGGAAAGTTTAAATTACATTGTAACATGAATCCTCAAACGATTACCACAATTCCCCGAGAAAATGGCGTTAAACTTTGGATGAACGGAAAAAAGTATTTTCGAAACAATAGAAAAATTCCCTGATTTTTGCAAATTTTTTTTAAATTCCATGACATCCAGAATCAGAAAGCTCCCTGAAATTTCCCCAATTTCCAGGTTTTAAAAGTTAAGTGGCCACTATGAAAAAGTTATTTTCTCATAGAATGAACACTTTACCCACTCTTCCAATACAACAAAAATGGAATAAACATACTAACCTAAAATCTACTAGAGATATAACACTTCTAATGCAAGCCAACACCCCATACAATGGAGCGTGCGCCGCTGCATCTAGCAAACTTTCCTGAGCCTCTTCCAGGTGCGCTAAAAGCTCACCTGTCAACATCAAAACTGCACTGAATACAGACGATGCTGCCTCTGCTGTAGAAGATGGATGATCAACAACAGTCCTCGAGCAAATGCCTTTTTCAGCTTGCTTAGAAATGCGTTTTCGGAAAACTGGTTTAAAAAACTCATACTGAGCCATTAAGGCAAAGAGATACGCTGCAGTGACAGTGTCAGGAGGTTTAGCGCTGGAAGCTAGCGTTAAGGTGGTTTCTAATAATGATTCTGAGCAGGGCCCAAGCTGAAAAAGAAGAAATTTTTCTTTAAATATTTTAAAAGGTAAATTAACGCGATATTAAATAACTTGGAATACATAACATCAAAAAGAATGATGTAGTAATGGGAAATACACTTTTAAAAACTTTTGTGTGATGTGTAATCCCTTATTGAATCAACAAAATAATATACTGCTTTTAAAAATGGAACTAAATTTAAAGAAAACCAGTTGCAGGGATGAGAGTGATCTGAGAGCAAAAAGGAGGAAATCCAAAAATTCGTTAAAAAAACTTGCAGAAGGAATACACAAAAATTCAACAAAAAAAGTATGCAGGAAGAATGATTCAATAATTTTTTAGATACAATGAAATTTCTCATACTATATAATAATTACATTTCAAATATTAGGAGTTTGTGAAGTAATCTGTGAGGAAAGGGAAGCTAAGAGGGAAAATATTTTGTTTAGACATGAAGAAAAGTATACTTTTTGCAGGAAAAACTCGTTCAGATCAGAAAAATGTAATCCTCAAAACAGGGACAAAGAGGAGGAAAACGTTACATAAAAAAACAAAAAGGAGGCAAACTGTCATCCCTGCAGTTGACCAGAACAGTGTTCCCAATGAAATCACAAAATAAAAATCAATGACTTTTCAAAATTTCTTTTCAGACATGTCATTAATTGTGGCTCTACAGCTGATTCGGTCATAGCACTAATATCAAAATCTTAAATGCACAATTTGGTTTTTGCCTTGTGAACATATTTTGATGATGTTTCAATCAATTTTTTATATGCACTGTGCTTTAGCCATAGTGCATTAAATGTGTACTTCCCAGGCATAGTATTCGTAAGTTGCTTCTGTTAAACTGGTAACAAACTCTTTTGCCTCAACAAATACCAGAAAATTCCAGTGTGGTGTGGATAAGTGGGAAAAACAAATCAGAGTTGAATTTTTATAATTATTGCAGCCAGGAACATAATATCTGCAAAAATTAAAACGTTTAAGGACTTCTAAGCATTTTTAAGTACTTTCAAGGCCTGAAAACAAGTTACAAAACATCAAGCATTTTTAATGACCATGGGAACCCTGTAGAACTAGACAATGAAACTACAGGAGGAGCCATCATTCACAATAGGCCAGATCTATTTCAGAAAAATTAATCAATATTATCAATATTTTATTACACATACCGGGCATGGTCTTAGGTATACATATATACAATTGAGATGATTTTCTTTTAATTTTTAGGTTAAAATTTAAACTTTTTGATAGCATATCGGAAATAAAAATAATGCATTTTTATATATAAGCTCTCTTTTCCCGTTAATTTTTTAATAAATTAATTGCAATTAAAGTGACTAATTAGGACATTATTAGAACAGACATAAATAAACTTGTAATTAACTTAGAGGTATAATTTTTATTTAAAATAAAAGATATTATATTGACACGTTTTTCTATGAAGAATTGTGAATTTGGCTTCAATATTTTATTTATTATAAGTTTTTAAATAAAAAGTTATACAAAATACATAGTTTTCATCTAAAAGTTAATATTAAAATATCTATAAAAAAATTGTTTAGAACAATATATATTAGATTCTAGTAGAAAACACATTCACAACTATATTGTCTATAAAACAAAATTAGAATTTTGTAAATCTTACAATTTAAAATGAAGTTATAACTGTTAGCGTAAAGTCATATAACACCAAAATGTCGTTCTTCAGAAAACACGTTTAAAGTTTACTACAATAATGAACGTGATACAAAACAGGTTCACAAAACCCACTGTAATTTAAAAAGTAATTTGAGTCTCTTCAATAATTCTAATATAATCCTTTCTTATAGGTGAAACTGCGGAGAGGAGAAAAATCGATTGGTCCATGAGCTATGCTCAAGGAAAGAGAATGTGTTGAAGGCATTCGTTTTTCAACTTTTTACACCATTAAAGCATATTTACCTGAATTTTGGAGGAGGGGATGTTTAGAGCACCTTAGGAGGCATAACCACAGCGATTTTGAAAAAAACTATTAGAGCCGTTTTTTAGCAATCATTGAAAAACATGATTTTTTCGAAGGCAGCTGCCCTATGCGTATGCACAATTTTGACTAAAACCTTAATGGTAGGTTAATGCGCCATCACCAACCTGCATACAAAATTTGAACATCGTAGGTCAATTTGTTCGGGAGTTATGCTGACCACAACCACACAAACACACACACAGACAGACATTTTTTTAGATCACTTTTTTGTAATCAGGGTGTTTCAAAACGTGGTATACTTAATGCTATACTAAAATGCTATACTTTTATTACCCTATGTATTACATATGGGTAATTGAAAGTAAAAACAAAAAACAAGATGAGATTCTAAATGGAATAATTAATGAAAAAGTACAATTAATAGAGAATACACCATTAAGTTTTACACACCAACTTGACAAAAAAGTTGTAAAGTATTTTCTTAAAAGACCAAACAGGAAAAAGCTATTTCCTTTGGGTTGCATATATGACAGTAGTGTAATTCCATGGCTGGTAGAATAACAAATGGTTTACCAATGAAGAAAAAATATCTCATATCTTTGTCTCTTTTTGCAAACCAAGTATAATTTGTACTTGTACTTTCTTCCTTTGCCTTTTAAATTTAATTAGATCAGTAATGATCACTGATAATTGGATCAGTGATTGATTATCAGCAGTTCCTGAATTGTGTTTATAATGAAGGAAACTAAATCTTTCTGCACACTATCATCGCATGTGTATTTAGCATTTGTACTTTCAATCTCAACTAGAAGTATCTCAACTCCAAATGGACTTAAAACTCAGCATTGATCATTTACCACAATAGTACTTCTGTGATCAAGTTACAGATTTTAACAAACCAATAGGTATCTTCTCTACCTGTTTCCAACTATACTAAAAAAAGGGATCTTTGACAAAAAGCAGACTCGGCACTTTTATATTCTAAGCCGAGAATACAGGGAGGTGATTAAGTAACTTTGCCATTATATGGACCTCTAGCTTCCGTTCTGTTCAACCGATCAAGATGAGATTTCAGGTATAGTTATTCAGAGGTATGAGCTTGTGATTCTGTGAATGGCAACAAAATGGCGCTTACAGTTACGGTTACAAAAATTCAAAATTTCTTAATGGCAACACCTACTTTTTTCTATCGCAAAAAGCTCAGCGCATGCAAAAACCCAAAAGAGCGTTAGAATGGTGCGTGCATCATAAAAAAAAACCATGTTGTGCATGCACAAAAAACAGCTCTGAGAACGGCCAACAGCAGGGATGAGAGTGATCAGAGAGCAAAAAGGAGGAAATTCAAAAATTCGTTGAAAAAGCTCGCAGATGGAATACACGAAAATTCAATAAAAGAGTATGCAGGAAGGATGATTCAATAATTTTAAAGATACAGTGACATTTCTCATACTATATTATAATTAAATTTCAAATATAAGGAGTTAGTGAAGTAATCTGGGAGGAAAGGGGAGCCAAGAGGGAAAATCTTTTGTTTAGATATGAGGAAAAGTATACTTTTGCAGGAAAAACTGGTTCAGATCAGAAAAATGTGGATCCTCAAGACAGGGACGATGAGAAGGAAAATGTTACATAAAAAACCAAAAAGGAGGAACACTGGCATCCCTGCAACAGAAACACAATCAGGGCACATGGATGTTGTTCGCCAGCTATTTAGAGTAGAAAGCAGATAAAATTGCCTGTGATGGCATCCATGAGAACTTTGGCCTCTGTCATATGAGAATTTCTACAGTGGGTCCCGATCGTGTTTCTGTTGGTCGTTCACAAAGTTGTATTTTGTGTGTGCATAAAGTGTCTGTTTTTTTGTGATACACGTACAGTTGCAACTCTCTTTAGGGTTTTCACATGCACTGAGAATTTTGCGGCAGAAAAAAGTAGGTGTTTCCATTTGAAAATTTCTAGTTTATGTAACTATAACTATAACCATGAGCATCATTCACAGAATCCTAAACTCACACTTTTGAATAACTATACCTGAAATCGCATCTCGATCGGTTGAACGGAACGCAAGATAGAGGTCCATATATCGGCAAAGTTATTTTATAACCACCCTTTATATTTCTATCAGGTTTAATATTAATTTACTTCAAAATAAAATAAAAAATTTCTTACACAGGGTTCCCACTCAAATTACAAAATGAAAATCAATGACTTTGAAGGACATAAATAACGTTTTTAAGGACACTTTGAAAAATTGTTTCAGGCATCATGTCTAGGTATAAATTTTTAATAAAGTATATTCTATCAAAAAAGTTACAAGTTGGTGGATGCGTAATACAAATAAGTCAGGCAATTTCGATATGGTGCGAATAAGTGGCGGTCACGCGGGGATAGCAAGTCTGACTTGTATTGTTATAAATTTTTGTTGGGCACACAACATCCATAAAAATTAAGGACTTTTAACAACCTCTAAGCATTTTCAAGGACTTTTAAGCACCTTTAAGCATTTTCAAGCACTTTCAAGGCCTTGAAAACAAGTTAAAAAATATTAAGCACTTTTAATGACTTTCAATGACCGTGGGAACCCTGTTATATATGAAGTAAGATGCAAAAAGTGAAATACCTATTATTACCTACCTGTGATTCCATGAATGAAGACTCTGTAGCTGCTAACACTTTTAATGCAGCTATTTTATTATTCTCGTAAGTGTCTTGCAATGCATAGAGAAGTGTTTGGATCTCAGTTGGTTTAGAAACTATAAAATATGGAATATTATATAATTTTAAAAGGAATTATGATGAATAAATAATTGTGTGCTATATGCAATTGAAAAACGAATAAAGGGTTTTCTTAACTAATATGCATTCCAAGTGGATGAGTGTGTAAGAATGATTATTCAAGCTAAAAATGGAAATTAAGAGGCTTAAAACTGCAAAACTTGTTCAGTTGATCTGTCACATTTCACAAAGAGGTGGTATTTAAGACATGATTTAATTAGTTTAGATTAGGTAACTTACTAAATAAAAAATATTCTTTAAAAGAATGAATGAATAAAAGTAACTGAATACAGGGATGGAAACAGCCAAAATGTAAAAAAGAGGAAAACATTCGTAGAGAGTGCAATTTTGAACTACAAAAATATCTGAATAAGAATATATTTGGGTAACAATGTGCGTACAGAACAGTGGTAAAAACAGTTTTTTTCTGATGGGAGGGGAGAGGGTGATAGGCAAATCTAATCTGATAAAACCCCTATACAGTTCACTAAAAATAATCAAATTGTACGTTTCCAGAAAAAGAAAAATGGAAATCCGCATAAACGAGGAAGAATTTTACCCCTGTGAATAAGTTTACCATTTTTAGATTATATTTTTTTTACATTTGACATAACACTTTAAGAATGAATACTCCTTCACAAAAATTTAAATAACTAAGTTTATAGAATACTTGCATAAATATAAACAGACAATTTGTGTAAATAATGCATTCACTACATTCACCTACACACTTTAAGACAATTGGAATATTAAAAAAAAAATTATCCTATCCTCTTTTCTACAAATACATTTCTCATGACATCCTGCTCAACATAATTTTTTTTAAACATTGATGTATATTAAAATACTAATTAATTATAAAGAGCAGACATTTTTCAAGATATTTAAAAAATTGTATAAATGTTCTCATAATAATTTTAAATTCGTTAAGTTAAAACAAGCTTTTTCGTAAAATTAGTTTAATACTTTGAGAAGAAATACATTTTATACTAGAATATATTTTTAAAAAAATAATCCACAAGCAGAAAATGGAGATTTATTCACTTAGAGAAAACTGTGATTTAGTGGATATGAAATAAATTAATGGAACACAGTTCAACCGTTAACTTTTTTGTGACCAATCAAAGAAATAGAGTGTTGAGGAAATGCTCCATCTGTTTTTTAATTTGTAAAAGAAAAAACTATTTTTTAACAAAAAACACGAAGTATTTAGATATTTAAAATATTTAGATAAAATATTAATAAAGACAAAGTAAGATACAAACCAATACTAAAATATTCAGAAAATATTGAATGAAGAAGGGAGAGTAAATTCAAAGCTGTAACTCTTCTAGGAAAATTAGCTCCTGGGCACAAGGATGAATATAGAAAACATTTTATCCAAGTCAAAAAATCCTGCAAGGAAGGTAGAAATATTTAATTAGATTAAAATAATTCATATGCTAATCAAAAAATTATTAATCATAGTGTGCTAATTTTAGAGTCTAAAGTTTTCAAGTTTGTATCATAAAGTTTCAAGTATTAAAATTCAAAAATCGCCTTTAAGTTTTTTTTATTTATTCTACTGTTGTGTGGATGGGTTTGAAAGACTTGGAAGCCGAAGCAGATCAAAACTTGCAGAATTTTATTCCGATATAACTCTTTGCAGATTCTTTTACAACTCCAGAACTTTCCATTCTAATAGACTCAATACAGCTCTTTACACAACAATGGAGAACAAACAGCAGTTAAAAACTAGATACACAACTGCTAAAATCAACGCAAAAGACAATGCAATACAGTTCACTACTCTGAATGCTCGCTGAGAGACAACTAACTAACTATTGGCCGCCCTTATATAGGAAAGTCAAACTTTGTGAATCTTCTAGAGATAGAAATTTGGAGAATTTTCCAGGTCGTTGTCGAAAAGCCCTATACAGGTACATGGGGACCGAAAATGTCGCCAAATTTGGCAACATTTGGCGATTTCTCGCCAAATTCGGCAACCAAAATTAGTCACTAAAACTGTCGCCAACTTGGCGAGATTGCCATTAACCATAATGTTAAATGGACTGCTCCTTGTAAAGCTCGTTCTCCAGCATGATCCCTGTAGAACTCGTTTTCAGGCATTAAGAGACGCATTGCAGGAAAGCGAAGACAATCTTCTCTTGCACTGCCTTATGCGAAATGTACATAAATTTTCCTTTTTACATAATCAATACTACGAAATATTTACAAATATACAGAAATTCGTAACAATACTGTTTGGAAAACTTTTATTTTTATGAAAACTCTATATCAAAACAGTTGAAACTTATTAGAAACACTACTCATTTAACAAATTCATGTGGAAGCATTTTTATAAAACTTGCCACTAAAGCTAACCAACTTTACAATACATAAAATAGTTTCATTTCTTGAAATATTTGTAATGACACATTCATTTTTATTGTTAATGATAAAGTAATTAAAAATATAATAATTTCACCTCATATAATTCTTGATAAGAATGTTGCTGAACTACAGTATCTCCACTACAATACATTGCCATTCGGGTAGAATGCCATTGTTTAAAAATTTGTTGCATCTAAATAAGAAAATAACTAGGCATTATTTTACACAGAAAAATTAAAGAAATCTAATAACCAACAACCATCTATACATATAATTCTCTTGAGTTAAGTCCAAATTCGGCTGTAAGAGCAGAATGACAACAACTTCAAACATCAAATCACAAATCTTTTAAGTGAACTTTATGCTCGAATTTACAAATTCAGCAATCCAGACAATCACAATATTTCTTTTGAAATTTGACTAATACATCTGGCAACAGCAACAACTAATATTCGCTATATTTTGTTTTTCTTATTGCAGTCTACAGATATAAATTATTGCCTATTTAAAACGCATTGATTTAATAGTTACGATGATGCAAGAATAAATAGATCCAAGATGTGTACATTTCTTTTGGATTAGAATTCCAGACAAACTTGAGTTTTCGGAAAAGTTATCTGCTGGAACATGTTCCAGAGGTTAGTAGAATGTGCTTTACAAACCCCACTTTTTTGGCAATTTTGTCGCCAAGATGAATTGACATCAAACTACAGGTTTGCAAAAATGGATTCCAAGCTAGAATGAAACCACATTGGTGCTGGGTTACAATCGCCAAACAAAAAGCGGAGACCGTATAAAGCACAACCGTTCTGGATATTGCGGATAACAGAATTTTAACTACAAAACTTTCTCATACAATTAAAACAAGTCAGATTTGTTTATATTCGGCAAATAACCATAACGTATTTTAAGTGAACGTTTTCATGATATATGCCTATAAAAACTAAGTACAGAATTTCCATTAAGAATATTAAGGTTTCTATGCAGAAAATTTTCAGTAGATTGAATAAAAAATTCAGCATTCCGGATATATCAGAGTTAAATTTTTTATAATAATATATGTCTTCAGGTTATGATTTACCGTACATTGCCTCTTGGGGACTTTTAAAAAAAGTCGCCAAATGTAAAATGAAGTCAAAAGGTTGTGTCGCCCAATCCAAAATGTCGTCAAAATGCTGTATTGCCAAATCCAAATGGTCACTAGGGTTGCCAGAATACCAAGTCACCGGGTTGCATGTAGCGTTAAATCGCCAACTTTCAAAAAATCTCTAAGAGGCATTGTGCAGTAAATCTGAACCTATTTTCATTTCTAATCAGTGCAAATTCAGCTATTACGAAATGAAAACTATCAAAATAACGAATAAAACCACCCACTCAACTTCAAAATCCCATATCAAATTTAAAAAAACATTTGGCGAGATAGGGCTAATTTTCTCGCCAAATTTGATTAAAAAAAAATTCCTGTTGATTAAATGCCGGATAATTGGCCTTTCACCGTTTTATTTTATTTTCTAAGTATCGCCAAAAAGATTATGCAAACATATGATTTCTTATATTGCTTCTTTAAGAAATTTCGATGTGCAACTTTAATTATTTTGGCGCTTCATACGAAACCAGCCCATACATTTTCATTGTTCAATGAAATAACCAATCTTTTTTAAATATATGTACGATACTGTTTCTTTTTGTTGTTTACCATGAACTTTCTACTACGTTGCCACACTGTCCCTGACGAGTAACGCGTCTCGACAGCAGTAGGATAATGACGTGGAAAGTATTCTGGCTCTTCATAAATAACAAACCTTTTTCAGTTTCACGGCATTATGCAGTTGAAATAGCTTTTTGCTAGAGCATATTTCAAATGCTACATTTTGAGGCGAGCAAAGCGAGCCAAGGGGATAGCATATCAATCCAGGGGGTTGGCGAGCATCAGCGAGCAAGGGGCGAGCCCCCTAGTTTAATAGATAGTTTGCATTGTAAATTTAAAATGAATAACTTTTTAGTATCATTCTATGCATACAATGCTTGAATTACATAAGAAATATAGTAACAATATTATATAATTTCAAATATAGTATATTAAAGATAAAACCAATTATGGAAACATTATCTGATTTTTCTATGTATTTTAAAGTTAGGTCAAACGAAACCAAACTAATAATTAAATCAGTCATGCTATATTCAATTCCTCATAAATTAATTCAGGTATGCAATAATTAAAAATAAATTCGACACAACCAACAAATTCAAAATATGTGTTCATAACTGTGAGTCTAAAAAAAAAAATGTGGTCTTCAATGTCCTTAAAGTACAATCAAAAACGGCAAAATCATGTACTTAAAGCCTAGTAGCTTTTTGCGATTGCTGGAGATCGGTCATGAGACCTTCAGTTTCCCAGTCAGATACTTTATCCACTAGATAAAAGAGATCTCTCATGTCTAGGAGTTGTATCTGCTAATTGTACACGAGACCACAACATAACCCATCCCAGTGACTCGCGAAGGGACGAACGATTGAGTTGCTTATGACAGTGAGTTGCTGGAGGTTGCTTGCTGTTTGGCAGTGAATCGCCAAAGACGCCGAGATGATAGTGTGGAAGACCGACAATATTTTCAAAGACCTTACGATCCATCCCCAGCAATCGCAAAAAGCTACAACACTTTATTGGTGACCCGGACATAATACTCTATCCACTAGACAAAAGAGATCTCTGCTGTCTGTTATTTGTACACGAGACCACTGCATACTCTTATCAAAGGAATCTTTAAAATAAAAATAAATTATTTTCTTTTACAATAAGTAGTTTAAACCCATACTTTTAATTGTGAATAAAAAAATAGAAAATTATTCGAAACTGTTAATAAAAGCAAGAGGTTTCATTTTAGCTACTACCACTGATGTTGTGAGAGGTTTATATTCTAACTAATCATCTGAGGCCATCAATCCCAGAGAAAATTATTTATGCTACAGATACATATAACATGTTAAATTATAAGTCTCATTGATATGAATTTATATACCTAAATTCAAACAGAAATAAAAACCAAATAAACCAGTAATGGCTAACAGAAACAAATTTGTAAACCATCAAACCAAACTTATATATAATGCAGGTATGAGTCATACATCAGTTTGAAAGTCTCGACAGAATAGTGAAGGATTATATAATATTAAAGTATAGTTTTCTAAAGTTTAACATTTAAGAACTCTTGTAGTTACTCTAGAGAAGAATGATAATTTAATGGAAAATTCACATCTTAGCTTCAAATAGAGATAACTGATTAGAAGTTTAATTTTGGTGACAAGTTTACTTGAAAACAATTTTGTTAGTAAAAAATAAATGTAGCAGGTATATTCAGGGATGAAATGATCAGAGAGCAAAAGAGAGGACATCCAAAAATTCACTAAAAAAAGCAAGCGGAAGGGACGATACCCAAAAGTTTCGTCAAAAAAGCTCGCAGAATGAATACACAAAAATTCAACGAAAAAGTATGCAGGAAGGAGGATTCAATAATTTTAAAGATACAATGAAATTTAACATACCATATAATAATTAAATTTCAAATATTAGTAGCTTATGAAGTAATCTGTGAGGAAAGGCGAGCTAAGAGGGAAATCTTTTGTTTACACATGAGGAAGAGTATACTTTTTGCATGAAAAACTAATTCCGATCAGAAAAATGTGAATCCTTGATATAGGGACAAAGAGAAGGAAAATGTTACATAAAAAACAAAAAAGGGGAAAAACTCTCATCATTGTATATTGTTATCGTAGGTTAATATTAAAAAGGGACTTTTCAGACACTGTATGTCCCCTAATTGTGCACACATAGTATATGAAGCTGATATAACATAATGGAAATATATGTAGAAGGAATCTAAAAGACAGTAAAAATATTTATAAGTAGTACTAAGTAAGAGTCGATATAAGTATCTAATAAAATAAAGAACATTTAAAAAGTTTTAGAATACTACACAAACCTTGTACAGTGAAATGTTTGGATCATCTGTTTGCTTCTTTTTTTCTAAAGATTGTTTGCTTTTATCCATTCGATTGAATAACTGAAAAAAGTTAACGAATTAAAAATAAAAAACTACCCAGTGAAGTAAGGATTGTTGCACATGATTATTTTTTAAATAGATGTATTTGCACTAATTATTAAAACAGTCTCATTAAATTGTAAAAAAAAAAAAAAAGGAAATTGAATAATTTGGTAATTAAAATTAAATTCTGGAACCATTTCAGAAAAAATTTCAACTATTTTCAAGGGGAACGGTTCTGAAGGAAGAAAGGAGGGAAAACAAGATTTTTGGTATATAAATGTGGTTTGATGAAAGTTTGGTAGCAGTTTACTAATTCTGACTGGAGAGATTTGTTGCTTTTTTGATCTTATAAATGTAAGTAAATCTTTAAATATTTATGACTTTCTGTCTTGCAGTGGGATGAGTTGGGGTTCAAGGAAGGATTGGTATTGTTACGAATTTTTGTATATTTGTTAATATTTCGTAGTATTAATTATGTAAAAAGAAAAAATTATGTACATTTCGCATAAGGCAGTGCAAGAGTTTGTCTTTACTTCGCTTTCCTGCAATACGTTTCTTAATGCTTGAAAACAAGTTTTACAGAGATAATGCTGGAAAACGAGTTTTACAAGGAAAAGGCCATTGAAAATTATGTTTAAGAGCAATCTCGCCAAGTTGGCGAGATAGAGCCAAGTTGGCTACTAATTTTGGTCACCAAATTTTGCGAGAAATCGCCAAATGTCACTAAACTTGGTGACCATTTGGCTACATATTTGGTCCCCATGTACCTGTATAGGACATTTTAATTGCGATCTGGAAAATTCTCCAAATTTCTATCTCTAGAAGATTCGCTTTCTTATATAAGGCCTAAGAGAGCGAGTGATGGAGTTAGTGAGTTAGTTGTCTCTCAGCGAGCAATCAGAGTAGTTCCAAAAGCGAACTGTATTGCATTGTCTTTTGCATTGATTTTAGAAGTTGTATATCTAGTTTTTAACTCCTGTTTGTGCTCCATTGTTGTGTTAAGAGCTGTATTGAGTCTCTTAGAACAGGAAGTTCTGGAGTTGTAAAAGAATTTGCGAAGAGTTATATCGGAATGAATTTTTTCAAGTTTTAATCTGCTTTGGCTAGCAAAGAGCAATCAGGTTACATTAATAAAAGAAAGAACATATCTCAAGAAATGTGCTTTATAGAAGACATAGAACTAAAAAAACAATAACCTAAATAATATAAACATTTTAAATACACAAAGTTTACAGATCTCCCACATATCAGCATAAAATTCATTTGAAATCAAAACATTTATTTCATAGAAGATATGACAATGAAAAAGACAAATGAAGAAAATAAAAAAGGTATTCATAAAAATATCATGATTTTGTACCTTTTTCAAACAAGAAACTAGCTGCTGCCTAAAAGCTGGTGCCTGACAATTCATGTTATGTTGTAAAGTTGTCTTAATTAAATTAAAAGTTTCCACAGGAACTGGTTCAGTAGTTTTTGTATTTTCACAAATCAGGGCAAAAGCAGAAAGTCGTACCTACAAAATAATACAAAAGACAAATATTTTAAGTCCTTCTGGACTTTATAATATAAAAACTAAGTGAAAATCCAGTTTAATGATAAAATATTACGCTATTTCCATTAACCTTATCATCACCACATACAAAAGTTATTAGTTTTTTTAACACTGCTCAAAAGATGTTTAGTTAAAAATGTTTAGTTAAAAGGTTACGTTAAAAATAGATTTCATTACATTTATAAAAACTATTATTTTTTTGTATAAACAATCTCATCCAAAAATAAGGATAACAGCAGCTTTTTAAATCTCCTATTTCATTGAACAAATTGCATTATAATAGAGACATTTTCACATAAGATTATCTTAAAGGAGCAATCTTACCTGATCCTCAGCATGACACATTGCATTTACTAGACTTGTAAATGATATAAAATCTAGTGCACTTTTATTTGGGTCTTGTCTTAGACGAAATTTTACACAAACAATTAAAGCACTAAAACAATTTCCTGCAAAAATAAAAGGCTTAAACAATACTACTAAATACAAAACACAATATAGCAATGAAAAATAATTAATGCACTTAGATTTTGAAGGAGAGGTAAAAACAATAACAATTACAAAGTGACACTTTTACAAAACAATGGGTCGAATAAAATTGGAAAAATTAAAAACAACTTCTTATGAAAAAAATTTGGTGGCATTTCCCACTTAAATCAAAGCTTTGTCAATATATAATCATAGAGTAATTAAATAGAATTTCTTTTTCCATTCTACATTTAAAATTTAAGATTGCATGAGCAAAATAAAAATGAATTTTTTTTATACTCAAAATGTTGCATGTGATACTTGAAGCTATTAAATATGAATTTTATACTACATTAAGTATCAACCTCATAAATGTTGCTAAGCAATAGGATCAGTATGCCTTGACAACAGTTGTAAGGTTGTGGTGAAAGTACGGAGAGATGGCAGGTTTAAAATAAAAATGATAATTAAACTTTTTATATTTCATTACAAAAATATTTAACGCGACTAAAACCCGAAATCACTATCTTTTAACAACAAAATAGATCAAGGTGAACATTACTATACTAAACTTCAACTTAACTAGACATCACTTAGACGATAGATCGTCACAGTGCTCATAGGTATTTAATCCATTTTGGCGGCGTGAAAGCATAATGTTCGCCAAACCACAACCCTATAGAGAACAAAAGGCTATAAGGTTTGGCGAGAATTATGTCTTCACTCCGCCAAAATGGATTAAATACCTATGAGCACTGTGACGATCTACCGTCTAAGTGATGTCTAGTTAAGTTGAAGTTTAGTATACCTGAAGCTGAATAACAAAAGTATAGCCATCTACCATAGAATTCTTAAAAGTTCATGTTCAGCAGCATTTTATGAAAAGATGATGTCAGAATTAAATTTGAATCGTTCCCCCACAAGGATGATAAATAATATTTAAATTTGGATAAACAATAAGTTATTTTTGCTCCTAATAGCATTGATCAAGTTATTTTTGCAACAGAAAAATTGAGTGCTTGAAACTATAAAAAAATACATATGAATTTCAACATCTACATAAGATTGACTGTTCAAAACAATTTCCTAGTAAAAAATAGCTTATTTAGGACTTTAAATGTTAAAAAATTTAAAATAGAAGAAAATGAACATTAAACAGTATTTGATGATTAGATAACTCAAATGAGATATCAGTAAAAAGTAATTCATGGTGGGAAAAAAACATAAAAAAGGAAAAGATTAAAAGGAATTTGTTTTAATATCCCTTTATCACAACCTTTGATAGAAAACATATAAGAATTTTATTTTTAAGATACAAACAAATTTTATCATACCAGCATATAAAAATAAAATAAGAAAAATTCATTAATAATTAGTTTTAGAAATCCACTATCATAGAAACCTAATGACTTTTCAAGGTGAAATGGATTTATTAAGCAGTATTATGGTTTTGGTAACAACATACATATAACTTTATAATACTAAAACGCAAGGTGTCTAAAAATGACTAATTTTTAAAAAAATAAACGTATTGAAAACAGTTGCGGTTTTCACACCAGTTTATTTGAATATGAACTGTTAAAACTTAAACAATCAATAAAATTTTTCAAGTACTGAATTCTGTGTGTATAGCTTTTTCATGTAGCCGAATTTAGTTCAGATGAAATTTTAATACACAAAATTTTACCAAGCACATATTTTCAAAATGTTCTGTAGAGTACTTAACTAAAAGTGGAAATCTTATGCATATGGAGATAACATAAACACCAAATAATCAATAAAAAAAACAGTACATTACTCATAAAGCATTTTAATTTATCATAAGCTCACCTTGATTTTTCTCCCAAATTGCCGATAATTCAGATAATAAATAGTGTAAAATACTTGGTTTGACTTTGAAAAGCTTTGGTAAAACATGCTAGAAAGAGAAAAACAAAAGAAATAAGAACATTAAAAGCTAAAGGTGCATCCCTCGCACAAAAATTAATATAAGGTAAAGAACAAAAATAATTCTTCAAACTTAAGAGTATAGTGGCAGAAGCTGAACTTTATTAAGAATATGGTAGAAGAAACCAGCAATCGTAAAATATATGAAGCGTATAGGGGAAAAACGTTGACATCGTATTCCTTGGGATTTTATATCTGTTGCAGACTTTTCGTCAAAGTGATTATTACCCAATGGAGGTTGGAAGAGATGGGGGGGGGGGGGAAGCTATCAATTAACCCAATGAAAAGTGATCTTTAAAACTATAAGTTATTTTTTTATAGTTTTATTGCGGATTTTCCGAAAAGAAGATTATTACTTAAGGGAGGTTAGAAGAGATGGAGGGGAAAGAGCCATCCATTACACCTATAAAAAGTTATCTAAAACTATAGAAGTTAATAGTTTTATTTTTTGTTCATGAATCGTTTAGTGATAATTATGATCGATGGTCAAATGGGAATAATAATCAGTTTTTTAATTTAGAGCAATGTTGCCCAATTGTAATTTAGCCTTGCCTGGTTCAGAGGTACAGTACGCAAAAACAAATCCGAACAATGGCTATATCTTGTATCGTAATTGATGAAATAACAAAAGTCAAGTACCGTTGCAAATTGTGGAAGGTCTTTATTAATTGTATATAAATTTTTTTATCATGAGGGTCATCTACAGATTAAAATTAAACCAAACTTTAAAAAGTTCAATGGCCATATTTAGATATAGAATCCAAAAAAACATCTAAATACTAAATTTCATAATTTACCAATGAGTGGCTAGTAATTTAAATGATGTAAAAAAAATTATAAATTAATGTTAAAAAAAAAAAATTGTGTTTTTTTGGCCATAAATCCTTATATAGTTAATATATTTTAGCAATTTTTATTTCAAAGGATAGTTTGTTTAAGGCCTAACATAAATAACATGCAACTTTTGTATCAAACAGTTTTTTAATAATTAGTTATTAATTATTAAAACAAGTTTGAAAACTTTTTAAATATAAACATATATTTGTTTGCTTCTATTAGAATTATCATGGTCGAAAACCCCTTCAGAATTTTTTTCATTACATTTTGACATTTGGTTCTCGATATTTTAGCAAAAATGTAAAAAAGCTCACTTTAAGGGACTTGAAGCATGCAAAACGTTCGATTCTTCCCCGTGATAAAGAAATTTTCCCACAAGATCTTCCAAATTACTTTCGCTCATAAGTGACGCATTTCTCAACATAATGAACTGAAATTTAGTATCTAGGGTAAACGAAGTATTCTAAATCGAATAAAAACATAAAAAATAGAGGTTTGTATTGAAATTTTTAAAGATAGAGTTAAATGTACTTAGTGTACAGACATTAAGAAAAAAAAAATTGCATCACACATATAGAAAATTGTTAACAAAACATTTTGGTGCAAACCGCAAGATTTTACGATAATTAAAACTGAAGATATGGCTATCGTTTGGATTTTTTTTTTTGCGTACTATACAAAATTGTTAAAAATGGAAAAAATTACCATGAATAAGTAATTAAGAATTGCTTAATAATGCACAATTTTAAAAACAAATTTTTTTAATAATACCTCATTCATGGCTTTTGTTTGTTCCTTAGAATCTGAGCAAAGATGTATTAAAAGGGGTTTCAACCAATCGTTTATAAAATTTTCATTGATTTCTGTTGAAACAGATTTTCTATATAATGTCTCCAAGAGATCAGCAACCTGAAATAAAATATTTCAAAATAAAACAATTTTAAGAGTAAACAAAAGTTTTAGAAAAGAGAACAACTTCTTATGCCAAAGAAGTATGAAATAAAAAATTAAGGTAATTAAAATATTCTGATTATCATCATTTTCAATTTGGTACTTAAAACTATATTTCTATAAGAAAATAAAATTTAATTATGAAAAGTAGATTAGTTTTATCTCTCTTCACTGACTCACTCAACACTAATTCTCTTACTTCCCATAAATTCACAACTCTGAAAATTGGTAAAAATGTCAACAGGGATAAGCACAGGAAAATAAATTATTCTCTTCTCAATTAACCAATTGTTTGTTTTCCAAATTTTTTCCCTCTTACATAAGAGCTACCCAAGGGTTAAACTGTGCCGGAACATAGTTAAAATAAGTTCTGTGTGAAGAGGAAATGCCATTTGCAAGGTCTTTAAGGAAAAACTCTGCATACTTGTGTCTCAAAAGGGTGAAAACCCAGAAAATTCTCCGCAGGCAGCCTAACAATCAATACAAAATTATGTTCCACAATCACTTACAAGTCTTGTCCCTTTGAAGAGATAGACTGCAGAGAGACCCGTTTTCTTGCATGCTAAGTAAGCATTCAAGCTTACTCAGCAGTTGCAAGAGGGATGGAAAAAATCCAGAAAATACATTTTTGGCACAAAATATTTATTTCTTATATTTTTTAACTGGTCCTTATTTATTAAGTAGAAAATCCTATTTAAAAATGCAATAAAAAATAGTTCAAGGTTTTATCATAGCCATTTTCTGTAAGAGGTATAAAAGTAAAATGTATATGAATATTATATTATATCATACAAATTGAAATATATGTACAAACTGAACATATTTTTAAAACAAATTTCAGGTCTTACAAAAATCATAGAAGGATGCACTCAACAGTTTTTAAGTGCAATAGCAGTAATAAAATAACCCTTTAAAAAAATAAAAATATCAAAATGCAACCATCTAAAATAATATTTCAAAGTTTACAAAACAAGGATATCAAAAATGAATCTTGAATTAACTAAAGAGATAACTTAAACTTTAAAAAAAAAAAAAAAAAAGGCAATCCAGATTTGCTAACTGTTAATTTTCTTCTGATATCAACATCCAATTTAAAAGAGTCAAATCAATTTTAAACACTTTCTTACTATTTAAAAATAAATGAGTTTAAATTTCCTTTGCAAATAGTACACATAACTTATTAAATATATACCATTTTTTTCTAATTTTTACAACCGCATCCTACATTTTCTGACTTATTTTCTAGAACTAATTATTTTCCTTATTATTCATTGTAACACTTTATTTATATTTAAGCTCTTCTCTCTTAAAAAAAGTTACTAGAATGTATTGGAAAAAAAACCTCTAATATAGTTAACATCCATAATTTAATTTTAAATCTAAAAATTGGGTTTAAGTGGCATAGAATATTTGCTGTCAATGTGTAGTTGTAGTTCATTTCTTTATCCTGCAAGAATATACACTGTATACTTTTATATGTTTAATTCATTTACATACAATTTTGTATTATGAACAATTCTAGTTAGGCAACCACTATGGAGTAGTATTTTGAAAGTAAGTAAATGAATAAGAAATGAACTTACATGCGTAATAAGGTTAACATCTCTTAAAGCATTGTACAATGTATCTGGTAGTGAAGGATACCAATGCAGAATGCAGTCAGTTCCAACTATTTCTACAATGCAACTGAGCAGCCCATACTTGCCTTGAGAGTATGGAGGCAGATCTTTCAGAAGATAGCAGGCCATTTTTTTCAATAAAGGGCTATTGTGAAAATTTGGATCTAAATAAAACAAAAATTGTAATTATTTGTTTGACCAGAATACTAAGAAACTACAAAAGTTTTACAATGAACTAGCATTAAGTGGATTCGGTACCCTTTTAATTTAAGCCTTCTAAATTATAATTTTTACATATTTGGAAATGTTAATAGGCAATAACTCAATTTTATTTTTAAAAAAAAAAGTTCACATAGCTCACATCTAAGTTTTCAAAACTTAATTTAAAAAAAAAATTATAAAAAAAAATAAAAAAAATAACACCTCATAAAATTTCAAATTCTATTTTTTTTTTATTTTATTTTTTTCACTTTTCAATACTTTTTCTGAAAAAAAAAATACTACTGGTAAACTCTTAACTTTTGGGCATTGAAATTTAAACAAATAAAATGGTTTTGGAGAAAAACAATAAAAAGTTACAAGTTGGTGGATGCATGATACAAACATGTCTGAGAATTTCGATACAATGCAGATAAGCGGCGGTCATGAAAGGATAGCAAGTCTGAGTTGTATTTTTATAACTTTTGCAGTTGGGCACACAACATTTGCAAAAATTAAGGACTTTTAAAGACCTCTAAGTTTTTTAAGGCTTTGAAAACAAGTTCAAAAATATTAAGCACTTTTAATGATCATGGGAACCCTGACTTATTATTTAGAGTCTATAGACTGAATAATTATATAATACGTAGAAGATCAGGGTTTTCTAACAAATTTTATCACATCCATCACCATAAAAGGTAAGCTTACAAAAGTTTATAAATGTTTTCAGGCTACACTAAAAAAATCTAGATATCACACATAATATATAATAAGATACCTCCTGCATATGCTCATGAATATTGCAAAAGAAAAGTATTTTATTTTTAAAAAGTTTAAGTGAACAAGTTTTAAATATAATAAAATTGTATCATAATAACTGTTCTTTAAAAAAAGATACTGTATAATTTGTGCCATTGTATTCCTTTTTGTAAAAGTAAAACAAACTTATTCATATACACAAAACTTATTTTTTGTCAATAACTTCAATTTATAATAATCAAGCAAGCAAATATTGAAATAAAAAAAATTTTGAGTTTATAACAGTATTAACTTCTGAACTATAATAATAATATTTAGTTGCTTAAATTGAAAATTCATAGTAATAACTATGAAATGTGTATTTAAATCTATTAACCCACTGACGATCATGCACGTACAATGAGTCACTTGATCCCCAGTATTTCCAGAAATACGCAACATTTAAAAATTTATAAATAAAATTTAAAATAAAATATTTTTTTAAATATTTTATTAGGATGATAGTTTATAACCCATCTAAAACAAAATAAATAAAAAATAATTTGAAAAAATTATATACTTAAATTAGAAATATAATTTAAAAATTATTGCAGAGAAAACAACTGTAGAATTTTGCACATTCCCTGAACCGTCAGTGGGTTAATAAGTCAATGAAGTTAACAGGGTTCTCACTGAAATAATACATTGAAAAAATCAATGACTTTTCAAGGACTTTTAAGGACATAAATAATATTTTTTAAGGACCTTCAAAAATTTAATTTCATGCATCAGGTTATTAATGTGTGACTTTACAGTTGCTTTGCCTGGAGCATTAATATCAAAATCTTTCATACACAATTTGCATGTTCCCTTATAACAGAGATGAGAGTGACCAAAGAGCAAACAGGGGGAAATACAAAAATTCGTAAAAAAAGCAAGCAGAAGGGATGATACCCAAAAGTTTCGTCAAAAAAGCTCGCAGAAATAATACACAAAAATTCAACAAAAAAAGTATGCAGGAAGGATGATTCAATAATTTTAAAGATACAATAAAATTTCTCATACTATATAATAATTACATTATAAATATTAGGAGCTTGTGAAGTAATCTGTGAGGAAAGGAGAGCTAAGAGGGAAAATCTTTTGTTTAGATATGAGAAAAAGCATACTTTTTGCAGAAAAAACTGGTTAGATCAGAAAAGGCGGATCCTCGAAACAGGGACAAAGTTAAGGAAAATGCTACAAAAGAAGAAACAAAAAAAAAAAAAAGGAGGAAATCCTCCAAAAGGAGGAAAACTGTTATCCCTGTTATAAACAAAACTTTGATGATGGTCTTTAATTTTTTGGCTCTTAAAACTTAAACACTAATCTCACATGTTCGTCTCGCATAGTATAGTATGTAACTAAAACCACTTGACTGCAACTCCAACAATCAGCAAATACAAACCGAACGATGTACAAGTTGATGAATGCTTAGTACAAATATACCAAAAAAAATGTTGGTGTGATGCAGATAAGTGACAAAAATTAAGGACTTTTAAGAACCACTAGAAATGCTTAAGTTGTTTAAGTCCTCTCTGCTCTCAAGAAAGTTAAAACTATATAAAACAATAATTAGACCTATAGTCACTTATGCAGCAGAAACTTGGACTACTACTCAAATGAGAAAAAAATACTTATTACTATTGAGAGAAAGAGTTTAAGAAAAATTTAAGGACTAATCAAAGATGGAGATGTTTGGAGAATTAAGAGTAATTTAAAGTTAAGTAAGTTATATAAAGAAAAAGATACACAAAACATAATAAATAAAAAGAAATACAATGGCTCGGACATCTGGAGTGAATCAGTGATGAAAGAGCAACAAAGAAAATTTACAAGGGAAGACTAGAGGGAATGAGAAAGGTAGGACATCTTAGAAAAAGATGGCTAGATGAGGTGGATGGAGATTAAAAAAAGATGAAAATCAAAAATTGGAAGATAAAAGCCAAGGAGAGGGAAAAGTGGAGCTTTGGGATAAAGAGACCAAGGCCCTACATAGGCTGTAGAGCAGAAGAGCAAGTAAGTAAGTAAGTAAGTAAGAGCCTCTAAGCATTTTCAAGTACTTTTAAGGATTGGAAAACCAATTAACAAATATTAAGCACTTTTAATTACTGTAGGAAACCTATATAAATTTAGAAAATAAAAATTTAAGTTGTTTTTATTTGGACGCTAAATAAATAAAAATTAATGAACATGAAACTAGTGCAGTGCAGATTTTAAATGCTTTAATTTTAAGGAATACTCAATTCAAAAACCAGAAATGCATAGCCCAATACTTATAATGTATTTTTTCTAAACTCACCAGGTTCTATAGATAATATGTGTAGATTCAAAATATTTTTGAATAAATCTTTAGTCAAATGCCGTAAGGTCTAAAATAAATGAATAGTAATAATTTAAATATTAGTTCTAGTATAACACAAACATTAATAATATACACATACTTTAAGTATCTAATTAAAATAATATTTTTGACGAAAAGTTATTTTACAATGTATTATGATTATCTACAAAAAATGTGATGATCAAAGATAAGTAATAACAAATAATTAATAAAAAAGAAAGAAAAAAACCAATTGAAAAAAAGGCATATTTGTCGATCATGGTAACTTCGTCAGGGGGTGACTATCATAATCGAAGCCAAAATGCGAGAATTTTTCTGTATATGTTATAGCAAAAGCCTAAATAACATATGTAACTTAAAAATTCTCCTTCCACAAGGTTTGAAAGTCAGAAACATTAAAATAACAATGAGAAAGGAAAATTAATCAAAGATATTCATAATTCAAAGATATTAAATTTTGCTTTTTTATAGACATTTGAAATCGAGCAGATTTTATGGGATCACAAATTTAGTTAAGACATTAGCCTTAAAATTAGGAGTTTAGGAATGACAGAACAAAATCTAAACATTAAATCTTTTTAGCTTTTGATGTAAAACTGAGGATTTTGGTTTCTATTACAATGCTCCATATTTATTTGAGTTACTTTGCATCAAAACTGGCAATGTGCAATACAAAATGTAACCTTTTGAAGCATAAATTTTGACTTTAAGGTACTTGCCTACGTTCGAAATACTTTTTTTAAAAAAAATTTTATGTAGGAATATGTTAAGTGCCTTTTTAGATTTAGTACTACTATAGATTAGTAATGCAGTGAAAAAATTTCAAATTTATTATTATTATTTTTCGAAAATTACAATTTTGCATGAAATTTTTATGAAATATTTCAAAAACTTAAAATAAAATAAATGAAAAACTATTAAGTTTTTTAGGAAAAAAAATGTATGTAAATAAACTACATTCTTATATCTAGGGAATATACTACATTAATAAAAAATATATTCATGAAAACTTATATCCATTAAAATTAATTTTATGGATAGTCGAAAAATAATTTTTTGATTTTTTTGACAATTTCACCTTGTTTAGATTCAAACTAAAGGTGGTATTTCATAAAATAATCATCCAATCAATTTCTACAACACATGCAGTTACAGTAGATAACAATCAACAAAAGAAGTACAAAAAGTTTTATAATGATTCATGAGTAATTTTTTGAGTTATGACATTTCAAATTAGCAATATTTGTGTGAAAATCAATTCTGAGAAAAATGCATTTAAACTTGCATAACACTCAATTTCAATACAAACCATATTAATTACACACTTAAAATACACCTCCTTTTAAAAAATTTATTATTTACTGAAAAGAAGAAAATATTAATATTTAGAAGGAAATCACTTTTTAATCGGCAACTTTTGCTTTTGGTATACTATTTTTGGTCATTTCAGCTTACAATTTACAGTTTTAGATCAGTTTCAAATTGTCATAACTTTTGTTCAAACCAACGCAAAGTTAAAAGGAAGACAGTTTTAGAAACTTAAAGATTTGGGCTAAAATATTCACCAATAATATTTTTATTTTTTTTCAAATTTCATCAAAATAAATCTGTTTCACGTAGACAAGTACCTTAATGACATTCGATGTGGGTCATCTTTATGTGTAGAAATGATGGGGTATGTTAAACAATATTAATTTTCACTTTTAATTTCACTTGCATATTATAAATTCACCAGTCAAATTTAAATATTATGAATATTTAAAGAATTTCATGTTCAATGCTTACATCAACATAATGTTCCCTATTTTGAAGGACATACTGAAAAAGTAGTTCCATCACTATGCTATCTTGCTCAAATAATTTCTTAACTTCTTTCATTTGAGATTCATCAATAGGTTGTTTACTTCTACCACACAGTATAATACTGAAAAATAATAAAATGTGTAATACTGAATAACAATTTTTATTTTACCAAAATTATAACAGATTGAAAAAAGGACAGCTTTTAACACATACAGATTGCAATGTATTTTTAAAACAGAAAATGTTTATACGTTCAATTCTATTGTGACCAAAAATAAAGCTACATGAAAACGTTATCACTTTAAACTTTAAATCTTAAAAGAAAATACATGTTACAATAAATATTTTTAAATTAGTTTTCAATACAGTTTTAAGTACTTTTTAAAAAAGGGAAATCGTACCACATAATGTTACTCCACTGAATCAAATCTCTTGCACATAATAGTAATAAATCAGAATCTGCAACACTAAACAAAAGAAAAAAATATGAATAGTATATTTGTCATCTCTTGTTGGGATAAACACATTCTCAATGGGTTCCATTCTATTTATACTAAAAATGCATGATTTTTTAAAAAGATCACCCATACTTTTAAAACAATGATATGCAAAGCTATTTGTTGTACAAAACATGATTTTTTTACTAAATTTATAAAAAAAATTAGTTTTTTAGGGTGGCCACAAAATTCAGGAAAAAAAAGTACCCTGATAGATTTCTAAGAAAATTCCTGATTTTATAGAAAACTTTTTTTTTCTTCGAATTTCCCCGATTTTTCCATACGTGTACACTCTGATAAAATACAACATGTAAGCTAACGAGATAATAGACCAATTAAAAAAAAAATATTTTTGGTGATAATGTTTAAATTATTCCGCAACATTAAACTTTTAATGATTACCACAGTTATCCGGGTAAATAGCGCCAAAATACGAATGAACGGAAAAACGTGCCTTAAGCAATGATAGAAAATTTCCCTGATTATCGTGACATTTTGAAAAATTCCCTGATTATCATGAAATTTTGAAAAATTCCCTGATTTTTTCAAAAATCAGAAAGCTCCCTGACATTTTCCTGATTTCCAGGTTCTGTGGTCACTCTGTTATTGATGGATAATGTGATTTTTTATGCCTTTGTAGTGTTGCTCTATGATTTAAATGCAAAATTTAAAAACTGTCCTGATATTATCTAGTAATACCAATTTTCACAATACTATTTTCCTGTTTTTCCTAATGCTGGATGCCCTATTGAAGTTACTTGATGATGGAGTACTTGGGTATTAACGAAACAACACTTACTCAGATTTTGTTTTGCAGGAAATTTTAAAATAAGAATGCTAGGAAATATTTTTTAAAAGAGAAAAAGCATCTGCAGAAACAGCAAACCAATCCTAACATATATTTAATTCAGGGTGAAAAAAAACACTGAACCTTTTTTGTATAAAAACACTGAATAGTTATTTTGAAATTCTCTGACGTTTCTCTGATTATTCATTATAGCACCCAATTTTTCCCCTGATTATAAGATATCAACAGAAAAATGTATGTATAATAAACTTTCAAGTAAAAAAACATGCAGACTTACAACAGGGTTCATACTCAATCTATAATACTATAGCTCAGGAGCTGCTAAGGGATTTTTCAGAAGTTAAGTACGGTAAATTCAGGAGTTAACGGGGGGGGGGGGGGGATAGCCAAAAAATATAGTTTTCCCTTTCAGTGCGCCTGGTTGTCAAGAATCATGGTTATTTGTCACTATTGACGAAGCGCATGTGCAGTACACTCTGAAGTACAGTAAGAATTTCGGATTTCAGAGACCTTTTATCGAGTAAAAAAAAGCTACGTTTTAGGTTTTACTAATCATTTTACCCTTCGATGATTATTTTTAAGTAGATAAAAAGAAATATCAGGAGTAGAAACACAATTTTCAGGAGTTAGGGGCCAGGAGGGCCCTTATAAAAAAAGCAAATTTCAGGAGTTTTTCTGGAATTTCAGGAGGTGTACAAACCCTGTTACCAGGGGTCAAAGTAACAAAATAAGAATATATAGGATTTTTAAAAAATATATATAGGACAATATAAAACATCAAATAACTGCACACAGGTGCTACTGAACTTTAATTTTAACTCATTATATATTTCATTAATTAAAACTTTAAATGAAACGTTTTTGAAAGGAACATATAAGACATACTTATTTGAAGTATGAGGACTTTCAAAAGGCACTAATTTTCCTTTTTAATAGAGGAATATTAATAAAAAGTACTTAGAAAATTACTATCCCCCTTTAAAACTCGTTATATTGAATTTAAGAAAATGGGGCGGGGTGGGACATTAAAAAAAGAAATCGCCAGATCCTGAATATGTCATCCTTTATTCATTATTACCTCAATATTTCATAATTGGTATTCATCAAAAAATCAAGTTTTATATTAGCTACATTTGCAATTTTGATGCAATCTAGCATCTATAAGTGCTTGAGCTGCCCTATTTCTTTTAAGCTTTTTTTTTTGTCCTTATTAGCAGTCTTTTGTTGGTATAGATCTATCCTACGGTGCCAGACGGATTGACGATTTAGCGACAAATGTGGCAACTCGTTGACTTAGTTTTCCGGCTATCCTAGTGAACGTTTAGATTTAGCAACACAGATTTTTGACGTAATTTTCAACTTTTGACGACTTTTTTGAAAAGTCACTATCCGCTGTACAGCAAATTCCTTCATCAGTTCATACAGTTTCCTTCATCAATCATTGACTGAGCACTCGAAATGACGATTTTAGTCTGTAAGTGTATAATAATTTATTTTTTTTTTCCGTTCTTCCCGAGGTAGTTTGTTTTTGCATCGCTTTCTTTGGTTAAAATTCCAAGTCCTGTACGGATCGTGCGCTAAGAATTGATTACATAAAACCGCGCCAAATTATGGCAATTATAGGTAGTTCACAGGTCATTAAAAAAAAATGGCGAGGCTACTATTTTTTTGGTAAAAATCACCTTAGCGTAGTTTCCATACCTGACTTGGAATTTTAACCATTTTTTTTTTTTTTTTCGCTTCTCTTTTTGCATTATGACCAATTAATTAACCACGCGTGCTATAGAAAAGTTCACTTGTTTTTGTTTACAACTCTCGTCGGTCGAGTACAGTTGAGTTGTAAGAATAAGTCATCGTTACCTCTGTCGACGTGCGCTTTCTCTATCCACGCAGAAAGGAAATGAGTAGTCAATGCAACACGTGACGTCACAAGAGATACGGTGCGGCCGCTTACTAACATCGCTTTTGTGGGTTTTGTTAGGTCTCTTTCACTTACGATCACGGCAAAGAATCCGGAATATAAAAAATCGCAACAATCGGCACCGTTATTACAAATTGGAAGAAAATAAAGGTCGAATCAATACAGAAATATAGGATTTATAGGACAATTTTAAAATATAGGACAATATAGGACGTTTTTTCCGATTTTTAAAAAAATATAGGATTTATAGGATATATAGGACGTCTGCGACCCCTGTGTTACTATCATAAAAAATAAATTATGAAGCATGTACTATTTATCGTTACACCTTCAGGACACAAACACCAAACTGCTCCATTAAGTGTAGTGTACTTATACTCTGTGTACATGTGCAATTATACTTTAAAATCACTCCTTTTTCATTGCTTACAGTCTAATCTCAAGAGAAGAGGACTATAGTATTAAATAAATTAAATTTAATAAGCAATTTTCTAGGTAAAACTTTAAAAATAAAGATCATCACATTAATAAAATCATGTCAAAGTGAATGAAACAGTCAACAAATATTCTATATTATAATAATAATTTTTGTTTTCTAATACTTGAAATTTTAATAAAAATTAAAAAAATCAATAATTACTTTAAAAACTGTTTGTAATGTAAATTTTTTATTTTAATTTATGCATCAAATAAAATTGGTAAAAAAATAAATATCAATTTGTGTATTTTAGAAAACTGTATCTGAATGTGGATGGATTGGGAGAGTTACACCATTTTCATTTTATTTTTGCATAATTTCACAGTCCAAAGTGTTCTATTTCATTATTTGCAATTTTTTTTTTTCATTTGGATAAGTTCAACTGCAGCCACTGTTTAGGTACAGTACCCAAGCAAAATTTTTACAAAATGAACAAATTTTCACAATTTTTTTTTAACAACTATATAAAAAAATTGTTTTAACTTTCAAACTACCGCATACATCTATAGTTAAAATGTAAAACTTTATTTCAAACTAAAATAAACAATTTTACATACAATAGCAATTAAAATTACAATTTTTATATAAGGATATATAGTAAATTGGGCAACTGGAAAAAATGTCTTGCACAAAATTAAACTAAAATTCTAATAATTCTGCACGGATTTAAACCAAATGGTGAAACCGACCTTCACGTACGTACTAATCACGGACATAGCGTTTATCACATCAGCAGAAACCTAGGCGAATGACACCAAAGCAATGTCACAAATCTCGGAAATAGCTGCTAATAAAAAAGGCTTATATCTAGGTGAAAATTATCACTGATTCTTTAAATGTTTTAAGGAATCCTTAGAACATTTAAAGGCAGGGTTGGAAAAAAAAACAGGTTTTTTCTAAAAGACAAAAAAAAAACAGGTTTTTTTTGGTCGAAACCAGGTTTTCTTAGGTTTCAACCGTGTTTTTTTAAAAATCCTTTTCTAATTATATGTATAAATATTTAAAAATAAAATTTGACATAAACTAGAATAACATTTATTCAAATAACATTTAATATTTATTTTGAAAATAATTTAAATTAAGTAAAAAACAATTGTTGCTACTAATGTGAACATTCAAATCATATTAAATTTTAATATGTTTTGTTTTGAAACCACCGACTGTCTATTTCTGCCACTTATAAAGTGCTTAACACAGCTAAATACGTCTCGTAATTTTGAGCATCTAGAAGAATACGAGATCGAAATCTTCTAGTGTAAACGCATCTCTCCGACCCCACCACACCAACGAGAGGACATTGAAGCCACGACAGATTTAATGTGCACCAGCCCCCATTAGGTACACACCGATATTTGGCGAACCGAGGACAGAACCAGCAACCCTCCGGTTACGAGCTCGATACTCTACCGCCTAGGCTATCGGGAGCCCTTTTAATATGTTATTCAGAGATACTAGTTTTTAAATTTAATGTATACAATATTATACAATAAAAAATTGTTTACTACATAATACAAGGAATATTGCTCTTAGATTCATCAGTAATTGTGATAAATTGTTCAAAATGATATTTTTGAGGTTTAGAAATAAGTTGTTAAAACACAACCATCTATTTTAGAAACAAATTTAAAATGCAGCCTATAATTTAAGTTTAATTAATAATTTTAAATTATTATAAAACATTAATATAGCTATTAGTTTGATATAAAAACTTATTGCTGATACATTTATAAAAACTACAATAGTCTTTAATTGCAACATTTATTTTAAAATACAGTAGAATTTATCCCATCTAGAGTATTCGTATAATTTTTCATTCAGTGAATTATTTTCTTAAAAAATAATGGAAAGAAAAGTTGAGTTGTTCAGTTAAAAATAGAAGTCATTTACAACATCAAATAATTAGAAAAATCTAAATATAAATAAATAAATAAATAAATAAAAACACAATTTTAAATTATGCTTTAAAAAAACCAATTTTTTTTGTTTTGCAAAAGAAATTATTTGGTTTAAACCATGGTTTATACCAATTGGTTTAAACCATACCAACCCTGTTTAAAGGGAATCCATCTGGAGCTAATGAAAAAAAAAAATTAAATTTGTGCATGGGATGTGCATACCAGAATTTGTTTGTTAGTAAAATAATTTATACAATACCTTTCAGAGATATGAAAGATTTCGTGTATAACTGCATCTGCCACCGATTTTCCAGTTTGAGTGGCAACAAATTCATTGTTAGGAAACACAGCCATAATTCCACTGAAAATGCACAGTTTAGAAGAAACAAGGTATTCAGAGGTAAGGATCAGCGGATCTTCTTCGAAAATTTTCAATGTTTCCTCCTGAAAAAAAATTATTGGTAACACTTAAACAAGATTAATAAAAAACTATTTAACCTAGTGTATTTTAATTATGAAATGTTCCTAATTTGTTTATGATTCTGTAATTTTTATTAGATACCAAATCCTAATAAAGATGTTACAATAGTTCATGGCTTACAGAAAACTTATCAGAAATGACATATTTTAATATTTACCTTAAATTTATCAATACCAAGAGAGTAATAATAGTAGCAGAGAGCAATGCCAGCATTCAATCTGCAGTTAAGAGCAGTGTTTTCTGAAAGGAAATATGTAATGAAGTTAGCAACAATACAAATAAAAAAATAAATAAAAAATAAATGCTAATAAATATTACAAGTGTAATTTGGTAACAAAAGTGTAATTGTAAACAAGTATTTTTAAAACTAAATTCTTTATTTAAATACATCAGGTGATCAACTGAGTGTGGGACATTCCTGTCTTCAGTATATGTCAACTGAGGGCCGCGTAGCCCAGTCGGGAGAGTATCATCCTCGCTACTAGAAGGATGCAAGCCCTGAGGTTGCGAGTTTGGGCCTGGGACTGATTAAAGACCGCTATGTTCGCTAATGGTGACTGGAGCACGTTAAATCAGTCGTGGTCACAAAGATCTCCAAGTTCCCATATAAATCAATACCTCTGGAGGTGGTAAAGCTAAGTCTTCTGTTGGAATCTTCTACTTGGTATTGCCTCTAAATTAAGAAGTTCCACACACAGTCGGTAGTGCTGCCATCTAGTAGCTACCGAAAAGAGGTAGAAATGAACTCTTCAGTGGCTATAGGTAGAATTGCGCACCACCTCTCACGAGTGTGTGCTTACATCCTATGCAGTACTGTCCACTACCGATCTGCTGGATATGGGATTGGTACAGAATGCTTAAAAGAAGTAGAGATGCCTTAGTCCCCATAGTCCTTGATAAGAAGAAGATATAGACTGAGAGGCGACTGCAATTTTTGGACCCTATAGAACATCATTCTGAATTTTTTATAGAAATTTGAGAAAAGTGAGTAGATTACGAATACACTGGTCTGCGGTGGGAAAAATGGCCGAAACTGGTCAAAAATCGACTTTTAATAAGTTGAACTAGATCCAATTGCCAAATGCGCCATAACTTGCCAAATGATGAACATTTTTTTTTATTTGGTAACCCTCACTCTTTAATTTTCAATTAAGAAGGTTGCAGACGATTCAGATATCTGGCGACGGTCTACTTGCATCTACTAAAAGGGAGCCAAGTTGGCAAAAAATATTACGTCACTTATGACGTAACTGATGTCACCAATTTGGCTTACTTTCAAAAGATATAAGTTTTCCGAGCCAAAGATCAGAAATCGTTTGTGCTTTTTCTCATTGAAAATCAAAATGAAGTGGGTTGCCAGACGAATAAATTTGTTCTATTTTTGGCAAGTTATGATGTATTTGGCAATCGGATTTTAGTTCAACTCATTCCAAGTTGATTATTGATCAGTTTCAGCCATTTTTGCCACGGCAGACCAGTGGATTCGTAATCTACTAACTTTTCTCCAGTTTCTATAAAAAATTCAGAATGATGTTCGATGGGGTCCAAAAATTGCAGTCGCCTCTCGGACTAATATGTCAACTGCATCAATTTTGAATAGAAATAATATTGTTACACGCATTTTCAGTACATAATTGTAAATAGTGATGTATTTGTTTCAATCTGTAATTTATATTATTTGTTAACAGCGACAATACAGGTTAGAAAAAAGTTAGCAACATCTAAATCAATTGGGAAATTTCGAGGCTTTTCCATCACGGGATTGGTTGACTGGGTTTTGCTAGAAATTTCTGCTGCGAGCCTATAAAAAGAGCCGATGGATGAAATCGCGGATAAGTCAAGATTTTGACTTTGCTTTGAAAGGATTGGAGCTGTTATTTACTTTTGTTGTGCCTGCATTATTGCTGTATCCGAAGTTGTATGTGTCAAAGCTTGTATTGAAGCTGGACAGTGAGTTTACTGTCGTTTGGAAAAGTTTTTGTAAGCCTTCAAAAGAATAATAAATTATAGTTTATATTTAATGGAAACTGTGTCATCATTTTCTCTCAGAAAATTTCATAAAAAACAATATCTTTAGAGCATCTCCACCCTGATGATTGGCCGATGATTACCTATAACGTGGGTTGCAGTCCCGCAGTTACAAGGCAATACGCATGCACCATTTTTGTTATTCAAACACCATCCACTGCTTATACAATCAGTTTCAGTTTTATAATCGGAGCCTTATTTACGTCAGCGCCGAGACAGTGTTTGAGGAGATATTTACAGCAGGCGGTGAATCTTTTGTGATGACCTACTAGTTTTTGAACCCTTTGGGACACATTGCTAGCTTCCGTGGTTTGCTCTATAAGGTCAGACTAGCGAAGAAGTGCTGTTTAATGAGATTTGCTCCAGTATGGTGAGCTAGAACATTTTCTTTCTCAAGTTATCCAGCCCTGTTTGGATTAAGCTTCCCCTACTGTCTGTTTATGCTTTACAGCAATAATACCAATATTTATCATCTAACAACCACCTTGTACTTGTTTTATTTTCCAACTTGATGAGACAGGGTGTGTAGCAAGTATCCATCTGAGAAAACAATTATGAATATTATTAATAATATAAATTTCTCCTTGGCACTAACTGTTTAACGAACAAGCAAAATGAGAGTGGAGGAATTCTATAAGAAGAGAAAGACTGAAGCTAACTCTTAAGAATAAACATCAGCAGCTGTTAAGCTGAAAAATTAAATTTCATTAGCAATAGTTAAAATCAAATTTGTAATTTCAAAAAATATAAAAGATTTGTTTGACTCTTATAACTTAAAACAATTAATAAATGAATAAATATATGTATGTATTTAACTATTTAGCCATCAGAAGGAAGGAGACAAAAGTAATTTCAAAGAAAATGTATAACAAAAATAATCAAGCATATAAGAAATTAAAAAGAAATAAACATAATTATTAAAATAATTTGGTTTTAAATTGGATCTGAAGTTAAAATTATAAAAATGTATGATGGAAGTTGCAATTGTAAAAATGTATCATGAAAGAAAGCTGCATTCCAAATTAAAATTGCTCCTACAGCTAATCATTCCTTTTGTTTCAACACTAATCTTAGAGTAACAGAAGTAATCATTTTGCAATTTTTGTAATTTAATTTATTAGCAAAAAAGATGGATTGTGATAGTTACTATCACTAAAAAGTTACTTCTACACATGCTTCTATAGGAGTCCATCAAGTTCAGATACCCAATAACAATTTGATGACATTCAATGACTAAAATCTCTCCCAGTAAAGGATACGCCAAGTTAACAAGAAAACATTTTGCCAAATATTCAAGCTCAAATCTTATCTCTTTTTACAGTAAAGATGTTAAACACTATGTGGTAATACAGAAGCACTTTTCTGGCTAATTTTAAAGTACTTCCGGTTGAATTTTATTCAATCCTACTAATCTTCAACTGAGACCTTCAACTTAATATATGACACATATGTAATGTTTATAGTTATGGCTACAGGAATTGCAAATTGACTTCCGTCCATATTTCTAGTGTTATTCTCACTCTAACTTTTGGTGTGAGAACTTGTAACAATGAAACTTTTCATTTGATATCTTGTACATCTGACCGGCTATTTGCAGCGATTCCGGGTGTCTATAAAATGTTGGACACATTTTGATGTTGAATAATTCATAAAATAATTAAAATATAAACAAACTTATAGCATTTATACATAGAATAACTTATAAATTTTCATTTATAGTGAACATTGACATAGAAAATTTCCTTTTCGCATTTGAATATAATTTCTTTTGTAAACATCATCTGCCTATGTTATGAATTTTATGTTTTTCTCGTTTTGTTTGTAAATATCGTCAGCATGCGTTATTAATTGCATTTTTTTCTCTTTTGGCCACCCGGATCACCTGATATAATGCCACTGGATTTTTCTTTTGGGAATTCGTAAAGGACATCATTTACAGGAGGAAAGTGTTGATTGACTTAAAGCTAGGATTACAGCCACAATAGCCTCTGTAGATGCCGACATGCTTGCTCGTACCTGGCGCAAAATTGACTATCATCTTGATATTCTTCGTGCGACAAACGGCACACATTTAGAAGTCCATTAACAAGGGCCATAAAACTTGTTGAGTCTATCCAACCATTAGTGTTATCGATTTAAATTTCTCTTCATTATTTTATGAATTATTCAATATCAAAATGTGTCCAGCATTTTATAGACACCCTGTATTTTGTACAGGGTCTTTCAGAAAGGACTCTGTAACTTTTAAAAGACATAACATTTAAACAATGATAGACAGAGACAAGTGGTACAATGAATTTACAGGTATAGAAGTTTAAATACGCTGGTTTGCAAAATTAATTATAATATTGTAATGTGACAATAAATTGTTGTAAAATCTGAATACAATGGAATGAGTTGCTTCTTTTATGAATAATATAGCCCATAAAAACAAAGCTTTTAATATAAATCCTTTATATGCATTGCCAACTTTAATATTTATTAACATAACACTGTTTCTATTGCCAGTTTGAACTTAATTTTAATATTTATAATTAGATGCAAATACTATCTCTATCAGCAAAATATGCGGTAAACTACTTTTTAAAATTTATTCATTAAAAATGAAAGTGAATTGATGCACTAACATCCAAATATCTTTTATTTATTCTGATTGGAACAATTTTATTATTTGTTAATTACAGGGTTCCCACTCAAATCACAGAATGAAAATCATAACTTTTCAAAGACTTTTAAGGACCTAATTAATGTTTTTAAGGACCTTTGAAAATTCATTTTCAGGCATCATATTTAAATTTTTAATAAAGTATATTCTACCAAAAAAAGTTACAAGTGCAGATAAGTGGCGGTCATGCGGGGATAGCAAGTCCGAGTTGTATTTTTATAAATTTTGCAGTTGGACAACATCTGTAAAAATTAAGGACTTTTAAAGACCTCTAAGCATTTTCAAAGACTTTTAAGCACCTCTAAGCATTTTCAAGGACTTTTAAGCACCTCTCAGCATTTACAAGCACTTTCAAGGCCTTGAAAACAAGTTCAAAAATATTAAGCACTTTTATTGACCGTGGGAACCCTGAATTATAACAATTTTGACAACAGAGGAAAGAGTTTCTTCAATGATTGGTCAAATGCTATTTCAGTGCGATTGGCTGACTGCAAGTTGGTTTGTTAGTATTCCGAAAAAGTAATGTTTTAGTGACAGTGGAAGCCCCCAAAATTTGATAGATTACATTGTTGATATTTTGAATCTAAATATCAAGTTTCAGCCCGATCTGATGATGGCAAGGGGGTTAATTAGGCTTCCGTAGTTTTACCCTCAATCTTCAAACATATATACACACAAAATCAAAGTTAATAAAAAGGAAACAATACTTGGTTAAATTTGAAGACAGAAAAATATAGGGCTTACCGGAATCTAAAAGGCTTTTAATGCTACTCAATATTTTGCCTGAGTATAAACAAGCATGATCTCCTAATGATACAGTTAGAGATGTCATGTCTTCATAACTTTGATGGATGAGTGTAAATACTTTTAGGATGGACTGGCATGTGGAGTAGAGCTCTGTGCAATTTGATCTAATTTTAAAAATAAAATCTCAAAAGATAGTCACACTTTAAAATTAAACAAAAAATTATATATGATCAATAAAATCTTAATGCAAAAACCAATAAATTATCACTCTTACTTTTGCAATTCTTTCAAAACGTAAATAAGTGTGTAGCTAAAATACTTCCAAACTGTAAGAGAATTAATTGCAAGTTTGGTATTTTTTGTAAATAAAAAACAATTTGTTCATAGAGCTAAGCGATCTAACTCGAAACTTACCAACTTTAATCATATTTCTGATGACAGTTATTCCTAGAAAGAAAATGTTAAAATACTTTTAGCAAAATGTTCTTGCAGTTGTTTTTTTAATATAATAAATACACCACTCACCAAGGTTTATTAACAATTTTCAAACAATAAATTAGATATCTGTACATTAACTCTGCAACAGTAATACTTTTTTTATTTGCATGGAAATATAGACTAATTGTAAAATTTAAAATTCATTAAACAATGAATTTGTTAAAAAATATCCCTATAAATAAATAATATTATGTTTCTGTTTGATATTAAAAGCAATAAAAATCTTAATCTTTGAAAATAAATTCTTCAATTTTGAAATAATAATCTATTAAAAATAAATTCATAACTGAACAGAAATCGCTAAGCAGTGTGTTCAATGGGAAAAAACTTCAATCTCCAAGACAATTCTGGATCACCAACACTTTTGTAATATGAATGTAAATGATAAAAAAAACTAATTTTAAGAAAATTAGTGGACCTGTATGCAGTCATTTAGGAAAATTTAGAGGAATTACTTTTTTGGGTACTTTTCCATTTCGCCGGCTCAAATCTCTCCAAGCAGACTTTATTGCCGACAAAACACAGTATACACATAAAAAAAAAAATTAATAATACTGCAAAAATCTCACTAAGCAGACTTTATTGGTAACAACACACAGTACAGGGTGGCCACGAAATTCAGGAAAAAAAGTTTCCTGACAGATTTCTAAAAAATTCCCTGATTTTAGGGCAAACTTTTTTCCAAATTTCCCCAATTTTCTTAGGTTTACCAGATGTCTAGACACCCTGATAAAATAGAACATGTACTCTAAAAAGATAATATGCAATTTTTAAAAAAATAGTTTTGCTGGTAAGGAAAAGTTTAAATTATTCCGTAACATTAAACTTCTAATGGCTTACCATCACAAATCTCCATGTAAAAAGCGCTAAAATATAGATGAACGTACCTTAAACAATACAAAATTTCCCTGATTTTCATGAAATTTTAAAAAGTTCCCTGACATTTCCCAGGTTTTCCCAGTTCTGTGGCCACTCTGCAGTATAAACAAAAAAAATATATTAATAATGCTGCAAATCTTACTAAGCAGACTTTATTCGTGACAACCCACAGTACACACTTTAAAAAATTTTAGTTCTAAGAATTTTTTATTATGGGCAGGGATATTCCATTTGGCGTTGGTTGAATAATTTTTGGCCACTTTATTAACGAAATGGAAAAGTACCCTTTTTTGGAATTTCATCAGTTAGGTATTGAATTCTATTGCAGATAGATATAATGATTTGAAAGCAGATCTAGACATGGCATAAGACCAAATTCGCACATCTATCGTTGAGTATCCAACAGAACTTTCTTAGTGTTTCAGTTCAATTTATCAACCAAAAGGAATTGTTTAAAACAATGAACTACATCTCCAAAACAGTTATTTGTTGTACTTTAAAGTAGAATGGGAAAAGAGGGTATCATTGCGAGGTGGAGTCAATACTTTCCTTACACAGAATTTCCTTTTATTGAGTACCAAAATAACTCTTATATAGAATATTATTCTCTTTCAGAGTAGCATAATATAATACAACCCGTAAAAACAGAGTTTTTAAAAAATCCTTTATATGCATTGCCAATTTTTATATTCATTAACACAGTGCTGATATCACAAATATTTCTATCAGCGTGCGGAAAACTACATTTCAAAATTTATTTATTAAAGATGAACGTGAATTTATGCTCCCACATCAAATATCATTTAATTATTCTGATTAACCCACTGATGGTCATGGGAATGGGCGAAATTCCCCAGTTGTTTTCCCTGTATTAATTTTTAAATTATATTTCCAATTCAAATACATAATTTTTTTTTAATTATTTTGTTTTAGATAGGTTATAGAATATCATCCTAGAAAAATATCTGAAATATATCTTATTTAAAATTTTATTTATAAACTTAAAAATGTTGTGTATTGCTAGAAAAACTGGGGATCCTAAGACGTATATATACATGCATGACCGTCAATGGGTTAAAGTAATTTTATAGTTCATTAAAATTTTTGGCAACTGGAAACGACTTAAACAATGGTCAGTTCAATGCTTTTTTAATGTGATTGCATGAGGGTAAGTTGGTTTATTAGTATTCCGTACAGTTACAGTCCCAAAATTTAATAGAATGCATCAACCTCAAACCTATCTGCCAAGTTTCAGACTGATTGGATGATGGCAAGATGGTTAATTAGACCTCCGCATATTTACCTCCCATCAACACACACACAAAATCGAAGTTAATCCCTTGCACTCGAGAGGCGACTCTAATTCACCACATGATTGGATGCCGCAATTCGAGAGGTGACTCTCGCTCACCATTAGGTTTGATGAGGAAATTTGATGCAAGGCAATGACTGTGAGTAATTTCTTTGGAGAAGATCGGCAACCACTAACCGAACCAAAAATGATTGGAAACGTCCCGAGTTGTTGGTTTCTAAGCGGGAAAAAGGCCTCGAGTGCAAAGGGTTAATATAAAGGATTCTTTTTTTAAATTAACTTTGATTTTCAAACAAATAACACCATGTGCAAATACATGTAGATTATTTTTCAGAAGTGGAGATTTTTGCCTTTAAGAGGTTTTTTAAATTTGGGTTTAGTATTAAAAAAAAAGGGGGGGGGGTCATCACTCACATATAAACACTGTTCAGAAATATTATATATAAGATGCATTGCACACAAAAAAATTAAAAATTAGTAACAATTTTCTAAATTATTTATGTTATTTTTGAAAAATGTCATTTTTTTTTTATTGTGGAATTTGTTTATAACCTTTTTAATTGTGAATGAAAAAAAAAATTATTTATTAAATTGTAATTTTTATAAAAATTCCAGAAATACACTGTCATCAATATTTTCTCTATAACTGAACACACTGTTGAATGACAAGAAGAAAAAAAAATATCACTTGCCAATAGGAAAATTGTCTAGCATTCCTAATAAACATTCTGTGCATCTTTCTACTTCCGACATAGAAATATCCATTAACAAAGCGTTCAAAGTATACTCCAAACTGGACTGAAGTGATGCAGTAACCAATTCATTATTTTGGAAGGATAAATCTTGGAGAATTCTAAAAATTTAAGGCACAAATAATAATAGAAGTTATTAAAATAGCATTTCATATAAGTAGATATTCAATACCTTCAATGATCTTTTAGTTATCAGAAATATTCTTTCATCCCTAACTTTCACAAGTCAGAGAAAAATTGCTTTAACTTTATAAGAACACTTATTGATGAACAATAAAAAAAAAAAAAGATACCATGGTTATAACAAGTTCTAAAAAGTAATATAATTTTATAGTATCCTTAAAATAATAAAAATATAAAATTCAGTGGTAAATTTATTTTTAAGTAAATAAGCTTTATTTTAATAAAGCAAATTGAAAAAACATAAGCTTTGAAAATAATGAAAGAGTAAATTAATATTAAAACAGCCCTCCTTTTTAAAAAGGATGGTCAATTCAAGCTGCTACGTTACACTTTCTTTACTGTTTTTTCTTACTTACAAGTTTCATAATTATTACATTCATCTCATAAAAAATACATATATACTATTAATATATCAGGGGATGCAGTGAGTTTTCTTAAAAAATTAAGTAGGAATTTTAGGGATAATTCCAAAAAATGTAGGGATAAATCTTAAAAAGTTTAGAGGTAATTCCAAACATTTTAGGGTTATCTCCAACATTTTAGGGATAATTCCAAACATTTTAGAGATAATTCCAAACATTTTAGGGTTATCTCCAACATTTTAGGGATAATTCCAAACATTTTAGAGATAATTCCAAACATTTTAGGGTTATCTCCAACATTTTAGGGATAATTCCAAACATTTTAGAGATAATTCCAAACATTTTAGGGTTATCTACAACATTTTAGGGATATTTCCAAACATTTTAGAGACAAGTCCAAACATTTTAGGGTTATCTCCAAAATTTTAGGGATAATTCTAAAACTATATTTAGAGATATTCCTTTTAAAGCTGACATAGACTCGTAACAGAGACATTCTTCTCAAAGCATGTTTCAATGCTGGCAAAAAAGGTGTCAAATAAAAAAATAAATTAGTAATAAATAATTAAAGTCTTAGAAAAGATTTTCTCGTCTGAAGGAATATCTCAGTTTTTACCCTGGTTTTGGAGGAAAATCAAACAATTCTCGAAGTTTTTGATCTTTTAGGAATTATTGAAAAATGTAAGTACAGTTTTAAGGAGAAACAAAAATTTAAAGAATATTAGGAATTTTAGGGCCAATGCGACATCTGACATATTTTCCAGCCTACCAAAAATAGCTCACTACCCATCAGACCTGAATTCAAAGAAAATAATTCCAATAGTTCATGTGTTGATTACCTGTTTCTAGGTTAACAATGAGTATAATTACCTATTTAGAGTTTTCTTCTGAGAGCTTTTTAAAGGAGATTGATGAAACATGTAGCAAAGAATAGCTATATCAGGATTGCATGTTAACAACTCCTCTGGTGATTTCAGAGATAATATTTTTTTAATCTAAAATGAGAGAACACATCAAAGTTTAAGTATCTTCATTAAAATTTAAATGTATGATTGACAGTATTGGATTTTCTTGGCACAAGGTCTATATATGGGCAAAACTGTAACAAAATACACAAACATTTTTTTTAATAAACTCTCCAAACATTACTGATTTACTTGAATTGTTTTAAGATTATATTTCTAAAAACCTATAGTATAATCATGAATGAGATTTGAGAAATATTTATCCTGCCTAGAATCATGTCCTCAGTTTGAAAAAAAGATCTAGATTGCTTATCAGGGATGTTTAATTACAAAGTGCAACACTTCCCAAACTGTGTCTGCAGTGCCTTTAGAGTTCTGCGAGTGATTATCAGGGACTCTGAATGCAACAGCTACAGAGGTAAAACACTTTTAACTACAATTAAACCCAGTTAACACGAAGTCGATGAGGCAGTTGAAATTGTTCACGTTAACCAAAATTCATGTTAAATGAATAAATTAATGTTAAGTTTTAAGTACAGAGAGTTGTTTTTAAGGGATTTCATGATAAGTGATTTTGCATTAACAGGGTTTGACTGTACTTAATTTCAAATTTAAATAATACTAAATATTTCATGGGGCTCAGTCAGAAACATTGGCTTAAAATTTTTGAAAACTGCTGACATAGTAAGTCAACAAATAATACAGCACATTATTTAAGGTAGAGATATACATTTTTTACTGTGTATGATTTATTTACACTATATATCATTTGAGATAATACTTAAAAATTTGTTTACTTATATTTGTCCCATAAATTTTTCTAATTTATGGGAGGGGGAGAGAGGCACTTATCCATTACAAGGATCATGGGTTTGGTAATTGCTGTTCTGAGCATCGATATAGATAAACAACTGGATAGACTGCTTAACGCTGGGAAAATGAAGCTGTTGCCAGATGCAATTTGTGGGCTAAAATATACAGATTGCCGAGGATTGAAAATAAAATTTTGGGTTTTACACAGCAAAAATGTCAATAGTAGACCTTAATTAGTAATAATGTGCAAAAAAATATATACTCTAAAACTTTACAAGGTTTTTCGCATTCCCATCCAACTACAAAAGTGAACTGTGATTGGTTAATCATCCCACCAGCTTCGCAATCCCCGGCGCGTTTTTCTCTTTGCATTGACAATGGAGCAGTCTATCCAGTTGTTTATCTATATCGATGGTTCTGAGTTATCGTTACCAAAAACATAGATGATATCATCTGCTATGATAAATTCTCGCAGACAAAATTTATTACTTGAAGACCAAACATTGACAAACCTCCATTACCACTTCTTGGCAATTTACAGTAGCATTGTGTGATTGTTTGGGCAAAAATGCTGTTAGTGTAAAATTTCCTTCTGTTAAAAGAAGCTTAATGAAGTCTCCATGATTCTTCGACAAATTCTAGTTTTTCATTGTACTAGTAAAGTGGTGGAACAGGGGTAATATTGTAAAAAGTTCAAACTAGCTGCTATTAACAGTTTGTCGGTATTTGAAAGAAGCATCACCTATTTATAATGTCAGAACCAGGATAAGCCACAAAATTTGAAAACAACACTACTGATAAATAATTCATCAACCGGTAAAAGCTAGAATTTGGTGTAGTTATCACATGTTTGGCTTTAGGATCCCTATAACAGATAAGTAATTGAAAAAAAAAAAAAATTAATTTGCAAACACATCAGCCAGTAATTAAAAAAAAAACTGTTCATTTAGGATTAAACTTGAAATCAGACAAATTAGTAACAATCAAACAATATGATTCTAAAGAAGGCAAAAGGGAGAAACTCAATCGAAATTTGCCTATCTAATATTAAAACCTTATATTCTAGGCCTACAATAAGTAATGAAATTTCAATAACCGAAATGTTGGGAATGAAAATATTTAGCTTTTTTTACACAACATTCCTGAAGCATCATTTTGCAGTTTTCCTAATCCTGCTTTACAATAAAATTTGAGCAGGTTTAACTGTTTTAAACTTAGTCAGGTTTTTCAAGTGAAAACTTTTGCATGTTACAGTCATGAATTGCAAAAATATCTACATTTTCTAGGTTGGTTTGTACATTCGACGACCTATTTTTGTGCACAAAAACGGCTAACCAACAGCTTAATGTAGATTCCAAACCACTATGAACCTCCATGCCTAACCCAGGATTCGAACCCGGCACCTTTGGCATGTGAAGTCAGAGCACCAATCCCACAGCCATCATTACATTTTCTAGGAGGAGAGGAAGGGAAAGACGTGAATTGAGTGAATAATAAAATGTAAAAGGTCTTGTAAAAGATAAATATAACATTTGTTAGTAGAGCCTTCAAAGTCTTCTTAGTTTAAATTTATTGTTGTGTCAGTACATGGAGATCTTTATAAGATATAGGTCACTATCACAACATGTAAACATAAACATTTTTAAATTGAAATGTAATGAGAGACATACTTCTTGAAAAGTGTTTATTTGTAGTATGCCATCTTCAGCTAAATTTAAAGCTTCAAAAAGATTTAAGCAGCTGCTACACTCTGGTTTTTCTGAAAGCAAGAAAATATGGTTTAAATATGCAAAGTTAGCATGTCTAGTATGAAGAATACGTTATTATGTATTCAACAAAAAAAATCATTTCAGGTCAATTAAGTTCATATGAAGTGTAAGGATTCTTTAACTCTAAATTACTAACTAAACTACTCAGAAATGGGAACAGATGAAGTATAGGACATTTGGCAATCAAAAAATTCGCCAAAATTAAACAGCATTTATCGGGGGGGGGGGGGGAATCTCGCCTAAGAAATGTCCTATACTACATCTATACTCAGAAATGTAGTTAGAAATTCAAACGGAAATAATATACTTAATTTAGTCAGTATTCTAGGTTTATAGCCCAGTTGATAAATCAAATCATGTCATCTTGACATATGGCGATTTTATAGGGTTTTTTTTGTTTTTTTTTAATTGTAAATGACTCTAATGTCAAAATAAGCAAATTATTGATAAGTTTTTATAAGAAAAAGTTTAAAAAAAAAAAAAAAAAAAAAAAATTTAAGGTGAGAAAAACGAACATTTACACTGATTGTAGCTATCTACAAAACATATAATAAACTCTAACTGTTACCTCTTAAGGCATTCAAGTTTTCATATGGGAAATTGAAAACAATTTTTTCACAAGCTTTCTGTCTAGAACGCATAATTCTGATTGCATACAGACAATGGAGAATCAGAATAAAATATTTTTCAGTGCACGTAGAATTTTCGTACCTCAAAATTAAAAAAATAATAGAATTAAAATACTACCCAACGCGGTAATAAGCTACAAAAAGATGCACTTTTTAATGGCAAAGAAATGCATCTTGGATAAATGTAAACAGTGCAAATAGATGACGATTTTCTCTAAACGTTCGAAATGTTTAATAAAAATTGTTCCTTCAACGTTTTTTGTTTACATTTGGTGCGTGTGAGCGTAGTGAGCGAGAGGGGAGGGATCATGATTACAGATTACAGCCACAGTTTAATACTTTAAAAAAAAAAAAGTTTTAGTACATTGGAAGTAAAATTCAAAATAAAAAATTTCTGAAAATTATTTTATTTTTTTTGGTTAAGGTTTAAAAGTTTGGTCCTCAAGATATGCACATAATCAATAACTAAATTTTTAAGAAATAGAGGCGCTGCAATCGGTAAATGTCAGCGATGTGTATTCTCTTCAATTGTCAACATAAGATCTGTAATTACATCCTGTCTGCATGTCTTTATTTTGAAATGTTTTAAATTTAAATTTGAAAGACCAAAACAACTTCTTCGAACGCATGTGTTATAAAAGAAATAAAACATGTTGGATTATGTCTGCACAAAACAACTGGAGTGTTGACAATCTGGTTAAATGGCGACGGCGTTTTTAAGTTAAAGTTGCTTCTGCCCTCTGAAAGGTGAGGAATTTTTATTATTTATGACACGAAAGGTATGTCATGGGCGTAATCCTGTATAGCGTATCTTTTCTGTTTTCGAAGATATAATTTCCTTGATTTTATACTGTTGTACTTTTTGAATATCTTTTGGTGAGGCCGCTAAGTTATGACTTGTTTTTAAATGAACTGGTTGTAAACAGGTGTCATAAATAATTAAAATACCAAAGTGACATACTCTCGAAAGTAACATTGCGCAATTCAAGAATCGCGCATTTTTAATTTTATTTTAATAAAGGAAAAGAAAGATAAAGTATAAAACTCGGTGAAATACAGTGTTCATTAGAGGTTCAGATTTACTGGAAATAGTTGACAAACTTTCAAACATAGTTTTCCTTTCCAAAACATAATATATATCTCTATTGAAAGCATCTGGAAATTTTCAGTAGCATTTTGTTAGGACTTCTATGAGACTGTCCACTGTCAAAATGAAAGGTACAGATGCACTAAAGGAACATGTGTTTTTAGATCTCCTTGTATTTAAAATAAATATCTTCAAATTGGAACTCCTTAATTTCACTCTATAAATAGCTTTATAAGAATCTAATTAGTGTTAGCTCTTTTAATTTTAGCTCTAATCAAGAGTTAGTCACAAAATTTATTTGCTAATAAACAAATGTTCTGGTGCCATTTATTGGCATTAATCGCCTTGGCGCATGATCTGCACCATACTTGGATGTTTAACCAAATATAATTATCTTTAAAAGACAGCCAGATCTGTATACTGCATCTGTACCTAAAACTTAGCCGAAATCTATTCCCAGAATAATTCTAAAGTTTCATAAAATTAGTAAGACAAGATCTATCATCCTTTCAAGATCTTAATGAATTAAACATTTTGCATAATGGACTAATATAATGTCCCAAAGTTATATGTATTAATATAGCACAGTTTCTTTTTCCAGCATGTGCTTGTTTTTAATATTTCAAATTAGATGCAAATACCATCTCTATCAGCAAAATATGCGGTAAACTACTTTCAAAATGTATTAGTTAAAAATGAGTGTGAATTTATGCACTTACATCCAAATATCTTTTATTTATTCTGAATAAAACAATTTTATTATTTATATTAAAATGATTTTGGCAGCAAGAAAGCGTTTCTTCAATGATCGGTTAAATGCTATTTCAGCACGATTGGATGACGGCAAGTTGGTTTATTAGTATTCCGTAAAAAAATACCTTTTTATGACAGTGGCAGCCCCCGAAATTTGATAGAATGCATCCACATCAAATCTATCTGCCAAGTTTCAGCCCAATTGGATGACGGCAAGGAGGATAATTAAGCCTCCACAGATTGCCCGCCATTGACAATCATACATACACACAAACTCGAAGTTAATATAAAGGATTTTGTTTGGGTTTTAAAATATATAAATCTATATACAGTAGAGTTTCTCAAATCCAAAATCACAGGGATTCAGGATTTTGGAAAATTCTGTATTTTAGAACATATTGTTCATACACAAAATCAGTGAAATATCACTTATAAATGGAGTAAACTAAGAAAAATCCTTATATAACGTGATGTGGTTTTGAAAAATATATTGTTTAACACTTTAAATCCCAACCCGCCCTATACAGCCTTGTAGAGAAATTCACAGCTAGTCGCCTTTTGGGCGGGTGCAGAGGTAAACATATATTTCCAAGTGAGGGTTTCTGCCCTGCAGTAGTTGTTTAAAGCGTGATGGTCCTCAACAATAGGCTATTGTGGGCATGTAGAGGGGAGACATTGATTTAAAGTACTCAATGTCAAACTGCCCCACCCTTTGGACATGGAGTAAAGTAGTCAGGGACTTTTCTTTTATGCGAATCTTGTCATGTACTTAGCGGTGGCATTTGTTTCATTGATAAGACACCAACTAAATTCTCTGACATATCAAGCAGATGACCCAACGCACAACCCTATTGCAGGTTGTAGACATATAGTAATAATCTTTTAATAGTTGACAGTGACCCCCCACAGGAATCCCAGGAGTGGCAGACAGGAGAATGAGTTGGGCGAGTTCATTTCCAGTTTTTATGAATGGAAAGTCATTGGGGTTTTGTGAAACCCACAATGCTGACTCCATGGGATTTAAAGGGTTACGGTTGTTTTAATAGTTTTGACTTTTGGCTGAACTTTTCTCCTTAAGATTCTGAAATTAGGTTTTGGCTCTAATCCTTTAATTGCAATGCCTAATACTTCCAAGTAATTGCTCCTTAAGTAATTTTATCCTTAACCACTTCGTTTTCGCTGTCAGCTCTTTTGTATATGGAAAAACTTCTGTAAAAAAATTTTTTTTTTTTTTTTTTTATATTTAAGATAGCAGTGCTGGAAAAGGTCCAGATTTTGAAAGTCTAGATTTCAGATATTTTAGTGTACTTTAAAACTCTATTGAAAATTTTCAAATTCGGTTAAAAAACCAACCATGTTTTAGTTTTTTCCACGCAATAAAATTGCCTATGCTTTTGTCACACATAACCTCCATATAATTCAATGGTTACAATTGATTTTAGTTTCAGAAGTACTGTTTTCTGGTTTAGCAGCTCCGACTAAACGGTATAGTGGTTAGCGTGCTAGCTTCTAGACCGCGAGGTTGCGGGTTCGAGTCCCGTGTTAGGCATGGATGTTTGTAAATGTATGTTGGCTTGTCTAATGACGAATGTTTCGGTGCATTATAGCCCTCGTGTTGCTGACGGCACCAGATAATCTGAATACAACCATCCAATCTGGTTTAGCAGCATCAATTGTTGCTGTAAAAGTGTAAAATAGCATGGCACTTAATAAATGCTAACAAATCTTGCACAGAATCCGCACTGTAAGTACTTGCAAGTCTTATCATAAAAATTTTCAAATTGTAGACCTGTAATTTTACTCTAAAAATAGTTGTATGCCAACCATAAATTATGTGTAATAATTTCACAGCAAAGTTACAAAGTTAGCCAGGTCTCTTTAGCGCCGCTATAACTTTTTCTTTCGTTGAAGTTTTTGAACAATTTTCAGATATGTTTTAAAGTTACTGTGTACCTAATGTTTTAAAAGTGATTGTTACTTGGGACATTTTTATTATCATGGTTCATACATTTAAAAAAAAAAACCTGAAAAGTGCTTGGGAAAAAAAACATTTCAAGGTTTTCAAGTCCTTTAATATTGTCTGACACACTGGACACATCCGTGCCCCATGCGTCAGACAATATAGATGCATATTTGATGTAGTTAAAATAATTATTTTTCCATGTAACTTTGTCACCAAATAGAGCTATATTAAACAAAAGCATAATTGCCAGATTGATAACAATAAAATTTTAGAATTCTAATTTGTTTACGAGTAGAAAAAAAAGAGCTAAAATGGCTCCTTCTAACAGCAGAAAATTGCCCAATAGCTTCTTGAAATAATTCTGGATTTAAATGGGGGAGGGGGTAAAAAAATTTATTTTTCAGATTGTGTAAGTAGTATTCAATTTTTTTTTATTTACTTGATTTGAGGATGCGCAGTTTGCCAATAATTTTTTTTTTTAATGTGTATGAGTTGATAACACATCCTTGAAAAGTCCTTGAATTTTTTCCTTCAAGTGGTGGAAATCATGGTTATTTTTTTAATAATAATTTTAAGTAATATTTAATTCAGAAATAATTTTGGTTATTTTTTTATTATGTTTGTTGCCAAATCTTCTGTGTCTGTTCACACATGCCAAAATCCTATCTGCATTTTTATACTACTTTTAAATTAAGTATTATATTTATGTTTAAAATATAGGTAGAGATTTTATCATTGCCCCATAAATGGCCACTTTAAGCATTTTTAAAGATTAAATTTTTTTTTTCAATATAGTGCTACAAAAATTTTACAATATTTTGAAAGTAATATCCAATATAGTATTTCAAAGAATGCAGTCAAGAATATTTTCAAAATCATACTTTGTTTTATATAATTAATTTAATATTTTTCTGATTTGTGACCACTTCAAATAATTTATAAAAAAGTTTACTTATGAAAAGCACAGGAAGAATATTTCATTACATATTATCAAATTTTAATGGGATACAAATGAAAAATTTTGACGTTATCATGTTGTTAGCTTTGTTTGCCCATATTTTTCTAAAAACATAGGCCTAACGAATTTCAACAGTTAGCTATTATTTTTTTCGAAGACATTGAGAGTTCCAGAAAACTTGTTCTGCAGGACACAACTGTTTCAAATTAATGTAGTTCCTGGTAATTTTTGAACAATGCAAAATACGTTTATTGTTGTAGCATCATTTTCTATACTAAATAAAACATGGTTTTTCAAAATTTACGCTCTTCAAATAGTGAATCTCGAATTCATCTGTAGAAAAAAAAAATTTACGATTGTTGCAACGTAATGATAGTATTTATCTGTTTGGGATTTGTGGGACAGTATCAATATTTTCAGAACATATTGTTCCACTCCATAATTAAAATTCGTTACATTTTTTTTTTTTTTTTTTTTTTTTTTTTTTTTTTTTTTTTTTTTTTTTTAATTTAAATTTTGAATTTAAAAAAATGTGTCTTCAAAAATTAAAAAAAAATTCTAAAATCTTGTTGATATTAATGTTTAATGATCAACAAAATTTCAGAGTGGAATGTTAATGGGTTCATAGATAAAAAAAAAAAATATTAATGAGCACTTCGCTAAAATTCGGGCTTATAAATAGGAAGGACAAATTAGCATAGTTAGTTTTCTAAATAAACTAGAGAGATATTTCAAGTGCCAATTTTTAACATTTTTTGTGGCGTTTAAAATAATATGTAATGCAATTGTAATTTCAATTTAAAAAAAAAAATCAATTTTAAAAAAAGTTTAAAAATTTCAAAATATTCTAAAAAATAGTTTATACTAATGATTATGATCTACAAAATTTCAGAGTGGGAAGGTGATCATTTAATGGGTTCTTTGAAGGTTTCATATGCTATCTTGCATTAAAATTCTAGGTTGAAACAGAATAATTCAGTTTATTAAGTGTTTGTTAATTATAATTCAATTTATTAAGTGTTTGTTAAGAATAATGCAGTTTATTAAGTCTAGTTACTTATTTTTACTTTCAAAGCACATGTTCAATATTTCACTTTAGTGAAAAAATTGAATTATAGTTAGGATTCCAATTCTTTGTACAAGTAAATGGTTTTCGTATACTTTAATATTTTGGTATATAGTTATAAAAATGTTTTTTAGTATGTACGTCAATAAAACATCTATATTAAAAGAACCACCCACATCTGTACAAAGGAGATAATTTCTTGCAATTCCTTTTCATCCCAGTCTGAAAATTTGTATATTTTAGTTCAAACTAATTCGCTGATTTGGGGGTTTTATGTCTCTAACTCATGTTAAGCTCTTCACAATTCTCACAAACTTATAATAATCAAGTGGACTGTATTCAGGGTTCCCACGGTCATTGAAAGTCATTAAAAGTGCTTAATATTTTTTAACCTCTTTTCAAGGCCTTGAAAGTGCTTGAAAATGCTTAGAGATGCTTAAAAGTCATTGAAAATGCTTAGAAGTGCTTAAAAGTCATTGAAAATGCTTAGAAGTACTTAATTTTTACGGATGTTGTGTGGCCAACTGCAAAATTTATAAAAAATACATTTCGGACTTGCTATTCTCACGTTACACCCACTTGCCTGATATCGGAATTCTCCAACATATTTGTATCACGTATCCACTAACTTGTAACTTTTTTGGTAGAATATACTTTATTAAAAATTTATTTATAGACATGATGACTGAAAATAAATTTTCAACGGTTCTTAAAAACATTATTTAGGTTATTGAAAAGTCATTGATTATCATTCTGTGATTTGAGTGGGAACCCTGGTATTGAATATTTACTGTGCAACATATCTCTTTCGCTGTCTGTGATTAGCATAACTACTGAACAGATTGACCGATGATTTTCGCTATTTGTGTACAGGTTATTGGTATCCAAAAGCCCTGGCGTTAAGGTTTTTGTCAAAATTGCTCATGCATATAAGGTAGCTGCCATTGAAAAAATGTGTATCAGCAATGACCAAAAAACGATTTTGATCAAAATCACTACGGTAATGCCTTTTCAGGTGCTCTTAACATTTTTCCACCTCTTGAATTTTCGTAGAAATGCGATAAAGGCGTAAAAAAATGAAAAACGAATGTATTTACACAGAGTTCTCTTCTCTTGAGCATCACGCATCAACGACTGTTTCTTCTCAGGTGAATTTATAAGAAAGGATAATGGAAAGATAATGTTTATCGAAAAACATTTTGTGACTTTCGCCATCCTGGCAGCATTTTTCTTTCATTTTTTTGGCGTCAGTGCAAAAATTACCGTCAAACTGGCAATTTTTTTAAATAATGTAAATTTGGAAATGTAAAAGGTAAGTTATGCCAAACCATTCCAAATTGAAATGCAATGGCCAGTATTAAGTGTAATTGAAAGTTGTGTGACGTACCTCATCCCTAGTTGTTGTTTTTTTTTGTTTTTTTATATAAGATTAGATTCGCATTCATGATCAAGCTATGTTCAGTGACGACACTTGATGTTCTTTGTGTGCAGATTTGCTTATGAGATATTATTTTATAAACTTGGGAGGGGGGATAAGAATCACCCCTGTACTTAAAACTGAATCATACAAGAGTAATGGGCATTAGAAGTGCATCTAATTTAAGATGGAAATTTAATCTAAAATAGGTGTCATCAGATAGAAATTTTTAAAAACATTGTTTCAAACAGAATTTAGGGTGTGGAACATCGTACAACTTTCAATTACACTATTATACTGACGTGGATTCGCGTTATTTACCGTTTTTATATTTTCATCATTCATTCAGAAAAAATTTCCAGTTTGGGGATAATTTTAAATGATCCTTTAAAAAAAAAATATATATATATATATTTTTATTTATATATGTATATATATATATAAATAAAAATATATATATATATATTTTTTTTTAAAGGATCATTTAAAATTATCCCCAAACTGGAAATTTTTTCTGAATGAATGATGAAAATATAAATCTTAAATTAGATGCACTTCTAATGCCCATTACTCTTGTATGATTCAGTTTTAAGTACAGGGGTGATTCTTATCCCCCCTCCCAAGTTTATAAAATAATATCTCATAAGCGAATCTGCACACAAAGAACATCAAGTGTCGTCACTGAACATAGCTTGATCATGAATGCGAATCTAATCTTATATAAAAAAAAAACAAAAAAAAAAACAACTAGGGATGAGGTACGTCACACAACTTTCAATTACACTTAATACTGGCCATTGCATTTCAATTTGGAATGGTTTGGCATAACTTACCTTTTACATTTCCAAATTTACATTATTTACATCGCTCATCAAAGACCGTTTTTCTTCTCTTCTCTGTTTCACTTACACAGAAAGATAATGTAAATATTATCAAAAAGTATAGCGCCAAAATCAATACATATATATATATTGATTTTGGCGCTATACTTTTTGATAATATTTACATTATTTACATCGCTCATCAAAGACCGTTTTTCTTCTCTTCTCTGTTTCACTTACACAGAAAGATAATGTAAATATTATCAAAAAGTATAGCGCCAAAATCAATACATATATATATATTGATTTTGGCGCTATACTTTTTGATAATATTTACATTATTTACATCGCTCATCAAAGACCGTTTTTCTTCTCTTCTCTGTTTCACTTACACAGAAAGATAATGTAAATATTATCAAAAAGTATAGCGCCAAAATCAATATATATATATGTATTGATTTTGGCGCTATACTTTTTGATAATATTTACATTGAAGGATTTTTACACGATTTTTTTTTTTTTTTTCACTGAATGTTATACTTTTATTCATTATGGATAATTGAAAATAATAATATTTTTCCGCTGTAAAATACATGAAACACCTCGCCGATCGATTGCGCATTCCAAAGTGATTTTTTGATTGCGCGTACCCATGGATTATTAAGATCTATAGTCGCCAACTTTACTACAGATTTATAAATAAACAGGAGATTGGCAAGCTTTTTTTCCTTTATTAAACTTGAGAAAGGGATAATTAAATGTCCCAAAATTAAAAATATTATCCCCATTTAAAGTAAGTTAAAAGGTTTCCTCCTAATTTTGGAACATCCTGATCTAAAAAAAGTGATGTAGAAAAAATGTGTCTGTGTGTATGTGTGTAAGTGGTCAGCATAACTGCCGAACAAATTGATCTACGATGTTCAAATTTGGTGTGAGGGTAGCTGGTGGCCATGGGACTTACCGTTAAGGTTTTCGTCAAAATCGCGCATGCGTATAAGGTAGCTGCCATTGAAAAATAATGTTTTTCAATGATTGCTAAAAAACAGCTCTAACGATTTTGGTCAAAGTCGCTGAGCTAATGCCTCTTAGAGTGTTCTAAACATCCCCACCTCCAAAATTCCCGTAAAAATGTTTTAATGGCGTAAAAAGTCGGAAAGCGAATGCCTTTAACTCAGAGTTCTCTTTCCTCGAGCGTTGCTCATAGACGATCGTTTCTTCACTTCTCCTTAGTTTTACTTATAATAAAGGATAATATAAGAATTATCAAAATAAATATTATCAAAAAGTATAGCGCCAAAATCAATATATATATATGTATTGATTTTGGCGCTATACTTTTTGATAATATTTACATTATCTTTCTGTGTAAGTGAAACAGAGAAGAGAAGAAAAACGGTCTTTGATGAGCGATGCTCATCGGAAGAGAACTCTGTATTAAAGGCATTCGTTTTTCAATTTTAAACGCCTTTATTACTTTTTTACGGGAATTGTTGCTATTGCCGAGATTTTTGTGGTTGTGATAGTCAATTTTGTAGAATGTTGCGTCGATATAATCGTCTCTATTGCAAAGATTTTCACTAATATAGTAACTTTCTAATGCTGCTATTTACGTTGGTGTGATCGTCAGTTTATGGATAGTAGTTTTTACCTAGGTTCAAGCCGTTTTAATGGTAGATATTGCCTAAATTTGCGAAGCCGTTTTGATGTCATTTTCTCTGATGTGATAGCCGCTATGTCCGTGGTTAGTGTGTAGGATTGGTTTAGCTTAAACAAATGAAAAGGAAAATTGTAAATAATGCAAACTGCAAATCATGAAATTGAACATTAGCAAAGATATTATGTAAACAGAAAAGAAGATGAAAAAGGTGTAACTCGCCCAATCCAACCACAGAGACAGGTTCTTTAAATACACATTTGCTGTATATTTTTTTACCTACTTAAATTCGATGCATATAACATAAAAAAAAAAATACATTTCGAAATATTTTTAAAGCAAATGTGGATTTTGTCAATCTTTATCAAAATGTCAAGTATTCAGTAAAGACAAATAATGAATTTAATATAGAGTACTGGTTTAATATTCATCTACTTTGACATGATTTATGGTTTGTCTTTATTTTAGAAAATGTATTTAGAAAACAGATTATTAAAGCTGTAATTTGATACTATAGTCCTCTTATCTCTAAAGTATAATTCAGAGTGGCCACAGAACCTGGAAATCAGGGAAATGTCAGGGAGCTTCCTGATTCTGAAAAAAAAATCGGGGGAATTTCAGGGAGGTTTTTTCAAATTTCACAAACATTAGGGAAATTTTCTATCATTGCTTTCCCCTTCATCCGTATTTTGGCGCCATTTACCCGGAGAATTGTGGATATAGTCGTTAAAAGTTTAATGTTATAAAATAGTTTAAACTTTTCATTACCGCCCAAACTTTTTTTTAAAAATTGGCACATTATCTCTTTGGTGTACATGTTCGATTTGTTCAGGGTGTCTACACATCTGGAAAACCTGTAAAAGTTGGAGAATTTTGGGAAAAAAAAGTTTGCCGTAAAATCAGGGAATTTTTAGAAATCTATCAAGGAAATCGGGTATTTTTTTCCCCTGAATTTTGTGGCCACCCTGTAATTGCATCTAATAACTGACCTATAATCGTGTAAAATCAGATAAGATAATTACTTTCGAAAATTCCTAAGGGTCCCCAAAATGTCCCGAAAAAGTCCTTAAATGGACCTAACAGACATCATGCTGTAACCTTTTGTCGGTATAAGTCTGACGCATCATGTCCGTGGTCAGCAGTTTTTAGTTTTTTAATATCCCATCAAGTGACACAATTAGCCAACTGTGATATTCTAAAGAAGTCTAATCTAACCGTTTTAGTTCCAATACACATAGTGTATTCCATTTTTCTATAAAACAACAATATTGTTACGAATTTTTGTATATTTGTAAATATTTCGTAGTGTTAATTTTGTAAATAGGAAAATTTATGTACATTTCGCATAAGGTAGTGCAATTGTTCGTCTTTACTTTGCTTCCCTGCGGTGTGTCTATTAATGCTTGATAACGAGTTTTACAGAGATAACGCTGGGAAGCGAGTTTTACAAGGAGCAGGGCATTTAACATTATGGTAATGGCAATCTCGCCAAGTTGGCGACGGTTTTGGCTACTAATTTTTGTTGCCAAATTTAGCGAGAAATCGCCAAATGTCGCCAAACTTGGCGACATTTTCGGTCCCCATGTACATGTATAGGACTTTTCGACTACGATCTGGAAAGTTCTCCAAACATCTACCTCTAGAAGTTTCAAGAAGGTTTGACTCCTATATAAGGCCGGCCGTGAGTTGAGTCCGTTAGTTGACTGGAATTACTGAGTTGAGATACTGAGTCTCAGTGAGCATTCAGAGTAGTTCTAAAGCGAACTGTATTGCATTGTCTTTTGCAGCAATTTTAGCAGTTGTATTGTCAAGTTTTTAACTGCTGTTTTGTGCTCTATTGTTGTGAAAAGAGCTGTATTGAGTATACTAGAACGAGAAGTTCTGGAGTTGTAAGAGAATATGTGAAGAGTTATATTGGAATAAATTTCTACAAGTTTTGATCTGCTTTGGCTTCAAGTCTTTCGAACCCATCCACGCAACAATATTTCGTTATTTACTTATGAAATAGTAGATGCAACTGCAAGATCGTACCGTCATATCTGTGTTCAAAATAAAATCAGTTAAGAATAATAAATTATTTGATAATATTAGTTGTATGTTGTACACCTATCAATTAAGTTATCTCATGTTTATTTTACCTACAGTTCCATATGGAGCTAAACAATAACAAAGAAACCATCATTGTCTGTTTACGTCATATCCATGGAATGACTACACTAAAAGAACGATCTCTATATATTATCAGACGATCTCTGCCAGTCAGTATTGGATTGTAATTGGTAAATTCTATGCAGTCAAAATTCGTTTAATGATTTCAACAATTTTTGACTTCCCTGCTGCTGTGTTGCGCATTAGTTTTTCGTTTAAATGAGAAAATTTAAAACCCATATTATACTTTTCCACTTTTTCTTTAAAAAAAAAAATTTTGGTGGATTCTGTGCAAATCTATAATCCTTCCTGGCGTTGCGCTCGTGGTTAAATAATCACAAAACACATGTAGCATTTGTTTGCTGCTTTCTAAAATGTGTGCGTTGAAAATAATTTCTGGCATGACCGAGTCTTCCTCTCACGAAGTAACATCAGTCTTATTTTATCAGCAATTTCTTACCACTTTAATAACCGCCAAAATCCAATAGACCCTCTCAAGTTCAAAATGGCTCGTGACCATAATACGAATACAGTTGTGAGATCCACTAAGGTGTCCTAACAATAGACATATTTAGTTCTGTGAAAAGAGCACTTATTTCAAGGTTGAATGGCGAATTCTTTTTAAAAGCCTTAGCCAACATCGGTGTCTCACACATTTAATTTCTCTGTGACATTTTCGCGAACTTGGAAGCTTTTGATTCTGTCCAGCAGCTTAATCCTCCGCTTTGGCGTTTCCCGTATTCTTTTTGGCTCAACCCTTTTAATTATTATTCTTGCGTTTTGCGGAACAGCGTTCCGTTTAGTATCATCAAAGTTGTTCCGGGTTCTTAATGGCGCCCTTGTCGATACTTAGCAATTCCCACTCTTGGTGTTCTTTTTTTATATCCTTCCTTTAATTGATTACTTCCTTTATTATTACTCTGTTCAGGTTGTCATTTTCCGAAATGCCTCAGTCCATTGCATTTCCTCATTTTATTCGACGCATCTTTAAAAGATCTCTTTTTTTCTTCTTTTTTTTTTAACGATAATTTTAGAATTTTTTTCCCCAGCAAATCGTTCTTTTTAAGATTTCGAAAATTATTAACTTTGTAATTGAACTGAATAAAATAAATCTGTGAATATTGCATATCACATTGCACAATATCAGGTATTTCAAACCAAATTATAGGCAACCATGGGTCCATCCAGGTTTTTTTTTTTTTTTACAAGGTTCTATTTTTGTGAAAAAATATTAATTTTGTGAAAAATTTCCAATTTTAAATATTTTGAGCATATGATTTAGCGTTCATGACGTCACTTCCTTTAAACCAACATGTGGGCAAGCGAACCATTTTCTCCTTTTGGTTTAAAACAAATTTTGTAATTGGTCCGTTTTCAAACTGGAAATATTATGAAGGTTCCGTTTTTTTGACTTAGAATTTTGTGAAAGGTCAGTTTGTTGGACATGGAATTTTGTGAAGGGTCCTTTTGTTGATTATGGAATTTTGTAAAAGGGTCCGTTTTCTGGACATAACATTTTGTGAAGGGTCCTTAAAAGGACATAAATTTCCTTCTGCATAGACCCCCTGCCAATAAATATTCAAAAAGGGGTTAGCTTATTATATCTTGCTCTGTTTTATTATCTTGTAAAGAGTAAATAAGGCCGGGTCTTTTTTTTTTTTTTTTTTATAACATAGGTGAAAGTGTTGCTTGCATTCGGCCAAAAAAACAAATCTGTATTTTTTTTTTTTTTCCAAAATGTGATCTAGAAAAAAATGTACAGTAGAATCTCTTAACGACCTAATTCGGACCAAAGTTAGGTCGGTTAAGCGAAAATTCCGGATAAAAGAGAGTTGTAAAAAACCATAAAAAGTAAATGATTTTCGTTTATTGAATACAGAACTTTTAATGTTTTTTATGACATAATTGTTATAAATGAGTGTTTGTTGCAATAATCTTGATAATCTATGTTTCACTGCTCTATCCCAGAGGTTTTTTTTTTAAGGCAATAGTTCCGTTTGATCTGCATCCGAAGGTTGCTCTAACCATGTCAGTTCTTTAGAAAAACAGTCCAAAGCCTCACCATTACTTATGTAACTTTAGAGCAAGGGAAAATATTACGGTTTAAAAAGGAACAAATGATTTATTACTCATTTGAGAGATTTTTGGTGTCGACTAAATGATTGCCGGTTAACAGAGAGTTCCGGATAAAGGAGTGACGGTTAATCGAGGTTCTACTGTATTATGTATCTGTTGTGAGCATATCTCCTGAATACATTGACCAACGATGTTTAACTTTTGCATTCAGGTTAGTGGGGACCATCTGACTTGTCATTTAAATTTTCGTCAAAATTACGCATGCCAACAAGGCAACTGCCATTGAAAAATTATGTTATGCAGCAATTGCCAAACTAAGGCTCTAACGATTTCAATCAAAATCGCTGTTGTAATGCTTTTTAAGGTGCTCTAAACCACACCTCCGAAATTCTCATAGAAATGCGATAAAGGCGTAGAAAGTTGAAAAACAACCGACTTTTTCCAGATTTCTCTCCCCTCGAGTCGTCATCGCCGACCAAACGGTATAGTGGTTAGCGTGCTAGCTTCTATACCGCGAGGTTGCGGGTTCGAGTCTCGTGTTAGGCATGGGTGTTTGAAAATGTATGTTGGCTTGTCTAATGACGAATGTTTCGGCGCATTATAGCCCTCGTGTTGCTGACGGCGCCAGATAATCTGAATACAACCAACCAATCTCCCCTCGAGTCGTCATCAACGACAGTCCCTCCTATGCTTCACTTACCAGAGAGGATAATACAATATTTATCGAAAGAATATTATTGATAAATTCGCTATTCTGGTCGTTTTTTTTTTTTTTTTTTTTTTTTTTTTTTGAGAAAAATATCGTGAAATGTGACTGTTTTTAATTTTAGTGGGTCTGGGACTAAAAATTCTAAAATCTTTATTCTTAGAATTATTTTTCTGAAATTTTTATGCAGTAATGTGTGATGCTTTGAAATTTAAAAAACTATTTTAAATTTTCAAATTTGAAAAATATTTTTTTTGAAATTAAAAAAAACTTCAAAATTTTGATATTTTCTAAATTTGATGTATTTAAAAAACTTTTTTAAAGAATCACTTCATTTTTGCATAAAATTACTTCTTATAATTCATATCAAAAATTGTCTTCATGATTTTTAAAAAGTAATTAGAAAAAAATAAAAATAAAAAAATATTTTGTGCAAAATTCATGAAGACAAATTAAAGAAATATATAAGAAATATAACTGTGGAAAGTTTCATAGATTTATAACAAGTAGTTTTTAAGTTTTATCAATTTAAACACAAAAAAGGGACAAAAAGCCATCAAAGAGAAAAACAGTTTCAAAGTTGAGAAAAACAGTTAAGTCCCCGATCCCCTTACTAAAAATATGAAATCGAAAGCTTTAAATTGTACCGATCAAAGTCAACTTTAAATGCAGTGGTCGGTATTAAAGTGTAATTGAAAATTATGCGATGTTCAACACCCTTAGTTTTTTTAGTAGATCTTCCCTTGCTATATCTACAAAGTGAGACCGAAAAGTAAGGCGACTGTTGTCATAATAATCACTGCATTATATATTTGCAGATAAATATATCACTGATCTTCAAAGTAGTTCCCGCCGTCTACAATACACTTCTGACAACGTTCATACAAGTTCTTGAAACTTCTGAAAAAGTCCTCCTTTGAGACTGTCTTAAGTTCCTTGGTAACAGCAGCTTGAATGTCTGAGATGCTTGAAAATCGGTTTCCCTTCAGTGCCGATTTCAGTAGCGGAAAGAGGAAAAAATCTGCTGGCGCCAGATCAGGGAATAAGGAGGGTATAATACTAGTATTACAGTATTACACCCTCCTTATTCCCCTTCTTTCCACAACTGAAATTGGCACTGAAGGGAAACCGATTTTCAAGCACCTCAGACATTCAAGCTGCTGTTACCAAGGAACTTAAGACAGTCTCAAAGGAGGACTTTTTCAGAAGTTTCAAGAACTTGTATGAACGTTGTCAGAAGTGTATTGTAGACGGCGGGAACTACTTTGAAGGACAGTGATGTATTTATCTGCAAATATATAATGCAGTGATTATTATGACATCAGTCACCTTACTTTTCGGTATCACCTTGTAGTTACATCGCAGTAAAGCATTATTAAAATTTGTTATTTCAGGTCATTTTATTTCAAAGACCATCAATATGAAAATTTTCTAACTTAAACTTAATCTTTGAGTTTCCGCATTAAACCTTTCGAGTTACCGCCTTTCACTTTGTTTTGTTTCAAACTCGGTAAGATTCTATACTAAACTTCAACTTAACTAGACATCACTTAGACGGTAGATCGTCACGGTGCTCATAGGTATTTAATCCATTTTGGCGGCGTGAAAGCATAATGTTCGCCAAACCACAACCCTATTGTGAACAAAAGGCTATAAGGTTTGGCGAGAATTATGTCTTCACTCCGCCAAAATGGATTAAATACCTATGAGCACTGTGACGATCTACCGTCTAAGTGATGTCTAGTTAAGTTGAAGTTTAGTATAGCATGTACTTTTTCTTCAATAGTTTTTGAACGATTCAAGTTAATAATGATAATCAGACTTTTGGAGTAATATTCGGAAAATGTTAAGGGAAAGCGGTACCAAAAAAAATTATTTTCAGCAGTTGTGCCACTAAAATCTAAACTATAGTCATTTTACATTGTGTAGATGGTAAGTAAACATAATTTAACCTATAAAAATATGTTGAATTAATAATTGGATTAATTAAATTTTTTTAATTTTTTCAAACTTTATTCGAAATGCTACTCCTTTCACAATTTTAAGTATTTTTCCATGAAATTTTCACAATATATTCGTTTTATAATTGTTAACAATAATTGGTATGGATTTAAGGATGCAAGCTATGAAAAAGGTTTTATATGTTTTTACACAAAAAACGATATATATATATATATTTTTTTTTTTTTTTTTTTTTTTTTTTAACTCATAGAGCGGCTGTTCCCACAACATTTTTATAATTATAAATAAAATTTAAAATAAATATTTTTTTTAATATTTTTATTAGGATGACAGTTGAAAACCCATTTAAAACAAATTGAATAAAAAAAAATTAAGTTAATTATATATTAGAATCAGAAATATAATTTAAAAATTATTGCAAGGAAAACAACTGTACAATTTTGCCCATTCCCTGGACGCTCAATGGGTTTTAAACTAAACATAGCACACCTTATTCCATATTAACTTTTGTTTATCAGATTTATATAAATTCACTTTAAAAATTTCCCAATCCTAACTAAATTGAGAAAAAGAGCCTTAAGGATTTAAAAACCAACACTCAAACTGAAAAATAACGAACTGAGAAAAACTGTGTTATAAATTTCTTTTTCAGCTTTGATAGTTTTAGATAGTTTAGAAAACACAATATAACTGTTTGTCCATCTAAGGTACAAGTATACATTTTTGCACAGCTATTCAGAAAGATTATCCCCACACTGTGGGATAAAAATTGACATTTTCGTCATTTTTTGGATACCATATCCCCTTAAATTTGAGCTGTCCCAATTCTAAGGAACTGTAGTCCTGACCTTATTCTACTTCGAATGTCACATTGATTATTTAACACTTTCAAACCCATAAAGGATTAACTTTTTGTGCGAACTAAGAAGCCAGTCAACTTCAGAATGGGAAGTCGTTGAAGTTCTACTACGTTCTACTTTAATCTCCTATTGCTACGCTATTGTCAATGCTTATATTGGTTCATTGACGTTTGTTATCGACACAAGCAAAGCAGCAATCAAAATACCCAGCCTTCGACTGGTTATATGTTATCCAGTGGTGTAACGATGTTGGTTCTGACTCTTCCGCAAAAAGAATTTCTCCCCCCCCCCCCCTTTTTTTTTTTTACTTTCATTACACATCTGTATACGTAAGGTAATGAAAGTATAGTATTCGGTCAAAAAACAAATTTAGATTTTTTTTTTTTTTTTTTTGCATTTCACGTTTTGGAACAACCTGATCTCAAAAAAGTTATCTAGAAAAGATGTGTATACATGGTCAGCGTAACTCCCGAACAAATTGATCTACGATATTCAAATTTCGTGTGCGGCTTGGTGATGACACAAGGATCTACCATTAAGGTTTTCGTCAAAATCGCGCATGGGCATAAGGTAGCTGGCATTGGAAAAAAAAATCATGTTTTTCAATGATTGCTAAAAAACGGCTCTATCAAGTTTGATCAAAACCGTCCCCAACTTGGCGAGATTGCCATTAACCATAATGTTAAATACCCTTCTCTTTGTAAAACTCGCTTCCTAGCATTATCTCTGTAAAACTCGTTATCAAGCATTAAAAGACACATTGCGGGAAAGCGAACTAAAGAACTCTTGCACTGCCTTATGCGAAATGTACATAAATTTTCCATTTTACATAATTAATACAATGACATATTTACAAATATACCGAAATTCGTAACAATATTTTAAACTTCAGTGTACCTTTTCTAACTAACTATTAGAGATATACCAATAATTTTTTAATTAAATTGTAGTACATAACCTATAGATTAAACGAAGGTTAAAAAATGTCCTGTTATATTCTTAATTATTTTTTAAATGCCAAATCTTTGTAAAGAATAAGAGATTTTTCTCCAAAAAGTTTTGGAAAATTGGTTAAAATTTAGTAAGAAGAATTCTGTTGATATTTCATACCAAATTTCTACCTCCGTTTCATCTGTATGTTATGTATTACAATTCAATACAAAAAATTACTGTTATATCTCTACTACTTAGTTAGAAAAGATACATTGAAGTTTAAAATATCACGTGTAGAGAAAATCGAAGTTAAAGGTATAATGCTTATATATAATTAACATTGATATTTTGATTTTTTAAAACAAAATATAGCACCCTTCTAATTTGAGTTGAAACAAAAGTAATACATCAATGGAAAGGTAAAAATACATAGAATAACATGAAATAAAAATCTCAAAATCGATGTATTTTTTATTTTTAGGGTACTAATTCCCCTTATTGAAAAGTTTTATTTAGAGGAAGAGGTACATTTTTCTTCATAAAATGGCTGTGAGTAAAAAGAATAATGTGAAGAAAATGTGTTTAATTATGGTAATTTTATTTTTCTTAAGTAAAAACGTCCTTTTTCAGTTTACTAGGTCCATTATGCTAAAAAAAAAATACTTTCACATCTAGTTAAATTGTTAGGAACTGAAAGATATGTTTTGAAACGCGTTCCTTCTGAATTTTCGTTTAAAATATTTACCAACTCAATCAGCATTTTAATAATGCTTCATAAAATTTAAAATATCTTTACTAGTCGTACTTTAAGAGAGGCTTTTAAGGAATTTTTTTTTTTTTTAATTTATATATATATATATATATATATTTTTTTTTTCCTCGTATATTCTTTATTCAACGTTGCCGCTCAATGGAAGACCATTTTTTTTCTCCACAAAATTAGTTAAATACTAATTCTTGTTCGCTAAAAGTTTACTTAGATCATTAGTGAATCGTGTCCTCTACCGCCACCTGTTATACTAATACTATCACAGTACTCAATAGGTGGCTGTAGTTGTCTCTTATTACGCTTGGAAAACCAACCATCAGAGCAAATGAACTTTTAACTCAAGTTATTTAAACATTATGATTTACGGTTTTGAACTTTGGACACTTGAATGGATATTATTTTTTTTTTTTTTTTTTTTTTTTTTTTTTTTAAATCCTTTATATTAACTTCGATTTTGTGTGTGTGTCGATGGCGGACAAACGTGCAGAGGCCTTATTAACCCCCTTGCAGTCATTCGATCGGACTGAAACTTGGCAGATGGATTCGATTCTGAGGACGATGCATTCTATCCAATTTTGGGGCTGTTACTGTCACTAAACGGTCGTTTTAACGCAAAACTAATAAACCAAGTTGCCGTCATCCAATCACACTGAAATAGTATTTAACCGACCATGGAAGAAACTTTTTCCTGTTGCCAAACTTTTTTTAATTGATAAATAATAATATTGTTTTATTCAGAAAAAAAAAAAGGTATTTGCATGTGAGTGCATAATGTTACGTTCATTTTTAATAAATAAATTTTGAAACGTAGTTTGCCGCACATTTTGCTGATAGAAATGTTTTTGATATTTAAAATTAGATGCAAAATCCATTCACGCGCTGTCTTGCTACAGATTTGGCGCTGTGATAATGAATATAAAAATTGGCATGTAAAGGATTTATATTAAAAATTTTGTTTGTATTGGTTATATTAATTATTTTTTGAATTGCCTAACTTAAAATATTGTAAAAACATCATCATGGTACCTTATACATTACAGATTAAATTTTCCGCTTTAAGAGGACTTGGTACCCCTTATTTTCACAAAAAATAATAAAAAAAATATTACATTTTCTATTTTTTGCGTGTTTATAATCCTTTGAAACCTTTTCCTTATTCTGGCAAGATTTTGAGCTGATCCGATAACTGCAACTGCAGAAACACAATATTCTTATGGAGAATTAAGCATTGTTGCAATAGCTCCTTTTTTGTTTCGAACGCATTTTTCTCAGTCCGTGATTTTTGAAATTCCCACCTTACTCAAAATGGTAAATATGCTTACATATAGGTACAGTAATTATCGTTTCCTCGAAAACTATTTTACTTCTTCTAAATCCGATGCCTAAATAGTTAGAATATATTACTAGGAATATTTTTACTTTCAATTACCTATGTGTGTACATAAGGTAATGAAAGAATAGCATTCGATCAAAAAAAAAATTTTGGATTTTTTTGCATTTCTCCACGTTTTAGAACATCCTGATTTCAAAAAAGTGATCTAAAAAAAAATTTGTGTGTGTGTATATGGTCACCTTAACTCCCGAACAAATTAACCTACGATATTCAAATTCGGTTTGCGAGTTGGTGGTAGCCATGGGACCTACCGTTAAGGTTTTCGTCAAAATCGCGCACGCGCGTATGGTAGCTGCCATCGAAAAAGTAATGTGTTTCAGTAATTGCTAAAAAACGGCTCTAACTATTATGTTCAAAATCGCTGTGTTAATGCCTCTTAAGGTGTTCTAAACATCCCCACCACCGAAATTCCCGTAAAAATGCTTTAATGGCGTAAAAAGTGGAAAAACGAATGCCTTTAACACAGAGTTTTCTCTCCTTGAGCATTCAAAATTCCCATTTTTTTTTTTTTTTTTTTAAAGAACCATATAAGAATTATCACAAAAAATGTCACCAAATTGTCAATTTTTTCTAAGCAACTGATGAAAATATAAACTACACAAATCTACATCCATCAGCAATATAGTGTAATTGAAAGTTGTGCGATATTCTACACCCCTAGTTTTAAAAAAAAATCAGGAACAAATATTGAAAATAAAAAGAAGATAGAATTTGAAATTTGATTAATTTTTTTTTTTTTGCAAAATTAAAATTTTTTTAATTTAGAGCACTATGTGATTTTTTTTTATTTTTTTAAATAAAATTTAGTTTTTACTTAGTAATACTTCCAAATAGGCAAAAATTATAATTTTAAAAACTTAAATAAAAAATAAATAAAAAATTTTGAAGGGTACCAATTCCCCTTAACATGTTGCGCTTGCGGCCATATCGAAAATGTGTTTATTCTGGACAGCGGGTCATTCAACACTGAATGTTTTGTTTCAGCGACTCTCTCTTAAGTGCAGTTTAATTCGCGTCCTTAGAATAAAACACACACACACACAAACAAGATTAAAATAGAATCCTCGGAATGTCACCAAGACGGAAAGTATCCGGTAACTTCTCTTAATATGGTTCAATTGCCCAAGAAAGAGCTTGTCCCCGACGAGGTCGCATTTTCGGAAGAACCTCTTAAAAGAAGGATGACGTCATTTAATTGTGGTACAGTAGTGACGCATAGCGGGATTTCAACCAAGCGTATCTTTCTCTACTGAATACGTCCGTGAATCTCTTTTTTTTTTCCACCCTCTGTGAATAACATGCCGACATAAGATGAATACAAATATGTAAAAGTGTATTGTCAGCGTCATCGTTCAAAATGCGATTTATCGGTTGTCAAATTTGACATTTCAGTCCGGATTATATATTTTTTTTTATCCTTGTGTTCTTTCTCACATTAGGTCTCTGTCGGATGTGTATATTTTACGCTTTCTATGGAAAGAGTTGTGGGGATTATTTACTATTTCATGAACTGAATTTTTTATAGAAATTGGAGAAAAGTGAGTAGATTAGGAATCCACTGGTCTGCCGTGGCTAAAATGGCCGAAACTGGTCAAAAAGATCGACTTTTAATAAGTTGAAATAAATCCAATTGCCATAACTTGCCAAATAATGAGCACTTTATTTTTATTTGGTAACCCTCACTCTTTAATTTTCAACTAAGAAGGTTGCAGACGATTCGGATGTCATCAATAATAATAAATTAAATTTCTGAGGTAATCTTAATTATCTTTACTCCAAAAACGTTATTGATGTGAAACCATAAAAACTTTTTTTTTTACCCTAATGGGTATTGATTACCCTAAAGCTAAAGGGTATTGATGTGAAACCATAAAAACTTTTTTTTTTACCCTAATGGGTATTGATTACCCTAAAGCTAAAGGGTATTGATGTGAAACCATAAAAACTTTTTTTTTTACCCTAATGGGTATTGATTACCCTAAAGCTAAAGGGTATTGATGTGAAACCATAAAAACTTTTTTTTTTACCCTAATGGGTATTGATTACCCTAAAGCTAAAGGGTATTGATGTGAAATCATAAAAACTTTTTTTTTTACCCTAATGGGTATTGATTACCCTAAAGCTAAAGGGTATTGATGTGAAACCATAAAAACTTTTTTTTTTACCCTAATGGGTATTGATTACCCTAAAGCTAAAGGGTATTGATGTGAAACCATAAAAACTTTTTTTTTTACCCTAATGGGTATTGATTACCCTAAAGCTAAAGGGTATTGATGTGAAACCATAAAAACTTTTTTTTTTACCCTAATGGGTATTGATTACCCTAAAGCTAAAGGGTATTGATGTGAAACCATAAAAACTTTTTTTTTTACCCTAATGGGTATTGATTACCCTAAAGCTAAAGGGTATTGATGTGAAACCATAAAAACTTTTTTTTTTACCCTAATGGGTATTGATTACCCTAAAGCTAAAGGGTATTGATGTGAAACCATAAAAACTTTTTTTTTTACCCTAATGGGTATTGATTACCCTAAAGCTAAAGGTTATTGATGTGAAACCATAAAAACTTTTTTTTTTACCCTAATGGGTATTGATTACCCTAAAGCTAAAGGGTATTGATGTGAAACCATAAAAACTTTTTTTTTTACCCTAATGGGTATTGATTACCCTAAAGCTAAAGGGTATTGATGTGAAACCATAAAAACTTTTTTTTTACCCTAATATGTATTGATTACCCTAAAGCTAAAGGTTATTGATGTGAAACCATAAAAACTTTTTTTTACCCTAATGGGTATTGATTACCCTAAAGCTAAAGGTTATTGATGTGAAACCATAAAAACTTTTTTTTACCCTAATGGGTATTGATTACCCTAAAGCTAAAGGGTATTGATGTGAAACCATAAAAACTTTTTTTTTTACCCTAATGGGTATTGATTACCCTAAAGCTAAAGGGTATTGATGTGAAACCATAAAAACTTTTTTTTTTACCCTAATGGGTATTGATTACCCTAAAGCTAAAGGGTATTGATGTGAAACCATAAAAACTTTTTGTTTACCCTAATGGGTATTGATTACCCTAAAGCTAAAGGGTATTGATGTGAAACCATAAAAACTTTTTTTTACCCTAATGGGTATTGATTACCCTAAAGCTAAAGGGTATTGATGTGAAACCATAAAAACTTTTTTTTTTACCCTAATGGGTATTGATTACCCTAAAGCTAAAGGGTATTGATGTGAAACCATAAAAACTTTTTTTTTTACCCTAATGGGTATTGATTACCCTAAAGCTAAAGGGTATTGATGTGAAACCATAAAAACTTTTTTTTTTACCCTAATGGGTATTGATTACCCTAAAGCTAAAGGGTATTGATGTGAAACCATAAAAACTTTTTTTTTTACCCTAATGGGTATTGATTACCCTAAAGCTAAAGGGTATTGATGTGAAACCATAAAAACTTTTTTTTTTACCCTAATGGGTATTGATTACCCTAAAGCTAAAGGGTATTGATGTGAAACCATAAAAACTTTTTTTTTTACCCTAATGGGTATTGATTACCCTAAAGCTAAAGGGTATTGATGTGAAACCATAAAAACTTTTTTTTACCCTAATGGGTATTGATTACCCTAAAGCTAAAGGGTATTGATGTGAAACCATAAAAACTTTTTTTTTTACCCTAATGGGTATTGATTACCCTAAAGCTAAAGGGTATTGATGTGAAACCATAAAAACTTTTTTTTTTACCCTAATGGGTATTGATTACCCTAAAGCTAAAGGGTATTGATGTGAAACCATAAAAACTTTTTTTTTTACCCTAATGGGTATTGATTACCCTAAAGCTAAAGGGTATTGATGTGAAACCATAAAAACTTTTTTTTTTTACCCTAATGGGTATTGATTACCCTAAAGCTAAAGGGTATTGATGTGAAACCATAAAAACTTTTTTTTTTACCCTAATGGGTATTGATTACCCTAAAGCTAAAGGGTATTGATGTGAAACCATAAAAACTTTTTTTTTTACCCTAATGGGTATTGATTACCCTAAAGCTAAAGGGTATTGATGTGAAACCATAAAAACTTTTTTTTTTACCCTAATGGGTATTGATTACCCTAAAGCTAAAGGGTATTGATGTGAAACCATAAAAACTTTTTTTTTACCCTAATGGGTATTGATTACCCTAAAGCTAAAGGTATTGATGTGAAACCATAAAAACTTCTTTTTTTTACCCTAATGGGTATTGATTACCCTAAAGCTAAAGGGTATTGATGTGAAATCATAAAAACTTTTTTTTTTACCCTAATGGGTATTGATTACCCTAAAGCTAAAGGGTATTGATGTGAAATCATAAAAACTTTTTTTTTTACCCTAATGGGTATTGATTACCCTAAAGCTAAAGGGTATTGATGTGAAACCATAAAAACTTTTTTTTTACCCTAATGGGTATTGATTACCCTAAAGCTAAAGGGTATTGATGTGAAACCATAAAAACTTTTTTTTTACCCTAATGGGTATTGATTACCCTAAAGCTAAAGGTATTGATGTGAAACCATAAAAACTTCTTTTTTTTACCCTAATGGGTATTGATTACCCTAAAGCTAAAGGGTATTGATGTGAAACCCGGGGGGGGGGGGTAAAGTGTTCATAACGCACTGCCTGCGGAAAAATGACCCGACTGCTGTTGAATTTAAGGGGACTGTTAAGTCAAAAATAAAAATTCTTCAATTTTTATCTAAAATTCATGAAATTTTTGTCTAAAATTCATGAAATTTTTTGCGCAGTTCAATAGCAATTAGATGAAACACAGCCTAAAATTTCAAAAATTTATATTGATTTTTTTTTCAAGTAATTAAATTTTTATTGAAAAATTTAGCGTTTTTTCCGTAATTTTAAAAACGCTCCTTGCGATTCAATTTTTTTGCAATCTGTCTCAATTTTTTTTTTTACAAGCCAATTGAATATATATTGACATAATTGTGCATGGATTTTGAATTTGACTCATTGGTTAAATATTTAAAAGTAAATCTTTACTACTACGGCAAAAAATGTAAACTTTTTAAATAGAAGCATTACGAAAATTGCTGTAAAACAATACAAAAATACCAGATTCCAAAATCCATGCACAATTGTGTTCAAAATAGTATAGTAAACAATATCTCCAAATTTAAAAAAAAATACAGCAACTTTTGAATCGCAAGGAACAAATCGAATACCCTAAAAATCTTAAAATACACATGAAGAGAAAAATGCAATTTAAGAAATTGAAATACATACGATTTCGGATATGCGCGCTTACAAAAACTCAAATAATATTCTTAATTCTTCTCGGATCAGCAAAAGTAAGGTATGTACTGAAAGCTAGAATTGAAGGCTATATATTTCCACTAAAATATAAAAATAGAAATTTTTGCCTTAACAGTCCCCTTAAATAGCAATTGACATTTCCCGCATTTTTTAAAAACAAGTGAAATTAGTTTATATTTATGAAAAATTTCTTTCTGATTCCATATATTCAAATAAAAATTCCTTAAAACAATTAGTTATTTAAGTATTAAAAATTAGTTATTTAAGAAAAGAAAATGCCCCAAAACCAATCCGGTCACAACACTCAACTATAGCTGTGACGTCAAAACTTCCTTCCGTTTCAATGGTTATCGTGATATTTCTGCCAAATAGTTGGCGTTGGTTTGGTAGACCATTGCCATATCACTTTCAAGCCCAAGTTGTTTGAGATCAAGTGGAAGGGACATCACATTCAATTCGTATCGAATGAATCGTTTTCTCGCCAAACTCTAACAGAAGAACTGCGATTGCAAATTTAAAAAAAAAAAAAAAAAAAAAAAAAAAACGCATTGAGCAGAAGTTTTTGTTTTTATCATCACATCGGCTTCTTCGTATATGTACATCACCAACTTTGTGCACGTAAAATACATTTTCTTCAAAGCCAAACGTCTGAGTTATCACACGATCTTTCAAGTGTTACTATAAATTTTAAATATTCAAAATAAAAGACTTCCAATTGATGTGGGCCGACCAAACGGTATAGTGGTTAGTGTGCTAGCTTCTAAACCGCGAGTTTGGGGGTTCGAGTCCCATGTTAGGCATGGGTGTTTGTAACTGTATGTTGGCTTGTCTAATGACGAATGTTTCGGCACATTATAGCCCTCGTGTTGCTCACGGTGCCAGATAATCTGAAAACAACCAAATCCAATTGATATGGTTAGCTAAAGCTTCGTTCCTAATAGACTGAGAGGCGACTGCAATTTTTGGACTCCATCGAACATCATTCTGAATTTTTTATAGAAATTGGAGAAAAGTGAGTAGATTAGGAATCCACTGGTCTGCCGTGACTAAAATGGCCGAAACTGGTAAAAAAATCGACTTTTAAGAAGTTGAACTAAATCCAATTGCCATACGCGTCATAACTTGCCAAATAATGAGCATTTTTTTTTTTTTTTTTTTTTGTTTTTTTTTTTTTTTGTTACCCTCACTCTTTAATTTTCAATTAAGAAAGTTGCAGACGATTGGGATGCGTGGCTATAGCTTATTTGCATCTTTCACAAATGAGCCAAATTGGCAATAAACATTACGTCACTGATGACGTAACTGATGTCGCCAATTTGGCTTACTTTTAAGAGATACAAGTTTTCCGAGCCAGAGATCAGAAATCGTTTGCGCTTTTTCTCAATGAAAATCAAAATGGAGTGGGTTGCCGGACGAAAAAGTGTGTTCTCTTTTTGGCAAGTTATGACATATTTGGCAATCGGATTTTAATTCAACTCATTCCAAGTCGATTTTTGATCAGTTTCGGTCATTTTTGCCTCGGCAGACCAGTGGATTCCTAATCTACTCTTTTTCTCCAATTTCTGTAAAAAAATTCAGAATGATGTTCGATGGGATCCAAAAATTGCAGTCGCCTCTCGGACTATAACAGGATGTTCGTGGGGTCGAGTCAGCGCGCAGCCTTAATACTGGCGTGTGGAATTAATGTTGGCTGCATTACGTTATGGCTGACACACAATGTCTTGCCGTTGGTGTAGCGTAAGGAGAGATGCCCCGTCATATGCCAAATTTCAAAATTACGACGAGTTATTGTAGATGTATCTACGACGATAAAGCACAGAATCCTATCGTGTAGCTCTTGCGGCAGAAAACTCCAAAACAACCAATCAAAATGAGAAATCTCAAATACAAAACGAAAACATTTACAATTTTGAACACTCAAAATTATACAATTTGTGTACGATCCTGTAAACTTGAATGTTAAAATCGGTCCAAAGTAATGGCGTGAAGTCGGGCTCAAGGGAAGGTTTAGCAGGATTCCCACGGTCATTGAAAGTCATTAAAAGTGCTTAATATTTTTGAACTTGTTTTCAAGGCCTTGAAAGTGCTTGAAAATGCTTAGAGGTGCTCGAAAGTCCTTGAAAATGCTTAGAGGTCCTTAAAAGTCCTTAATTTTTGCAGATGTTGTGTGGCCAACTTCAAAATTTATAAAAATACAACTCGGACTTGCTATCCCGCGTGACGACCGCCACGTATCTGCACCGTATCAGAATTTTCCGTCATATTTTTATTACGCATCCACCAATTTGCAACTTTTTTGGCAGAATATACTTTATTAAAAATTTATATATAGACATGATGCCTGAAAACCAATTTTCAAAGGTCCTTAAAAACATTAATTAGGTCCTTAAAAGTCATTGATTTTCATTTTGTGATTTGAGTGGGAACCCTACTTAGTGCTCGCCTACAACCGTCTTAGAATTGAGAATCCCATGGTGCTCTGCTGTCTCGGTTTTCAAAGTGAGTAAAAATGGCGGCAATGGACAATTCCCGCATTTTTTTATTATTTTTTATTCAATTCTAAATGTTTCGAAAAGGCCATAAACACAACAATTTCTGCTCAATGCGCCTTTTCTTTTTTTTAATTTGCAATCAAAGTTCCCCTGTTAGACGTTGGCGAGAAAACGATTCATTCGGCTCAAATTGAATGTGACGTCAAGGCTTCCTAAACATCTTGGTTTGAAATGCGGCAGCGGAAACCAGTTTTGCAAGTTTCTCGCAAATCGTGCCAACCTGTACCAGATAGGGCAATGGTCTACCAAATCAACGCAACTAGTTGGCAGAAACTTCACGATAACCATAGAAACGGAAGGAACTCTTGATGTCCCAGATTTTGTTGAGTGTTTTGATCGGACTGGTTTTGGGGCATTTTCTTTTCTTAATATTTAAATAACTAATTTTTTAAAGAACACTTTAAATATTTGGAATCGGAAAAAAAAATCTTCATAAATATAAACTAATTTCACTCGTTTTTAAAAATGCAGGAATTATCCGTTTCTTGGTGTCATTTTCTGGGTTTTCTTCCATTTGAGATGCAATTAGTCTGAAAAGTTTCACTATCAAGTACTATGTTCTCTGACACACCGCTCAAATCTTGCAATGCTCCCAGCACTCTTGTTTAGCTCTTCCACTTGAAAACATCCAATGCAGTTTATCTTGTGTAATAATGCCGTGTTTATCAATTGTCAAGAGATTTTACTTAATTGGTTATTAAATCCTTTATCAGGCCTCTTTTTCAACTTGACCAATCAAATTCAAAACTTCAGTATCATCCTTATTACCTTTGTCCCGCTTTGAAGTGCCGTGCAGGGATCAGTACTGTCATAATTTAATATTACATAACTTCAAAAAAAAATCACGTGTCAGGATTTTTTTTCTGTAGCCTTAAGTTAAAATACCCTAACTCAATTTTTGTAATGTTTTTACACTTTCTTGTCCGCGTCGTTGTAAAATACCTTTTCGTGCTCTTTGAATGATATTAGTGGTTTGCTATTTCTTTCGTTGACGAAAAATGCTGAATGAATCGGAAAGTGTAAAAAGTTACGATCTCAGAATACAACCGATTCTTATCACTGAAAAGTTTTATTTTACTCAGTAAATAATTCCAAAAACCCAATCAAATTCAAAGCTTCAATATCATCCTATTACCTTTGTCCCTCTTTGAAGTACCGTGCAGAGATCAGTACTGTCATAATTTAATATTACAACCTTAAAAAAAAAAAAAAAATAATAATCACGTGTCAGGATTTTTTTTCTGTAGCCTTAAGTTAAAATACCCTAACTCAATTTTTGTAATGTTTTTACACTTTCTTGTCCGCGTCGTTGTAAAATACCTTTTCGTGTTCTTTGAATGATTTTTGTGGTTCGCTATTTCTTTCGTTGACGAAAAATGCTGAATGAATCGGAAAGTGTAAAAAGTTACGATCTCGGAATACAACCGATTCTTATCACTGAAAAGTTTCACATTTTACTCAGTAAATAATTCCAAAAACCCAATCAAATTCAAAGCTTCAATATCATCCTATTACCTTTGTCCCGCTTTGAAGTACCGTGCAGAGATCAGTACTGTCATAATTTAATATTACATACCTTAAAAAAAAAAAAAAAAAAATCACGTGTCAGGATTTTTTTTCTGTAGCCTTAAGTTAAAATACCCTAACTCAATTTTTGTAATGTTTTTACACTTTCTTGTCCGCGTCGTTGTAAAATACCTTTTCGTGCTCTTTGAATGATATTAGTGGTTTGCTATTTCTTTCGTTGACGAAAAATGCTGAATGAATCGGAAAGTGTAAAAAGTTACGATCTCAGAATACAACCGATTCTTATCACTGAAAAGTTTTATTTTACTCAGTAAATAATTCCAAAAACCCAATCAAATTCAAAGCTTCAATATCATCCTATTACCTTTGTCCCTCTTTGAAGTACCGTGCAGAGATCAGTACTGTCATAATTTAATATTACATACCTTAAAAAAAAAAAAAAAATAATAATCACGTGTCAGGATTTTTTTTCTGTAGCCTTAAGTTAAAATACCCTAACTCAAATTTTTGTAATGTTTTTACACTTTCTTATCCGCGTCGTTGTAAAATACCTTTTCGTGTTCTTTGAATGATTTTTGTGGTTCGCTATTTCTTTCGTTGACGAAAAATGCTGAATGAATCGGAAAGTGTAAAAAGTTACGATCTCGGAATACAACCGATTCTTATCACTGAAAAGTTTCACATTTTACTCAGTAAATAATTCCAAAAACCCAATCAAATTCAAAGCTTCAATATCATCCTATTACCTTTGTCCCGCTTTGAAGTACCGTGCAGAGATCAGTACTGTCATAATTTAATATTACATAACTTTAAAAAAAAAATCACGTGTCAGGATTTTTTTTTCTGTAGCCTTAAGTTAATTTTGGCGCAAGAGCAACACATGATCCATACTGCGCCACACAAATTTGTGAACATCAGTTTAAAGTTTAAGAAACATAGTATCAGAAAAATTAATATAAAAGTAAAAGATGAGATATTTTAGGGGGTGGAAGCATTCCACAAAAAATGACTCGCGGTCTGTCTGACCGCTTACAGCAGTTAAAGGTTAAAATACCCTAACTCAAATTTTCGTAATGTTTTTACACTTTCTTATCCGCGTCGTTGTAAAATACCTTTTCGTGTTCTTTGAATGATTTTTGTGGTTCGCTATTTCTTTCGTTGACGAAAAATGCTGAATGAATCGGAAAGTGTAAAATGTTACGATCTCGGAATACAACCGATTCTTATCACTGAAAAGTTTCACATTTTACTCAGTAAATAATTCCAAAAACCCAATCAAATTCAAAGCTTCAATATCATCCTATTACCTTTGTCCCGCTTTGAAGTACCGTGCAGAGATCAGTACTGTCATAATTTAATATTACATAACTTTAAAAAAAAAATCACGTGTCAGGATTTTTTTTTCTGTAGCCTTAAGTTAATTTTGGCGCAAGAGCAACACATGATCCATACTGCGCCACACAAATTTGTGAACATCAGTTTAAAGTTTAAGAAACATAGTATCAGAAAAATTAATATAAAAGTAAAAGATGAGATATTTTAGGGGGTGGAAGCATTCCACAAAAAATGACTCGCGGTCTGTCTGACCGCTTACAGCAGTTAAAGGTTAAAATACCCTAACTCAAATTTTCGTAATGTTTTTACACTTTCTTATCCGCGTCGTTGCAAAACACCTTTTCGTGTTCTTTGAATGATTTTTGTGGTTTGCGATTTCTTTCTTTGACGAAAAATGCTGAATGAATAGGAAAGTGTAAAAAGTTACGATCTCGGAATACAACCGATTCTTATCACTGAAAAGTTTTACATTTTACTCATTAAATAATCCCAAAAACCCAATCAAATTCAAAGCTTCAATATCATCCTATTACCTTTGTCCCGCTTTGAAGTGCCGTACAGGGATCAGTACTGTCATAATTTAATATTACATACCTTAAAAAAAAAAAAATCACGTGTCAGGATTTTTTTTCTGTAGCCTTAAGTTAAAATACCCTAACTCAAATTTTTGTAATGTTTTTACACTTTCTTGTCCGCGTCGTTGCAAAATACCTTTCCGTGTTCTTTGAATGATTTTTGTGGTTTGCGATTTCTTTCTTTGACGAAAAATGCTGAATGAATCGGAAAGTGTAAAAAGTTACGATCTCGGAATACAACCGATTCTTATCACTGAAAAGTTTCACATTTTACTCAGTAAATAATTCCAAAAACCCAATCAAATTCAAAGCTTCAATATCATCCTATTACCTTTGTCCCGCTTTGAAGTGCCGTACAGGGATCAGTACTGTCATAATTTAATATTACATACTTTAAAAAAAAAAAAAAAAAAAAAATCACTTGTCAGGGATTTCTTTAGCCTTAAGTTAAAATACCCTAACTCAAATTTCTGTAATGTTTTTACACTTTCTTATCCGCGTCGTTGCAAAATACCTTTTCGTGTTCTTGGAATGATATTTGTGGTTTGCGATTTCTTTCTTTGACGAAAAATGCTGAATGAATCGGAAAGTGTAAAAAGTTACGATCTCGGAATACAACCGATTCTTATCACTGAAAAGTTTCACATTTTACTCAGTAAACAATCCCAAAAACCCTTTCAACCCCTCCCCCCCCCCATGTTATGACACGTCCTCTAGTAGTTAACGTGACACGAATACTAATTCACATCCCGTGTTGTCGTTCCCAACACCTGCTTGCATATTCCCTTTGGATCTCCCCGACACTCATAACTGGTTGGATTACCTTACCTACTGTTATGCCTGTGTTTCGTCTCTTCTTCTTCCGCGGTGAAATCCATCACTTCCTGAGTTCATTCATTGCATCCTCTGCCCGTGGATAAGAAGGAGGGTGTATGATGATGATGTTGGGTGACGTAGGGATGCCAATGTGTGTATCGTAAGTAGTGTTTTTAATGTTATTGGGAAAGTCGGGTTGCCATGACAACGTTTGTGAAGTTATTTTTTAAATCCTTTATATTAACCCTTTGCACTCCAGGCCTTTTTCGCGCTGCGGAATCAGCAATTCGAGACATTTTAAGTTCGGCTGGTGTTTATGGATTTGCTTCATAGAAACTAAACACCGTCATTGGCCTTGCATCGAATTTCCGCATCACACCTAATGGTCCTCTCGTGGTTTGGCATCCAATCGTGTGGCGCCTGAGAGGCGCCACTGGAGTGCAAAGGGTTAACTTCTATTTTGTGAGTTTGTTGATGGGAGCGGATTCCGCGGAAGCCTAATTATAACCCCCTTGCCAATCGGGCTGAAACTTGGCAGATAGGTTCGATGTCGATGACAATGCATTCTGTCAAATTTCGGGGCTGTTACTGTCACTAAAAGGTCGTTGTTATGGATTGGTTGGTTGTTTTCAGATTATCTGGCGCCGTCAGCAACACGAGGGCTATAATGCGTTGAAACATTCATCATTAGACAAGCCAACATACATTTACAAACACCCATGCCTAACACGGGACTCGAACCCGCAACCTCGCGGTCTAGAAGCTAGCACGCTAACCACTATACCGTTTGGTCGGCATCGCTGTTATGGAATATTAATAAACCAACTTGCCGTCATCCGATCGCGTTACAATAGCATCGAACCGATCATTGTTGAAACTCTTTCCTGTTGCCATTTTTTTTAAATAAATAATATAATTACTTTAATCGGAATAAATAAATGATATTTGGATGTGAGAGCATAATTCCACGTTCATTTTTAATAAATAAATTTTTGAAATGTAGTTTGCCGCACATTTTGCTGATAGAAATGTTTTTGATATCGGCGCTGTTAAAGTTGACACTGCATATAAAAGATTTTTTAAAAACTCAATTTAACGGGTTAAGTTTTAAAAAATCTTTTAAACTCAAAAGGATAAAATATTTAAGAACTTCTTTGGTGTAAAGATTGTTTCCACTGATCTTTTAATACAACTTCTGGTTGCTTATAAGCTGCAAGCAGATGATGTCATTTGAGCTCTCCCCCCCCCCACATAATGTTTTGAAATATATTGGCCATAATTACAATAAATTTTTTAACTATTTTTGGGGGGAGTTGCTAGAATAATAGATCTCTATGGTGGTTGTTAAACCTCCTTCGACTTCAAGTCGATGACTAAGTGCTGTTCAGAAGCTGTATAAGAGATCAGTGATTGTTTCTTGAAATAATTTGTGATTGATTCTTGATGCGATTTGTTGATTGATGGTCGTTATGCCTGGCGATGTCACCTGCAAAAGTTATTCCTTATGTCTTACAGGGAAAGGGATGAAATACTCTTTCGTTAGACTAATTTGAAAATAAAAGTAGATATTTTTATTTTCAATTACCCCTATGTATACATAGGGTAATGAAAGTATAAGATTCCATCAAAAAAAAAATATTTAATAATAAATATTTCTCCACGTTTTGGAACATTATGATTTAAAAAAAAGTTATCTAGAACAAATGTCTGTCTGTAGTCAGCATAACTCACGAACAAATTTACCTACGATGTTCAAATTTTGTGCTGCTAGGTGATGGCCATGGGACCTACCATTAAGGTTTTCGTCAAAATCGCGCATGCACATAAGGTAGCTGCCATTGAAAAAATCATGTTTTTCAATGATTGCTAAAAACGACTCTAACGGTTTTGATCAAAATAGCTGATGTAATGCCTCTTAAGGTTTTCTAAACATCCCATCTCCAAAATTTACGTAAACATGCTTTAATGGCGTAAAAAGTTAAAAAAAAACGACTGCCTTCAACACCGAGTCCTCTTTGCTTGAACATAGCTCATAAACGATCGTTTTTTCTCTTCTCAGTTTCACTTATAAGAAAGGATAATATAAGAAATATCGATAAGTATATCGCCAACTTCATCATTTTAGCGATTTTTTTTTTTTTTTTTTTTTTTTTCAGTTTTGTACAAGAATTATCACATAAAATTTCGCCAAACTGTCCATTTCTCTTAAATGAATGATGAAACTATAAATACGTTAGATTACACAAATTTACGTCAGTATTATAGTGTAATTGAAAGCTGTGTGATGTTCCACACCCCCTAGTTTTAAAGGTGTTGTTGTGATTTGTCCTACATTTTGGAGGACAACAAAACACTGCCCTAAACAATATCGTGCATGTTCTTGGAGTGGTTTAATTATTGATTTGTGAATTAATTTGATTATTGATTCATGAATTTAATGACTGGTTTGTGAAGTATTTTAATGATTGATTTTAAAGTGATTATTGAATGATACTTACCACATGGGTGACGAGGTAATAGGGCGCCATTCCATTGTCAGCCCCCTAAATCAACTTTTCTTGGAGCTCTTTCGCCATTGTGTTTAAAGAAATTTTAATTGCCATAAAGTTTTGTTTTTAAGGATTTTTAAAACATGTTTTGTTTAATTTTTAAGGTACTTGCTTACGTTGAACTGGTCGATTTTGACGAAATTTGACAAAAAAATATAATTCGTGAATATTGTACCCAAATCTTTTAAGTTTCGAAAACTGTCTACTTTTTAACTCTGCGTTGATTTGAACAAAAGTTATGACAATTTGAAACTGATCTAAATCTGTTAATTATAACCGGAAATAGCATCAACCGATTAAAAAGTGATTTCCTTCTAAATATTAATATTTTCTTCTTTTTAATAAATAAAAGAATTGAAAAAGAAGAAGGTGCATTTTAAGTGTGTAAGTAATATGGTTTATATAAAATTTGAGTGTTTTAAAGTTTAAATGCATTTTTTTAGGAATTGATTTTCACACAAATATTGCTAATTTGAAATGTCATAACTCACAAAATTATTCATGAATCATTATAAAAAATTTTGTACTTACCTTGTTGATTGTTTTCTAGTGCATCTGCTATATAAAATAAATTGGATGGTTATTTTATGAAATACCACCTTTAGTTTGACTATAAACAAGGTGAAATTGTTAAACCTTGAACTTATTTTTCGACAGTCCATAATAAAAGTTTTAGTGGATATATTTTTCTTAATGTAGTATATACCCTAAATATAAGCATGTAGTTTATTTATACATTTATTTCCTAAAAAGCTTAATAGTTTTTCATTCATCTTATTTTAAATTTTTGAAATATTTCATCAAAATTTCATGCAAAATTACAAGTTTTGAAAAATGATAATAATAAATTAGACATTCTTTCACTGTGTTACTAATCTATAGTAGTACTAAATATAAAAAGGCACTTAAAATATTCCTACATAAAGTTTTCTTAAAAAATTACTCCGAACGTAAGCAAGTACCTTAAATAACTATTTTCGTTCTTTTTGGATTGATTCTTGATTATTTGATTGATTTCTAAAGGTTTTTTTTTTTTTTTCCTTCTTCCTATTTAACACCTTTATGGAATTTATTTTTTGATCGATCTTAACAAATTCTTTACCCTAATAAAATAATAACTTTTCTTGGTTAAATTATTTTTAAGGTTCTGGGTTTGGCTATGTTTGTTTACCCTTGGTTATACGCGCGACTTTTTTTTCTCGCGGTTAGTCGCGTGGGGGACCAAAGTCTCCCCAAATTCAAATTTTCGTGCTTACCATTAAATTCGTTATCAAATATCAAAGTAAGTGAGCATTTTAATTTAAAACTACAACATTATTGAACAGAATAAAGTAAAAATCAAAAAATATATTTAAAATAACTTGCAAAAAACTGTAAGATGTTTGATATGGGCTACCATCTATTAACCCTTTGCACTCCAGTGGCGCCTCTCAGGCGCCACACGATTGGATGCCAAACCACGAGAGGACCATTAGGTGTGATGCGGAAATTCGATGCAAGGCCAATGACTGTGTTTAGTTTCTATGAAGCAAATCCATAAACACCAGCCGAACCTAAAATGTCTCGAGTTGCTGATTCCTCCGCGCGAAAAAGGCCTGGAGTGCAAAGGGTTAAGAAATTGATTTTGTAGGGGACACTTGTCCACTGCGCGACTAACCTCAAAGTTAACAGATAAATTTTATCTGTTTTTAAGATGATTTTTTTTATTTATTCTTAAAGCATTCATTTGTGATTTATAAAGGATTTTAGATTATTATTTTATTGGGCCGACCAAACTGTATAGTGGTTAGCGTGCTAGCTTCTAGACCGCGAGGTTGCGGGTTCGAGTCCCATGTTAGGCATGAATGTTTGTTAATGTATGTTGGCTTGTCTAATGACGAATGTTTCGGCGCATTATAGCTCTCGTATTGCTGACGGCAGCAGATAATCTGAAAACAACCAAGCAACCAATCTAATTTTATTGGTATTGAAATCTTAAATTTTAATAAAAATTAAGTACTGAATAGAAAAAAAAAACATTCGGCAGCTTTTTTTGTAAATAAGTAGTAGATTTTAGTGCAGTTAAAACAATCATAATCGCCTTTATTTATAATTTGTTTAACCTAGTCCAGTTAGGCAATTTCTAAAGTTCGGCTTGATCATTTGATACACTGTTTAAAAAAAAATTCCCACCTTGCAAAAAAAATTAGTTCCCATTTAGCTGCAACTAACATTTGGTGCTTAGTTTCACGATTTAATAACGATACCTTGGATCGTAAGCACCATTAAATCGTGAAACTAAGCACCAAATTTTGGTTGCAGCTAAATGAAAACCAATTTTTGGTGCAAGGTGGAACAAAATTTTTAAAAGTGTAGCAAATGTTCGAGAAACATCGCAAAAGCACTGATAGCTTGAGACATCGAACCTTTTAACTGTGCGGTTCCTCGTTGCTGAGACCAAAATAACCCATGTTTATCTGCGCAAAAGCAAACAAAACAATCTATATAAAGTATTTATTTACCTGACTTGCCAGATCTTCTTCGACCACATGGCCATCAGGTGGACTGTATGTCATTCGGTGAATGCTTCTATAAATGAGACAGCCCAATAAAAGAAAGATTAAAGAAAGTTATCCGAAAAATGTTCTGGCCAGAAAAAGCTTTAACCCTAAGTCGGACGCAATATGCTTGACAGGCGCATAAAAACGAATCGCACATTTATAATCATTATTTTTAATTTTAGTATTCTAAAATTAATCAATGATTACTATAGGAATATTTAAAGAAAAAAAATATAAAATTTGTTTAAAAAAAGAACACATTTTATGTTTAGAAAACATTACTAGAAATTTTCAGCTCTAAACTATAAAGTGTCTTATTATCAGGGTAACAAAGACAAAAAATTTGGTAAAATTTATACACAGTTCATAGTTCAGCAGCCGATATTCACTCTGAAAATCAAAATGCAATGGGTTGCCAGACGAAAAAGTTTGTTCTATATTTGACAAGTTATGACATATCTGGCAATCGGATTTTAATTCAACTCATTCCAAGTTGATTTTTGATCAGTTTCGGCCATTTTTGCCACGGCAAACCAGTGGATTCGTAATCTACTCACTTTTCTCCAATTTCTATAAAAACAATTCCGAATGATGTTCGATGGTGTCCAAAAATGCCTCTCTGACTATAGGAGAGGCAGATTCCTACCTCTCTATGAGAGGAGGGGGAAACGAAAGCGTCAGAGCTGTGCCTGTCAGGCCGGTTGCGCCCGACGGAGGGTTAAAAATTGAAGGCGATATGCTTATCCGGTTTATAACTTTAATCAGTGTCTGTACAATGTAATTGTCACCACTGTTACGTTAGGTGCTTATCGGTTGGTTTTATTTAATTTGAGATACGTGAAGAACATTGACAAGCACATAACTAACTTGAAAATATAAAGGACATTACTTATGGTAAATAAAAATTGTTCTTAACAATGCAAATTAAACTTTAGAAAGTTGTTGAGTCATGACTGTCTGATTAGTTCGCTAGTTAAGTTCGTAGCACGTTGTCCGGGAGTTCAGAGTCATCTCATGTTTTCTGCCGGGTTGAGTCGAGTTGAGTTGTTGCTTTAGAGTTGGTGGGCATGTGACACCACAATGTGTTTAGCCTTTGGTCGAAATCGTAGTCAAGGTACCGTTTGCTTAAAATTGTAAAAACATGAATAAATACGTTCTACGGACTTAGCAGATTCACACTTTTAGGCGAAAATTTCTTCGATTTTAATGTGTGCAATGGACTATCATAGGTGAAGCTTTAGAAATGAACACTGAGAAAGATCCTTTTTCCATAGTTAAAATAGTTACTTCATTGAAGAAGTAATGTAGTCTTGTTTTAATGCATCGTTTTGTTAAAAGTATGTATATATTTTTTTTTAATTGGAACCTGCAAAATTTTTGTTGTTGGACCTCATTCATAATATATTTATATATTGTAGCCAATTTTCTAATTACAGAATTAGATTTATCCATTTTGAAAAGCTAAATTTCGCTATTTATAGCTAGAGATGATCTGTTTCCCTTTGAAGAAATTAATCTCCACTTAATCTAGTTTAAAATACTTAACGGTCGGAAACTTGGGTGTGTTTACTTTTAATTACTCATATGTATACATAGGGTAATGAAAGTATAGCATTCGGTCAAAAAAAAAATTAGATTTTTTTTTACATTTCTCCACGTTTTGGACATCCCGATTGCAAAAAAATGATCTAGAAAAAAAATTCTATGTGTGTCTGTGGTCAGCATAACACCCGAACAAATTGACCTACGATGTTCAAATTTCGTATGAAGGTTAGTGGTGGCCATGGGACCTACCATTAAGGTTTTCGTCAAAATCGCGCATGCGCATAAAGTAGCTGCCATTGAAAAAATAATGGTTTTCAATGATTGCTAAAAAACGGCTCTAACGATTTTGATAAAAAATCGCTGTGATAATACCTCTTAAGGTGTTCTAAACATCCCTACCTCCGAAATTCTCATAAAAATGTTTTAATGACGTAAAAAGTTGAAAAACGAATGTTTTCAACAGAGTTCTCTTTCCTTGAGTATATCTCATCAACGATCGTTTTTTCTTCTCTTCTCAGTTTCACTTACAACAAAGGATAATATAATGATTATCGAAAAGTATATCGCCAAAATCACCATTTTGGCCAAAAAATTTTTTAGACCTATACAAGAATTATTGTAACAAATTTCGCCAAACTTGCCATTTCTTTTAAATGAATGATGAAAACATAGAAACGGTAAATAACACAAATCCTCATCAGTATTCTAGTGTAACTGAAAGTTGCGCGATGTTCCACACCCATAGTATTTTATATATTCAGTGAGTGCATCTACCTTACCTACATGCATCTCTTACATAAGTATAGTTTGCCGCATTCCCGCAACACTATAATTTCACCATCTTTTTACAACTCTCCTTTAACCACTTACTATATGCTTTGCCTTCGCGTGTGGCCCAGATTAGAGAACCCTTTTGTCCCCATATGAAAAAAAAAGACTAACCATTTCTCGCGTCCAACCCCTTTGTTGGCCTTTCACCTTGGCACTAAAAATCCAATTATTGCCTTTGCATCAAGTTGGCGACCATTGTTTTTGTTCTTCGATCCGTGATCCGATTGAAAGGAGATGGATTCTTCTTGGCGAGAGGTCAAGTGCTCGACGAGTTCTTGTCTGCCAGGTGGAAAAACGTGACAAGTTCCGAAATGCCGGGTCGGATTTTGTGGTCAGGACATATTCGGCCAAGTGGATGCAGGTTATGGGATAGCTTTGGTAAAAGGACACGATCTGGGTATGAGTTAGAGGGCATGGACGCCTCCAGGAGGGTGCACTTGCCCCAGGCCCGGGCCTTGGGCCCTTGATTTTAGGGGGCCCCGAAATTGGCTGTAAACCTATAACTTCTTGCTTTTTGTGAATATCTTTTACAATCAGTATAAAAGAATTTTTCAGGGTTCCCACGGTCATTGAAAGTCATTAAAAGTGCTTAATATTTTTGAACATGTTTTCAAGGCCTTGAAAGTGCTTGAAAAGGCTTAGAGGTCCTTAAAAGTCCTTAATTTTTGCAGATGTGTTGTGGTCAACTGCAAAATTTATAAAAATACATCTCAGACTTGCTATCCCCATGTGACCTTCACTTATGTGCACTGTATCAGAACTTTCTGACATATTTGTATTATGCATCCACCAATTTGTAACTTTTTTGGCAGAATATACTTTATTAAAAATTTTATATGTAGGCATGATGCCTCAAAACAAATTTTCTAAGGTCCTTAAAAACATTAATTAAGTCCTTAAAAGTCAATGAAAAGTCATTGATTTTCATTCTATGATTTGAGTGGGAACCCTGTTTTTACATAAAAATAATTTTGTATTGATCTTGAACCGTCTTTAGTATCCCAGAGTGTATTTATTCAAATGCATCAAACCATCATTTAAAAGCGTAAAAAAAAAAAAAAATATTTCTCTAAAGAAATATTGAAAGGAAGTCTTGACAAATTAATTGCGAGATCAGCAAATGTCGGCTTTGAAGTTGTGAATAATGATGAAGATATTGTTGTCACGCATATTACTACACATTGTGCTCGTGAAATGCAATAATACATTACAAAGTTTTATATAGATAATCTGAATATCCAGATAATCTGAATACAACCAACCTGACTGGAAATTCATATGGGTTCCGTATCCAGAGTTTACATCTCACACCTGCTTTTAAAATATATACAAGATGGTTGTTCGACATTATTAAGGTTAACTTCCCCCCCCCCTCCCCCCATTTCAGGTAGTTTGTTCCTTTTTAAAAACTTCTTTGTTGAAATTTCGATTCCTATTCTACTTGTTGTTACATTGTTTCTGCACAATATGGCTCCAGTACAGTACGCAAAAAAAAAAAAAAAAAAAAATCCGAACGATGGCTATATATTCGGTCCTAAATATCGTAGAATCTTTCGGTTTGCACCAAAATGTTTTGTTTACGATTTTCTATATGTCTGATGTAAAAAAAAAAATTCTTAGGGGACTGTATACTAAGTAAATTTAACTCTTTAAAAATGTCAATACGAACCCCTACTTTTTTTATGTTTTCATTCGATTTAGAATACCTCGTTTATCTCAGATACCAAATTTCAGTTCATTCTGTTGAGAAACACGTCACTTATGAGCGAAAGTGTTTTGGAAGATCTTGAAGGTAAATTTCTTAAATCACGGGGAAGAATCGGACGTTTTGCATGCTTCGACGCTATTGCGGCCCCTTTAAGTGAGCTTTTTTACATTTTTGCTAAAATATCGAGAACCAAAATTCAAAATGGAATGAAAAATATTCTGAAGGGGTTTTCAAACCATGATTATTCTAGTGCAAGCAAAAAAAATTAGATGTGTCTATTTAAAAAAATTTAAAACTGTTTTTATTAATTAATTATTAAAAAACTGTTTCATACAAAAGTTGCATGTTATTTATGTTTCGCCTTAAACAAACTATCCTTTGAAATAAAAATTACTAAAATATATTAACTATATGAGAATTTATGGCCAAAAAAAAAAACTAATCTTTTCAACATTAATTTATCAGTTTTTTGACACCCATATAAATACTAACCACTCATTGGAAAATTATAAAATTTGGTATTTAGACGGGTTTTTTTTTGGATTCTAAATCTAAATATGGTATAATATAACGGGGTTGCCATTGAACTTTTTAAATTTCGGTTTAGTTTTAATATGTAGATGACCCCTCATGATAAAAAATATATACAATTAATAATGACTTTCCACAATTTACAACAGTACTTGACTTTTCTTATTTCATCAATTAGAATGCAAGATATAGCCATCGTTCTGATTATTATTATTTTTTTTATTTTTTTTGCTTACTGTACCTGGCTGCACTTACAAGCATGAGGTAAGATGTTCACCTAGTACAGGGCTGCCACAGGCGACTAAAGCAACTATTTTAGTGGCCAGGCGACTATGTCGACTATTTCAATGAAAAAAGGGCCTAAAACGACTATTTTTAACAAAACCTTCAACTTTTTTTGGACTGAGGCGACTATTTTTTAAGAAATTGGATACTGTCCGATGGTAGCACGAAAAAAAAATCGGCACTAACATTTTTCTCAAAACGGTGATTTTTTTTTTAAGGTAGGAGAGAGCAAATACTACCGAAATAATTGTTCATATTCGCGGGTACAGTGGTCATTTTGCTAGTTCGACGATAGTTACCGCTCACGCGAGATTTGTTGTTTTTGACGGCAACCGCGGTCATTTTCACCTGCCTGTTATTCCAATGTTTTATCTTTCGCCGTGCAAGGCGCAATGACATACACAGTTACATTCTGAAATATCAAATTATTTCGCTTTATTTACTCTACTTAACAAAAATGAATTTGTGGTGTGCGCCCGGAAGAAAACTCTATCAGTATGTACAGAATTGATGTTATATAAAGGTTATGTCCCAGATTAAGTGACGATTTCGCCGTGTAGGTCAATCAATGCAGAATGATTAGAATTTCAATGTTGTAGCTAAATTTATAAATAATAAAATAATTGAAATTTTGAGGCAATTTAATTACTTTGAATGTAGCTTAAACAAGGTGGCGACAGAATCGGGAATTCAGGCAAATGTCAAGGTATTTCGTAAAATTACTCTTTAGTCAAGGAATTTTGAAATTTTTGAGTTTCCCTTCTCTCATTCACCGTGCGGGTGCGGACATCTATCCCGGCTGGCGTCACAAGAAGTGTCCTCAAACTTAAATCTGACTGCATCCTTTACAGACGTGATTGTTTTTCTTCTTGTCTTGTGTTTTTGTCAATAGAATATATTAGAACCCTAAATTCCTTAATATTTCAAATTGATTCCATCGTATTTTTTTTTATTAACCCTTTACAGCACTGTTATAGATGTGCAACACATCTATAGGCATTAATAAGCAAAAAGGGTTAGATCCTGTACTTTATTATTATTATTATTTTCCCCTCCAAAAAATAAAAAATCTGAATGCGCTACTGCATACATTCAGGCAAAGGGTCATGGAATTTTTAAAAAAGTTCATGCATCTTTTTCCCCTGCCGAATACTATGCTTGTCATGTTTCATGAAAACAATTTTTTGCCTCGTTTAATACGTACTTTAGTGGTTTAAGATAATATTTTTGTTGTACAAAATTTTATTTCCATAAATTTATGAGTAATTATTTTTTATAAGAAGCTGTTAATTGCAAGCCTTTCTTCTTCAACGTCAAAATCCAAAAGACATAATTTTTTATGATATATTATGCCTAGTGAATTTGTGACTAAATAGTAAAATGCTGATTATTTAACCCTTTGCACTCCAGTGGCGCCTCTCAGGCGCCACACGATTGGATGCCAAACCATGAGAGGACCATTAGGTGTGATGCTGAAATTCGATGCAAGGCCAATGACTGTGTTTAGTTTCTATGAAGCAAATCCATAAACACCAGCCGAACCTAAAATGTCTCGAGTTGCTGATTCCTCCGCGCGAAAAAGGCCTGGAGTGAAGGGTTAAGTTTCATGCTCATGCATGCCCAAGTTTAGTAAATATGTAGGACACTGTTTAAAATTTATGTTATGAACAGGATACAGCCTATGACATATATTAAAGAAAACATGTTTTATTTGTGTTTTTTTTTTAAATTAAAAGAAAAGTATTGTGCTAGTTTCTTTTCCTTGAAGTTAGCAAGTATGGGTGTAGTTTGTAAATTGGTTTATGTGATTTTTTTTTTTTTTTTCCATTTTTTAAAGATGCTTGTTTTGATTTTTAGCAGAAATTTATATTCTGGTGCAATTATACTTTGATAAGTAAAGTAATTGTAAGTAGTCAAATTTATATATTTTTAAACTGGTCATATTTTCTTCGATTTTTTTAATGATAACGTCGACGGAGATGCCCATCAGGGAAGTTTCTGGAAATTAAGGAAATGCTGAGGAGTTTTGTTTCTCAAATTCTGTAGCTATCCTGTTAAAAATTTAAAAACTGGTCTTAATTAAATTCACCTGTCATTGTCAATATATAGTATAATTGTTTAAACATAAAACTTGTTTTTCTGCCCAAAATTTGTTTTACTTTGAAAATTAAAATATATATATATATATTGTTTTGCCAATCGATTTTTACCGTCGCTTTTGCGTGAAGTTTTGCTTAGGTGCTGTCTGGGTGTACGGTTGAGTTGTCAACTTCCATCGCATTATGCAAATATGATAGCACCTCTCTCAAGACACATGCCTTTTACCGTATGGGATGTTATGTATTGGAAACTATTTTGAATTGAAAGAAGAGTGTCTCTGGGTTTTCGTGTTGATGTAAATCAACAGTTTTATTCCTATCTTGATGATAACTTAAAACCTTTCAAACAAGAGGAAGGTCTTTACCGACTTCAAAAAACAATCGTTATGAATTTGAAGCTACTATTTTCAACGTCTGAGACTACTATTTTCAATGTTTGATACTAATATTTTGGCTACTATTTTTAACATCTGACGCTACTAAAGCAACTAATTTCAAAGCTTACAGTCAGTGGCAGCCCTGCTAGTATGCAATTGGTCTCAGGATTACTTTTGTAATCTCTTTTTTCAAAGTGGAGAAGGCACAGCAGCTATTAGGATGATGGCTTTATTTCGTTTGCCAGGTTGTTTAGTGAAAGTTTTCTTTATTTTTTTCCCATTCTAAACACAAATTCAGGGCTTTAATGCCTTCGCTGCCAAAATACTTGTAGTTGGCGCAAGGAGCAAAAGTATTATTTCATATGTCTGGTGCAAGTATTACTTGTGCAAATTTAATCATTGCTAAAATAAAACTGTTATATCTCTATTTAAAAAATAAAGTAACAAAATAAAAAGCATATACATTCTTGACATATTTGAATGGATACACCAGCGCCATATCAGCTTTAACAGCAAACATGTTAACCCACTGACGGTCATGGGAATGGGCGAAATTCCCCAGTTGTTTTCCATGCAGTAATTTTTAAATAATATTTCTTATTCAAATACATAATTTTTTTTTATTTTTTTTTGGTTTTAGATAGGTTATAAACTACCATTCAAAATATCTAAAAAATATTTTATTTTAAATTTTATTTATAAATTTAAAAATGTTGTGTATTGCTGGAAAAACTGGGGATCCTATGATGTATATATACGTGCATGACCGTCAATGAGTTAAAAGACATTTTGAAAGGCATTTCCACTTCTACACAGATATTAATATAATTATTATCTGGGGCAGTTTAGTCCTCGTGTAATTCTTGTACTTACCATAAAATGGCCAGTGCAATTAAATACATAAAAAAAAAAAACCACTATTCAAATTATAAACACTCTTTTTTACTGGTAAAGTGTCGACATTTCAACTAAAAACTCAATTTAGTAAAAATAAGTTTTACAAGAATTGAATTGTATGATACAGTATCAAAATACCTACTTTGCAATAAAGTTTGTATTGTAATTTTTTTTGGACATTTGAAGCAAATAAATTGGCATTGTTTTCTAATATTTTTCAAATATTCTAGATATACAAACATAGTAGTCAGTAAACTGTATGTGACTTGCTTGTCATTTGAGTGCAGGGTATTGATGTGCAGGGTATCGCTCACTTTGACATAGCGCTGACTCCTATATACAGGGTTCTTGGGGAAAAACTTGCTCTCAAAAACAAATCTTAATCATTGTCGTTGCTGATCTGTAGTTTCTTAGAATCAGGAGTTTGCCAACCATTGTGCTAACTTAGGAATCTGTTAATTTGGTGCAGGTACCACCCCACGATGTTTGCAAAGAAGAAGAAGAAGCCGATTATCTCTGCCCCTACCAACTTCGAGCACCGTGTTCACACTGGCTACGACCGCAAGGAGGGCAAGTTCGTGGGCCTGCCTCCGCAGTGGGCAAGTCTTATCCAGCCACACTCCAACAGGCCAAAGCCCATCATTGACCCATCACAGATCACTCCTATAGAAATGATGGACATCAAGTCGCACGTGAGTAAAAGCATCACACCTTATCTTGTTTTCAACGTTAAAACTAACCTTTTAATTTAATTATGATAATCCCAGTTTTCATGGAATTATTACCCTGGGCCTTAAGGGTGTTGTTTTCCTTTGGCCAAAAGTGTGGTATGGCGTCGGTCCTCATTTAATGTTTGGGCATTTGTGTGGGTATGCACAGGGCTCCAGAAAAATATTTCCTTCCTGCGTACACTAATGCCATATCCAAAAATTTCCTACAAGTCTGCGGGCTTTAAATTATACTGCTGAAGAAAATTAAATGCTGTGTACTATTGAGAATTAAAAGTTGTCTAATTCAAAATAACTCTTGGCATTGATTTTTGAAGCACCACTCTGCAGGATAAACATCGGTTTCCAATGGCACATTTCCAGTTGCAATATTAGGTAATTGGTTAAAGGTTAAGCTTGTGAAACGATAGCAAACACTGATGCTTGTCCAGCATGCCTCCTTTCATAACTATTTTCATTTTTGTGCTTTCGATTTAAATGCTGTGAATAGAATTGCTCCAACATTTCTTGCAAATACATCATTTCATCTTCATTGTCTTGCTTGGATAGCTCCTTATTTAAAAAAAAAAATGTGGTTTCTTTTAAATTACAATGGAATATCCAAGAATTCTTTCAAATTAAAAAGAAGAATGAAGGAAATAAACTCTTCAGTGTAATTACATGTTTCAATAGGATCAGATTTCAAAATCAGGAAATTAAACCCCCTTCCCCGCTTATGTTAACACTTCTCCCTTCCCTGTCCAACCTAACTGGAATTTCTCCTTCCTATATAGAAGTAACAGGTGGTGAACTATATGGAGAATAGCATCCCCCAACCTCTCCCCTCCTGGTGTTACAGGAGTCAACAACTCCCCCTTTCCCGCCCTGCCTAACTGGAATTTCTCCATTAAAAGACACAAAAAAAACGGCATTTGACTTTAATTTCCTGCGGGATCCGACGATTTCCTGCGTACATCGTACGTACGTACGTCCATTTTATCGGACTCTGGGTATGCGCCTGATTGTATAAAAAGACATGTATGCTGATGTTGTTCAGTTATTTCATGTATCATTGTTTTATAAAAATCAAATAAAAAAAATAAAAAAACTTTGTAATGGGCTAGGACTTAGTCCCAGGGTAAACTATAATATCAACCCTAAGCCTTTTTTACTTTCAATTACCCTTATGTATACATTGGATAATGAAAGTATAGCATTCAATATTTTTTTTTTTTTTTTCTTTCATATCTTTACATTTTGGAACATTCTGATTAAAAAAAAAAAAAATGGTGTAAAAAAATATCTGTCAGTATATCAGCATAACTCCTGAACAAATTGAGTTAGGCATGGGTGTTTGTAAATGTATGTTGGCTTGTCTAATGACGAATGTTTAGGCGCATTATAGCCTTCGTGTTACTGACGGCGCCAGATAATCTGAATACAACCAACCTGAACAAATTGATCTACGATGTTCAAATTTGATGTTTGGATTGTGGCCATGGGACCTTTTTTATGTATGTATTTGAAAGGAGGATCACATTAAAGCTTGTAAAGTTTTAAAATCTAAATGTACTTAAACACCTAATTTTTTTTAATTTATTTAAAATAGTGATTTTTTACTAGGTAGATGTTTACCAAGGCATTGACTAGTATAAAAACAAGAAAATTTAATAACTAAAATTTTTTCAAAATTGAATGCCATTTTGAGAATATGGGGATACATTATAGGGAATTAAAAATTCTAGATGTGTAATCAATGCTTAAGTAGCTTGCTATTAATCATGTTTTACTTGTAAAAGGCTTCAACTGAAAAAAATCAATAAAAATTTATTGGATGTTTATACAGAGTGGCCACAGAACCTGGAAATCAGGGAAGTATCAGGGAGCTTTCTAAATTTTATAAAATTTCACAAAAATCAGGGAAGTTTTCAGGCATGTTTTTTCGTTCTTCTGTATTTTGGCGCCATTTACCCGAAAAATGGTTGTGGTAATCATTAGAAGTTTAATGTTATGGAATAATTTAAACTTTTCATTGCCACCAAAACTATTTTTAAAAAATTGGTATGCTCCTTAGCATACATGTTCTATTTGATCAGGGTGTCTATATAGCTGGAAAAATTGGGGAAATTTGAGAAAAAGTTTACTGTAAAATCAGGGAATTTTTTTAATATCTGTTAGGGAATTATCAGGGAACTTTTTTTCCTGAATTTTCTGACCACACTGTTGTACCAGAAAGCAGATAATTCTCCTTTAAAATTTGTTTTCTATTGGGATTAGAATGTGCCAGAAATATGTATTCTATGTGCTATCTACTTTTTTGTTGAAGATTTTTTGGGGTCTGCATATTGGTGGGAGTAAAATATTTTACTCCTGAAGTATATAAATATTGGGAGCTTAGGCACTTCAAAAATAAGAAAACAGTTAAGGTCTCTAAAAATTAACCCTCTTGTTGTGTAATTTTTTTTTTATCAAAATAGATTAAAAAATTGCTTATTTTTTTATTGCATATTTTAAATCTGCTTACATTTTAGAGTTAAAATATACAATTAAATTTTGTAAAAGAGTTTTTTTTTTTTTTCCTTTATAGAATTAGATCATAAAAAAAGCTTGTCGAAATATTGAAATTGAAGAATAATCATATAAAGGCAAAATTTTGAAATTAATCTTGGTTAAATTATGATACAAAGGTAAAATGTATATATTAATGAAAATATGCAAAATACTTACAAAACATTTATTATAAATAAAAAATGCATCCCTGTGGAAATCGCGGAATGCACAAATTTTGCTACTTCTACGTTGCCTGCGTAAATCATTGGATACGCATCGAGTGGGTTAAGACGTTACTGTATTGCTTAGAGATGCCTCTATCTGTTTTAAAGTGAGAGATAGTGTTTTAAGAGCTTCTGTATAATGGGGCTTATTGGGCAGATATTTTTCACGCTGAAGATAATTTTTTTGTCATGTTTCATGATTTTTCTCCAAAACTGTTTCTGAAATTTTTTTAGAGCATATTTGATATAGCTAAACAAAATTTAGTTCTCTGAAGATATTTGAGATTGTTTACTAATGTCCTTCCATTGCTTCGTTAATGTTTTAAAATGTTCTGAAAAAGAACTCTAGTAATTGGTTTTTAGAATCTATTATTTTCCATTTTCAGAAATGCATTTTAATTTAACAAATTCAATACAAAAATTTCAATCAAATAAATAATTTTTATATTTTTAAACTGTGTTGCTCTAGTTTATTCAGATTTTGTGTTGAACACTAATAAATAAAAATCAAGAGGCTTTTCTTACTCATTGTCTGTTTCGGTCATCTTGTCTTTTGTTTTGGATCTGTACAATAATACAAGTGGAACTATATTTCAAATCAGTCTTCAAAAACTGTAACGATCCCAGAATTGAAGGGATAAATGGATATTTGAAATGGAAAGAATAATGATGTTTTTCCACTTATGATTTATTCTGATGTAAATGCACTTTTATCTTAAATTTAAGTTGATGTACTTTATGTAATGGGCAGTGTTTTCAATGTTTTACGATCTGTTAATTTTTCATAATTGCAGACAATTATTCAAAGTATAAGTAGTCTGGTGTTTTGTCATTTACTTCTTCTTATTATCAAGGACTATGGGGACTAAGGCACCTCTGCTTAAGCATTTTCTACCAACCCCATATCCCGTACAGATTGGTAGTGGGCAGTACTGCACAGGATGTAAGCGCACACTCGCAAGAGGGAGTGCACAAGTCTACCTATAGCCGCCGAAGAGTTCATTTCTATTTCTTTTGGTAGCTATCCGGTAGATGGCAGCACTACCGACCGTATGTGGAACTTCTTAATTTAGAGGCAATACCAAGCAGAAGATTCCAGCAGAAGACTTGGCTATGCCACCCCCATAGGTATTGATTTGTATGGGAACTTGGAGGACTTTGCGACCATGACTGATTTAACATGCTCCAGTCACCATTAGCGAACACAGCGGCCTTTAGTCGGTCCCAGGCCCGAACTCGCAACCTCAGGACTCGCAACCTTCTAGTTGCCGCATAGCTCTTCCAACTGGGCTATGCGGCCCTCTGTCATTTACTTAAGAGGAAGTCCTAGTAAAGATCATATCCCCGCTATGTTACAATCTTTTAGTCCAGTGCATTTAGAAACTACTTTGTATAAAGCCTTGAATATAAAAAATATTGCTTAATGAAAGGACATAAATTAAAAACTTGAAAATACCACCCAATACATTTTATTTTATGTTTGAAAATCTTGTGTCAATGCATATGCAGTGGCTCCACCTGGTTTTGTTTTTTACTATTTTAATTTTCATTTATAATAGATAGACATTAAATTAAAACAATTTATTTTTGTATCTAGTCACTAAATTTCAAGGTTGTATAGAAAGTAGTTTCTAAATGCAGGGCTAGATGATTGTTACATAGCTAATATATGCAATGATCCTTACTAGGACTTTCTTTTAACATATTTTTTCTGATTTTGGCATTTTTGCTAAATAACATTTTTACTCAACTTAATTCCTGTCATAACACAATCCCCCACTAATAAATCTTTTATTCCCATCAGACGATAGTCCGGGGAAGTTACGGCCACCCGGCCATCCAAGTCCACCATCAGCGCAACGGCCCTGTATCCGTGACTCGATCTAACTCGTTGCGGAAGGAGAGCCCTCCACAGATCAGGAGGGACTATCTCAGCCGACTACCTCCTCCTGTGCCGGAAGACGAGATTCACCACGGTGGTGGACCACAACCCCCACCTGGAGGGCCACCTGTCTACCAGGGACATTACCATGGACACGGGCCTCCCACACATCAGCATGCTACTGCAAATAGGTTTGTTGACTCTTCATCTTTCTTTTCCAATGGATGTATGGAAGCTTGGTGTTTATGTAATCTGGTTAGAGTCATTGAATATCAGAAGGTTTAGGGTATATTACAACATTTAATCCCACACAACACACACACACTACATTTATACAAAGAAAAGAAACTTAAGAAGAAGGAACATAGGTCATTTAGCATTGGTATCAGAGCTTAGAAGTGTGTCCGTTCGGTTCGAGTCTCTCTGAGGAATGAATTGACTCCACCCTCTTCGAGCATTGATTGGCTAAGTTAAAGTTTGGAAATATTCTCATTTGTTAAGAATTTTGATGGACACATTTTGGTTTTAGTTTGCAAATGAAAGTTTCACTTCGCAAAAAGGGTTGACGCATAAAGAAAGGTGAACGAACTCATTGTGTCACCACAGATGTCTTGCATGGTCTTGTATGTTATCGTGGCCACAGAACCTAGCAAACCTGAAATCAGGACAATGTCAGTGCGCTTTCTAACACTGAAAATGCCCTGGGAATTTTTGAAATTTTGCAACAATCGGAGAATTTTTCAATTGTTTCTAAGTTACATTTCCCCGTTTATCCGTATTTTGGCACCATTTTCCAGTAGAATTGTGATAATCATTAGAAATTTCATGTTACAGTACAATTTAAACTTTTCATTACTGCCAAACGATTTAAAAAAAAAAAAAAAAAATGACATACTATCTCTTTGGCGTAAATGTTCTATTTGATTTGAGAAAATTTGAAAAATAGTTAGCGGTAAAGTCAGGGAATTTTTTCGAAATCTATCAGGGAAATTTTTTTTTCCGAATTTTGTGAACACCCTGATGCTACATCAGCTGGGATGCCCTCTTTTGCTATGGATTTTCTGTAGTTTTTACGTAGATTTGCTTCTTTTTATGGTTTATCCATGGGCAATATTGCATTACAATGAATGAGTAGGAGGTACAATAGTGACTATTACATCAGCCTGGCGCTCGGTGAAAACAACCTTAATCTCGGCAAAAACGAAAGTATTTGTGAACTTCAAGAGATTGAAAACATATTCCCTGTAATTTTTTTCCCATAGGTTTGAAATAAGGTCCATAAAACCGTAAAAATATGTATAGACTACGAAATCCTTTAAAACTACGGAAAATCCCTAGAAATGTTGAGGTGGGAACTCAGAGAAAGGGTTTTTAGAATTGGAACCCTATTCTTCTCTTCTCCAAAAAACTAAGAGAGAACCAGAATCCCATTCTTCTCTTCATCTTCAACAAAAGGATATGCTCATAAACTCTGTACTTTCAGGATATGTTCTTTTTCAGACAAAATTTCTCCATAGCTGTAGTTAGGTGTTAAAACAGTTTAAGAAAATGTACAGACTTGGTACAGATCAGCGGAAGCACTGATTTCAAGTTATTTTTACCAAAATTTTAGTTCTTAAAATATTTGTTTAAAAAAAAAGTTAGAGAACTGAGTTTAATTAGATTCACCAGTTTGCCAATATAGTATAATTGTTTAAAGTTACTTGACTTCTGAAATTTTTTGAAAATTTTATGTTTTTTCTTATATTTTCTTGCTTTTGTGTGAAGTTCAGGCCTTTTTTTGCTTGAAACTGTACCATGTCTGAATTTAATAACAGCACTTGGGTTTTCTTAGCATTAACCCTTTGACATACCAATAAAATTGTCTGATGCCAAAACATAACTTCAGATTAGATCATGATGCGACCTTAACCAGAACATAGGGGAAGTATGGATTTATTGTAAACAAATACTTAATTGATTTCCTCTCTTTTATCATGATTGTCTTCTGTCTTCAAATAAATCAAGAAAATGCAATAGGGAGATATTCTCATTTATAGTTTTAGTTTGTGCAGTGAATATACATGGATTATTTCAGAAATCACTGCTATACTGACTACCGCTTTCATTGTACTTCTTTCTATTTACTTGTTTGCTGATGCGATTTTTTTTATCTTTATAATTTAATCCATATTAAAAATAAAAAAAAAACATGTAGACATTAAATACAACTGAACCTACAAAAGCCCAAATTCATGAAGTAATTTAACTTTGTTTTTTCATTTCTGTTTTGGCATTTATAAAGTAATAACTACCATCAATATATTTTTTAGTAAAAACACCATTTCATGAAATTTTAAAATTATACAATTTCCAACTGAAAAATATAATTATTTACAGTTTTAACCTCTTTAAGACACCACCTATAAGAAATCGCATAAAATATTTTTAAAAACATTATATTAAAAACCAAATAAGTGAGCGAAATATCCTATTTCATCTAGAATGAATAACTTTACCCATTCAAGATCAGTGATCCAATTATAACATCTATTAATATTTTCCATTTCTTTTCAAACATAAAATATGTTTTTGTTGTGGTTAGTTGAGGGCTTTAAAATTTCTCAACAAAACCAAATCTTTATGCACAGTGGAATGACTTTGGATGAAAGAGACTTTGAGACGTTATTTAAAAATACTGTGTAAAATTTATTTACATGAAAAGAAAAAGTAACTCGCAATTAAATAATCATTCTATCACACCTGTACGACCCACACACGAGATTGAGCTACTTCAGGCTGAAAGAAAAGGACAAGACAGTCAGTACTCGATTAATACAGTATATATATATACTTGAAACAACGGTCACATGACTGGGCAACAAAAATTAGCATAAAATATTATTTCACCCTACCACACCAGTTTCAATATCTCAAAATACAACTCGAATCAAATCAAGTCACAGACTTACAAAGTGAGTGAAGTGAATTCATCCGATCCGATTTGTTGATATGTCATAAGAACTTCGGCAAGATACCAGGAAAAAATTTAACGTGAGATATAATCGGAACAGCACAAAACCGTAAGTTTATAATTGACATAAAAACCTCCGTGCGTTTCCCTACACTTTTAAGAACTGCAGGGAGAAACAAGTGTTGCTTTCTTTCATTAGAAACCCTATTGATGATATCTTTGTAATAAAATCACTTTCTTTCCTACATAAAACTGCCTCTTTTTAAATGGTTGAACATGATGTTTATTACTTTGCCCAGGGGTCATCATGCTCCTTACCATCACAGGAATGAAGTTAGGAGAGACGCTTCTCCTTATGGTCAAGACCGCGTGCCCAAGGGCAATGGACCACCACCCTTCGACACGCTGGATGTTCGAGCCCACGAGAGAGAAGCTGAATGGAATAACGAACAAGGTTATCATCCAGAGGCAAGTTTCTTTTTACTTCCTTTATATTAACACGTTGAGCGCCACGCGAATTCTTAAGGATATACCCTTCAGGCCACACACAGTAGTGCGCTTCACATTGCTATATCGCGATACCAGCACATCGTTGCTAACAGATTGAAATTTACTCGATACAGTTGAGAAACTATATTAGGTCCATTGTTTCTTATCGCAGTAGAAGATATTTACGCTTAGAATGAAATACTTATCGACATTCATTCCACACGTTTATGCAGCGTTATACCTCAGACTTAAAATTCTTAGGTCAGCAATTTTTCACAGGGGAATTTCGGACATTGCATATTTAATAATATTTTTGTCTATTGAAATATCAATAGTACATCAGACTTTCTGCAATTTAAAAAGTACTAAGAAAGGCACTATGTCAAATTATAGGTGTGGGAAAAACAACAGCGTACTGTCATCCACCGATGGCTGACGCGGCCTGAACGGAAAGTTCAGTATCAGCCACCGAAGGCTGACGCGGCGCTCAACGTGTTAACTTCAATTTTGATTGTGACTGCCAGGCAAATCTACAAAAGCCTAATTTACTCACTTGCCTTCATCTGATTAGGTTGAAACTTGGAAGATAGTTGTGGTGTCAATGGCAATGCATTCTATCAAATTTTGAACTGTCACTAAAAGGTTGCTTTAATGGAATACTTATAAACCTACTTACATTGAAGTGATAGTCGATTTCGCCAAAGGTTACTCAGATTTAAGGATTTAACAGCTGCTTTTCCCGACATTTTTTCCCAGCTATTTTGTGCTGATGCTATAATTAACGAGATTTGCGTTGTTGTAATGGGGGCTTTCATCAAGGCTTTCGTTGATGTTATAGACGTAGTGTGTGTCGGTGTGAGGATCGATTTTGCTGTGTAGTTCAATCGATGAAGAATGAAAAAAATTTTAATATTGTAGCTAAGTTTATGAAAAATAATTTATTAATTAACTAAAATTACCTAAAAAAATTAAAATCAACCTGTTATTGTCAATACATTATAATTGTTTAAACTTGAAACTTTTTCTGCCAAAAAGTTGTTTGACTTTGGGAAATTTCAAAAAAATTATATGTTTTTTTGCCAGTCGATTTTTACCATCGCTTTTGGAGGAAGTTTAACTTTTTTTTGCTTTGAAAGTTTAAAGTTGTTTTTTTTCTTTTGCTTTTAATAAAAAAAAAAAAGAGTTTGGATATTCGATTCTGTTTAACGTTTTACCGGATTAAGTATCGTTAAGAGTGTTATGACACATTGTCTTTATTGTATGGGAAGACGTGTTTACTTGATATTAAGACACTATTTTGAATCAAATGACCGTACGTATAACGGGGAGTGCCTGGGTTTTCGTGTTTTATGTTAATCAATAGTTTTATTCCGATCTTGCTAAACACTTAAACCTTCAAAACAAGACAATTGTTGACTTGAAAAAAGTGACTACTATTTTCAACTTTTGAGACTACTATTTTGGCTACTATTTTTAACATATGGGGCTACTAAATCAACTATTTTTAAAGCTTATAGTCAGTGGCAGCCCTGTTATTATATAGTATGAGAAATTTCAATATCTGTAAAATTATTGAATCATCATTCCTGCATACTTTTTTGTTGGATTTTTGTATGTTCCTTCCTCGAGCTTTTTTAAGGAATTTTTGGGTTTCCTCCTTTTTGCTCTCTGATCGCTCTCATGCCTGCAATTAGAAGAATAACATTTATAATCATTTACTGTCCTGAATGTGTTTTATTTAACATCCTATAATCGAGAAATAACATAAATTTCATTCTGAACACACTGTTAATACAACTCAACTCCTTTATCTAGGTTCCCTCCAAGATGCCTCCTATACCCCCCTCTCAACAGTACCCACCTCACCATCCGGCTAATACCTCTGGTCACAATAACAGGCCACCCCAGATCCAGAACGGAAAGAACTTCCCCGATGTGCACATCAACAACAATAACAACCAGGTAGAGAGGAACACCATTCCAGTTGGGAGCAAACCCTCTAGCCGACCCCCACAGACCACACCCAAGGAGCAACCTGCACCACCTGTCGATAATAACAAGGTGTTTAATTTTAATATGTGATGGATCCCTTTCATCCTAAAGCTGTTAAAGCGTATGCAGCTTTCATGTGGGCGACGGGACCCGATCGCGAGACCATTGGATCTCGAGACAGATACTTTACCGCTGTGCAAAAGAGTACTCCAGTGCACAGAAGCTTTATCTGTTATTTGAGGTCGCCACACAACCTCCTCCCAGCGACAAAGGAGCGATACTGTTGTTCTGATCAGAGTTGGAGGTTTGGGATGCTAGTTGCATCGTTGTGCTGCTTGTTGCGAGTGTTGCACGCGAGTTGCGAATGTGATCACTTGTTGCGATGAAGTTTCTCGTTTCAGAATCGCCGATAGATAGCAGCATGATTCGTTTTAGTCTAGCTGTCACCAATAAAGCGTAAACAGCTTTCGCTGTGGGCGACGGTCCTCGATCCCGAGACCATTGGATCTCGAGGCAGATACTTTGCCGCTGTGCAAAGAGTACTCCAGTGCACAGAAGCTTTATCTGTTATTTGAGGTCGCCACATTGTAATCTTTAAGAAATGTTTGATCTGTCTTGATGTATAAAAATGTTGCGAATTCTTTGCTTTTTCAGTATTTTGCATATCCTCAGGGATCACATTAAGAGAAAATATATTCTGAAATTTTAGTTATTAAAATTTTTATTATTTACAAACCAAGTTTATGTTTTGCTAAAAAGTTTGATGTTAAATTTTAAAAAAAAAAATTGGTTGTTTTTTGACAGTATTGATAACAGCTTTGGAAGGAATATGTTTGCGTTAGGAACTTTTGACAACTTTTAAAGAAATATCCCAAAATTTTTGGAATTATCCCAAATTTTTTTCGAATTATCCCTTAAAAATTCCTAAAATTTTTCAATAATCCCTAAAATTCCTACTTAAATTTTTTAGAAAACTCACCGTGCCCCCTGTCTCACTGCGAGGAACAGTAATTTTTTCTGCAAAATTGCAAGTTCAAAACTAATAGAGCCAACCAAACGGTATAGTGGTTAGCGTGCTAGCTTCTAGACCGCGAGGTTGCGGGTTCGAGTCCCATGTTAAGCATGGTAGTTTGTAAATGTATGTTGGCTTGTCTAATGACGAATGTTTCGGCGCATTATAGCCCTCGTGTTGGAAAACAACCAATCAAAACTAATAGAATTTCAGTATTTTCATTGGTACTTAATTTTAACTTCAAAGGTTAATGGTTATCTGGAATTTTAAAAAAAAGACTCATCTTAGATAATTTGAAAAAATAGATTATTTATTTTTTATTTTAAGTGATTTCCTTGATTAAGGTGTTGAAAAAGAGTTATTTTCTTTTCTTATTGACAAACCAAGCTTATGTTTTGCTAAAAAGTTTGATGTTAAATTTAAAAAAAAAATTGGTTGTTCTAAAAATTAAATTTTGTTTTTGCCATATGTTACATTGTTTTACTTATTGCATTGTTTCCAGATATGCAATAATCTTGAAATTGTCTGCCCATTTGTCCATATCACTAAATTTTATGATTAGACCAATATGAATCATTTAATTTATATCTTCTTTTCTTACTGTTGTTATTGAATGCATTTGTTTCTAATTTTAAGTTCCAGAGTTTGAACTGTAAGACAAGTATAATTTTCTGTTCTATTAATTCTATTAGCTTATTTTCAAAGAAGAACTCATTCTTTGTGCAATACAAGATATACTTTCTTATGTAGATTTGAAGTTTAATTGTATGAATACATTTTACAAAAGAATTGACATATTTGTGTGTTTATCTTTGCTCAGGAAATTGTCAAACCTGAACTTCGTCCTCCTACCAAACCAGCCAGTGGACAGAATCAAAATCACTTAGAGCAGCAAAGGTTATCACATGAACAAGTAAGATAAGTTATTAATCAAGGTTCCCACTGTCATTGAAAGTCATTAAGAGTGCTTAATATTTTTGAACTTGTTTTCAAGGCCTTTAAAGTACTTGAAAATGCTTAGAGGTGCTTAAAAGTCCTTGAAAATGCTTAGAGGTCCTTAAAAGTCCTTAATTTTTGTGTATGTTGTCCTACTGCAAAGTTTATAAAAGTACATCTCGGACTTGCTATCCCCGCGTGACCGCAACTTATCCTCACCCTATCGGAATTTTCTGACATATTTGTATTAGGTTTGTGACAACTTGTTACTGTTTTGATAGAATATACTTTAAAAAAATTTATATGTAGACATGATACCTGAAATTTTTTTTCAAAGGTCCTTAAAAAAATTAATTAGGTCCTTAAAAGTCATTGAAAAGTCATTGATTTTCATTTTGTGATTTGAGTGGGAACCCTGTTAACTATAAATAAAGAAAACGGAAAAGCCAATCAATTTGTTTCTAGTTTCACTCAAGTTAATGTACTTATCTAAATTAAAAATTGAACTGTCAACTCGAAAATATGCCATGAGATAAAATATTAAACTGAGAAAATGCAATAAAACTATTTCTCTTCAAAAGTACAGTTTGAAATATTAATATGTGAATTGTTATGTAGAGGATTTGGTATTATTTTTCAAACAAGTTTTAGTCAGTTGAAAGTAAATAATTCTTTTCTGGATCTAGTTAACTTTTGCAGGAGAATGAAAGTTTGTTCACCTCCTAACAGTGCAAAACATTAACCATGTTTTCATGTAATAGTTGTCCCATGTATAAGCAGCTTTTCAAAATGCTGCAAATGTTAGTGTTTATTTATGTAATGATCATAAGTAAGAATTCAGAGTTCCCACGGTCATTAAAAGTGCTTAATATTTTTTTAATTATTTTCAAAGCCTTTAAAGTGCTTGAAAATGCTTAGAGGTGCTTAAAAGTCATTGAAAATGCTTAGAGGTCCCTTAATTTCTGCAGATGTTTTGTAGCCGACTGCAAAATTTATAAAAATACAACTCGGACTTGCTATTCCCTCGTGACCGCCACTTATCTGCATCGTATCGGAATTCTCCGACATATTTGTATAACGCATCCACCTACTTCTAACTTTATTGGTAGAGTATGCTTTATTAAAAATTTATATAAAGACATGTGTCTTGAAAATAAATTTTCAACTGTCCTTAAAAACGTTATTTAGGTCCTTATAAGTCATTGAAAAGTCATTGATTTTGATTCTGCGATTTGAGTGGGAATCCTGGAATTGTATTCATGAGCTGAAAAATCTCCTCAAAGCTAATTTTTCTTGTTATTCTGTTTCACACTTCTGTGTACAAGTAAATTAGTATTTTAATTAATGTGTTGTTAAAAATTTAAGTATTCTACAGCGATATTATTTCTCATTTTACTGTCTAGTGATAACCTTGAAACTTTTTTAATATAATGCAATTGCAATCTAATGCATCTTCCCTCATACTGAAAGACTGTTTTGTTTTAGTTTCGAGCTGCCTTACAAATGGTGGTCAGTCCTGGTGATCCCCGAGATAACCTGGAGAACTTTATAAAGATCGGGGAAGGATCGACCGGTATTGTGTGTATTGCATCTGAGATATCTTCGGGACGTCAAGTTGCTGTTAAGAAAATGGACTTGCACAAGCAGCAGAGGAGAGAGCTGTTATTTAATGAGGTAAGAGATGCACTTTCCAAAAGGGGAAATTGCTTTTCTAAGGACTTAATTTGTTTCATAAGGAAAATAAAATTTGCTGCAGGGGTAGCTTAGTTACAAAACTAATGAATCTAACGTAAATTACAAAATATCAATTATAAAGCTCCCTCCTTTCCAAGTACTGATAATGCCCACTATCGCCATGCATAAATTTAATCCTCGAATGTAATTTCTAAACTACATTGAAATATAAGTAAAGTATCATTTTTTTCTCACATTATTTGATGGTGTCTTTTTAAAATAGTCACTGATAAAAAGAACCTGTATCTAAATCTCGTCATTAAATATATTTAGCAAGCAAAGCTTATTAAGTTAAGTAATTAGTACTTTAAGATCAAATCTTTTGTTATAGACTTTTTTTTTGTGTATGTGTTTTTGTAAATTTGACCAGGTATATTTGTAATCACCTGTAGAAAACTACAAAGTGTCACAAATCTATTTGGACAAATACATCCAATAAAGTTTATATATTATTTACAAATTTACATTTGGTGGTTAGTGGGTGCATTTTTTTTTTTATTATTTTAATGTACCAGTAAAAAAATGCATTTTACTTTTATTTAAAAGAATTTTATTTTACTAATATTAGTTTATAAACTTGGGACAGCTAGATGAATGCAAATTAGACTACAAAAGGCTAAAAGTGCTGATATTTAAGATGAAGCTGTGACTTGCCTCAGTTTTTATACACCAAAATGGCTCAGCAGTGACACCATATTATTGAATGCTATTTATGACTTTATTGGAAATATTTGTGTATAATAAATTAAGAGCCATTTGTATTCATATGTGTACCTACCTAAAATCAGGAAAAAGTTGTAATTTTTTTTTTTTTTTTTTTTTTTTTTATTAGACATGGAAAAGAACAGTTACCCAAGTTATGAATAAAATTATATTTAAATATTATTTAAATTATTTATTTGTCAATTTTGATTCCTCTAATGTAATATTTTTGAATTTATGTAAGAAAACAATTGAGTTTTTGTAGCTACAAATTTTTAAAAAGTTCATAAAATATTTAAAAAGTCCTAAAAGCAACCTCTTTTTTACTTTTCGAAAGCTGTTTGAAGTCTGTAATCATTTTTTTCCCACAGGTGGTGATAATGCGTGACTACCACCACCCCAACATTGTTGAGATGTTTGACAGCTTCCTGGTTGGGGACGAGCTGTGGGTAGTGATGGAGTTCTTAGAAGGTGGCGCCCTGACGGACATTGTCACTCACTCCCGGATGGACGAGGACCAGATTGCCACTGTGTGCAGACAGTGCCTCAAAGCACTTGCATTCCTGCACTCACAGGGTGTCATACACAGGGATATCAAGAGCGACTCCATATTGCTGGCCAATGACGGAAGGGTGAGAAAGATATTTTGGGTATTACTTATTGTTGTAAATGGGCTTTGTTTGAGACGGGAAAAGTACAGCAATCAGACAACATCTATTATAATGTAAATTGTACATCTGTAGTCATTTTATAATGCGCCACTCCATAATTTTGGTAAATGTTCACTTAATTCTTAGTCGTATTTTTATACCTAACTCAAGTGCTGAAAACCTGTTCCCACATTTCTGCGCCTCTATAATGGACAATTCCCGCATTTTTTTATTTTTTTTTATTCGATTCTAAATGTCTCGAAATGACCATTAACACAAAAATTTCTATTCTCCATGCTTTTTTTTTTTCTTCAAAAAATTTGCATTTTAAGTTTGCCTGTCAGATTTTTGCGGGAAAACGGACCTTTTTTTTTTTGCAACTCTATTGTGACGTCATCGTTTCCTAAATATCTCCATAGGTCACGTGGCGGTTGCGGCTGTTAAAACGTTGTTATCATGGAAATTTCAAATACTTGTCTTCTCGTCCTTTTGTTTTCATATTATTTGATCGAATTTTTTCTTAAAATGTCTAACATTTTCTACAAATATTGTATCGTGCCAATGTGCAAAAGCACAACCATAACAACTCCTGACAAAATCATTTTCTTTTCTTAATATTTAAATAACTAATTTTTTTACAGAACTTTCATTGAAATATTTAGAATAAGAAAGAAATTCTTTATAAATATAGATCAACTTCATTCGTTTTTAAAAAATGTGGGTCGTTTTAAAAAAATTGTCCATTCTCCTGCATTAATCAATATTTGCTTAGCCGTCAGAGTTCCTAGGTGTTGAGTCTACATGTGTCCCTTAACCTAAGGAAGAACTTTAGCATAGTGCTGTGATTTGGATGCTGGTCGAGAATCAGACCAAGATAAGTATTATAGGAGCTTCAGGGGTAGAGATGAGAACAATCTAATCTCTCACTTGTTTGCTACAATCAAATTATTCAATGGTGTAATGCGTGAATTCAACAGCATGGCTAAAACTATCCAGTTTTAATTCAAATATTGACTCACATGGAGGAAAAACAATGTCAAAAATCACGTTGACTTTTTGTTTTTTAATTTTGACCACTTTTTTTTTTATTTTCTTATAATTGTGATAACAAAGTGAATACTATTTTACAGGATTCCCACGGTCATTGAAAGTCATTAAAAGTGCTTAATATTTTTGAACCTGTTTTCAAGACCTTGAAAGTGCTTGAAAATGCTTAGAGGTGCTTAAAAGTCATTGAAAATGGTTAGAGGTCCTTAAAAGTCCTTAATTTTTACAGATATTGTCCAACTGCAAAATTCATAAAAATAGAACTCGGACTTGCTATTCCCTCAAGACCGCCACTTATCCGCACCTTATAGGAATTTTCCGACATATTTGAATTAAGCATCCACCAACTTGTAACTTTTTTGATAGAATATATTTTATTAAAAATTTAAATACAGACATGATGCCTGAAAACAAATTTTCATAGGTCCTTAAAAACATTAATTAGGTCCTTAAAAGTCATTGATTTTCATTCTGTGATTTGAGTGGGAACCCTGTTTTAAGTCCCATCCTTTATAAAAAAATTGTTTAAATCTTCTTGTACAGTATGTTTTACTAATTACTGAAGCATGTACGCATATATACATATTCTATTAACTAGTGAGCCTCAAAGTCATTTTTTATAAAATAAATGGTCCGCATAATTAAAAAACAACTAAAAAGATTGGGAACCACTAATTGAACTTATTAAAGACAATTCTTCAGTTTTTCAGTGATAATAATGAAACTCTTTGTTTACCAGCTATCAAATTCAAATTGTTTTCTGATAAGTCGTATTAATCGAGGGGATATGTTTTGCAATGATTCTGATTTGTACTCTACTACAATTTCTTTCGTTATACTCCTTCTGTTGTTGAATCTATCCTCTCTTTCACTGACTGTACCACATTTTATGTAAAATATTTTGTCCTTGCTGTACAAGAAAAGCGAAGACAGTTAGCTGTTTTAAGATACAGGTTGCATACCTTCTTGTCAAAATAATCAAGTTGTGGTTTAAGTTACTCAAATATGTTTTCCCTGTGAACTGCCGAATTGCAATGTTCATCGGTGCTTCTAGCTTTAGAAATATCTTTTATAAATGAACTTGCATATGCTCTTACTGTACGGATGAGCAAGAGGTGTTCCTAATAATTTGGCCACTCTGTATATACCTTAGCATAATAAACAATTATTTTGGTCCCGACTATTTTATGTACACCATGCCATTAAGTATGCAAGAGGGATTATTTATACTACTTAGTTATTTAACTTTATGCGACTCTATTGACCCAATTACAATTTATGACCACCATTTAGTTTGCGATACATTTAATCAAGCCACAGGTTGCTTTTTTGTTTATTATCAGTTGTTATTGCTTAAATGCTTATCCTCCATGTCTGACGGAATCAGACGAGATCCATGAGTCCATTGACTCTAAGAAAGTGGAGTACACGAATAGGATAATGATAGATGTCCTCCTTTGAGAGGTTCAAACAGCCCATCAAATGCTCTTGTGAAACCTGGAGCAGGTGATGGAGAACTTCCTGCCCTTAATGAATCCTTATTATCTAATAGACTGAGAGGCGACTGCAATTTTTGGACCCTATCGAACATCATTCTGAATTTTTTATAGAAATTAGAGAAAAGTGAGCAGATTACGAATCCACTGGTCTGCCGTGGCAAATATGGCCTAAACTGGTCAAAAATCGACTTTTAATAAGTTGAACTAAATCCAATTGCCAAATGCGTCATAACTTGCCAAATAATGAGCATTTTTTTTTTTTTTGGTAACTCTCACTCTTTAATTTTCAATTAAGAAGGTTGCAGACAATTCAGATATCTGGCGACGGTCTACTTGCATCTATTAAAAGGGAGCCAAGTTGGCAAAAAATATTACGTCACTTATGACGTAACTGATGTCGCCAATTTGACTTACTTTTAAAAGACATAAGTTTTCCGAGCCAAAGATCAGAAATCGTTTGCGCTTTTTCTCATTGAAAATCAAAATGAAGTGGGTTGCCAGACGAATAAGTAAGTTTGTTCTCTTTTTGGCAAGTTATGACATATTTGGTAATCGGATTTTAATGTAACTCCTTCCGAGTTGATTATTGATCAGTTTCTGCCATTTTTGCCACGGCAGACCAGTGGATTCCTAATCTACTCACTTTTCTCTAATTTCTATAAAAAATTCAGAATGATGTTCGATGGGGTCCAAAAATTGCAGTCGCTTCTCGGACTATAAGTTGACTTAATGCATTTACCATGCTGTCCTATTCACACTTTTTTAAATGCAATTTTCCTGATGCAGGTGAAGTTATCTGACTTTGGGTTCTGTGCTCAAGTCTCCAATGACCTGCCAAATAGAAAATCTCTTGTTGGGACTCCTTATTGGATGGCCCCTGAAGTCATTTCTCGCTTACCTTATGGCCCAGAGGTAAGGCACTTTCATTATGATCTCATTTGTTTGTATGCATTTGACAATATTTTTATTTTATTTATGTTGAATCCCTACTAAATTTTTAGAGTATTACTGAAGTTGCTTGATAAATAAGAAATTAAATCTAAATGGATTTTTTTTTTTTAATTAAATTTCAGCCATGTAAATATTTAATCTCGTTGCATTATAAATTTTAGCCAACCTCATAAACTACTTTATTTATTTGCAATTTTTAATTGTTCTAAAATGATTATTCTATTTTCATAAAAAAAAAAAAATTTGATAAATGACATATCGAGTTTTATAATTAAAAATAAAATAATTTGTTGTGGCATTGATCGAATTTTTTTCTAGACTTATATTTTGAAATAAAAGTTTAATTTTTTCTTATTATTAATTTTATAATTATTGATTTTATGATTATAAAAGTTTACTATTTTCTTATCATTAAAACTATTAGCAAGGATTACAGGTCTGAATAAAATATGATAATAAACATGAAATGTTAAAAAATCTCCTTATATATGCATTTTTTCATCTATTTACATTACTTGATATTTTTCCATCCTTGATATTTTTTAAATTGAAGTATTATTACTTAACTTGAAGTTTTTTTTCTTTGAAAGGACTTCTTAATTTTGCAAATAATTTTTATAAACTGTAATAGTTCCCATGCTATTACTAGCCATATTTATTCTATTGAATTGTTTAGACGAAAGGTTTAAAATTTTTAGGCATTGTAATAATGACATAATGAGACTTGTAAGTTTTTGTAGGTTTTCATAGTGCTGTAAGCAGGAGAAAATGTATTTATAGCATGGTTCATACATTTTTAAAAAACCTTGAAAAGTGCTTAAAAAAAGGCTTTCATTTTCGAGTGTTTGAAATCTTGCATTTTTTTTTAAATGTTTAATATGCTTGAATTTTATTTTCTAAAAATATAGCCTCTGAAAAAAAGGTTTGTCAATAGAATGAACAAAATCCTTGGAATTTAGGTGAACCAATCAACAATCAAAAAGCCACCGCAGTAGGACATACAAGATTGCGTCTTTTCTCCCGTTACTTTGATAAAATTTGGCGATTTCTTGTTTCGTTTTTGTGTTGTGTGTGCTGTTGGCTAATTTTGTGTGTACTGTTTAAATAGGGCAGAAAAATGTATTTTCATTTCAAACTGGTCAGAAAAGCCAGAATATAATTTTTGGTTGGAAGCCTATGTGTTGAATTTTCATTTTGTGCAATGTACTTTGAATGCCAAAAAATTCAGCTGCGAGGAAGTGCTTCAAAAACCTATGCTAAGAACAAAAAGCATATGGCTTAATTTGATAAGCATTGTTAAAACCATTTCTAAAGATAAAAAATTCCCTGAAAGCGGATATTCTTCTTCAATTGACGTCATCATCGATATCATTTCAAGAGAGTATGATAAGAGATGCTATAGTTAGAAACTAAATTTTGGATGCTGAAATACTATATTATTATTATATGTATTTGTGTTGATAACACATCCTTGAAAAGTCCTTGAATTTTTTTTCTCGTTCAAGTATACGAACCATGTATATCAGGGTTCCCGTGGTCATTGAAAGTCATTAAAAGTGCTTAATATTTTTGAACTTGTTTTCAAGGCCTTGAAAATGCTTAGAGGTGCTTAAAAGTCCTTGAAAATGCTTAGAGGTCTTTAAAAGTCCTTAAATTTTGCAGATGTGTGCCCAACTGCACAATTTTTAAAAATACAACTCAGACTTGCTATCCCCGCGTGACCGCCACTTATAAGCACTGTATCGGAATTTTCTGACATATTTGTATTATGCATACGCCAATTTGTAACTTTTTGGGTAGAATATACTTTATGAAATTCATACATAGACATGATGCCTGAAAACAAATTTTTAAAGGTCCTTAAAAAACTTTATTTAGGTCATTGAAAAGTCAGTGATTTTCATTCTGTGATTTGAGTGGGAACCCTGTATATGCTCTTGTTGTAGATTTATTTTTGTTTCTTTCAGGTGGATATCTGGTCTTTGGGCATTATGGTGATCGAAATGGTAGATGGGGAGCCTCCATTCTTCAATGAACCACCTCTGCAAGCCATGCGAAGAATAAGAGATATGCCACCCCCTAAACTGAAAAATACACACAGGGTAAGCATGCCTACGAATTTAACTTTAACTCTGACATCTAATTTGCTACTGAAGTGTGTTGTATACTTGATGGGTATAAATCGAATCAATTTTATGATGCCTAATTTCTTTTAATGTAATCTTACCCTCTTAAGGATAGTCAATGTACCTGCAATTTCAAGATAGTACTCGTTGGATATTTTGAACGTGCTTTAACTAATGTATAGTTTGGCTATTTGGCCAATGAAGATTCCCACCTTTTTCTGTTCTCGGCAACTGGTCCAAACCAGTTTATTTTGTGTTTTCCGCACATCCAGCAAGCGAAAGTCAAACCATATTTTTCTGTCAACCTGCCAATGTTGATAAACATCCTGCTGAACTTCTGGCAAACATTTTAGCAGCCAAAAATTCTTAATAGCATTCAATATCAAAATAAACAAGATTGTTTTGTTAAGTCCATGCCATGTGATTTAGCATAGTTATGAATTTAAGGTTTTTCAAATGTTTCAGTGGTGGTTCAGTAAGCAATTTAACCCAAACCTATAATTCATTATTATGCATCTGTATCAAAGCCAAAATGAGGGGATTCTAGCACTAAAGCTACCTTTTGGTGGCAGGTTGGGTTTTGCCGAAAATGGCTTTCAAGGAAATATGTATATACTTTGTGCAGCTTAAGCTCATTAAATGGCTCAGGTCGAACCGTTAAGGGAAATTAAATATTAAACTAATAAGCAATGATATTTGAAAAGAGCCCTTCCTATTTATATTATCAGAAACCAGTATAAGTCAGAATTCGGTTTGTTGCTGTGTTTGTTTTCATTCTCACTAAATCAGACAAGTACTGATTGTTATTATGGAACATATTGAAATAATATTGGTTGCTTTAAATAACATTTTAGTAAAGACAAAAATGTTTTAAACTAGTTAACCAAAAAATTAGTTTTGCACCAAAGTACTCCTATTTAATGTATTAACAATAAGCATTGATTTCAGTGAGCAAAAAATATATGGATTACTTTGAACTAACTGAATTTTTAACATTGTTTCCACTCAATGATATTTGATTTTAAAAAAATGTTCGTATTATGTGCATATTGGCAGCTCCTAGGGAAAAAAGTTTATTGCTGCAGAGTTAGTATATTGTAGTAGATGGCAATCTGGGGACACATTAAGGCTACCAGATTGTTGGGGGATTTAACAAACAGAAAACCATCTTTCTACAGCAAGTTTATAGAAATCAACTTTGAGTAATTTTGTGAGTGCATCATTATGTACAAGGTTTAGAATTAACGATATGAGATTCTACCATTCCTCTATGTCTCCTCTTGCTGATGCAATAAAGTTACATCTTCATAATTGTGTGTGATTGCCACTTTTATATATTATGTTATCACACTGTACCTTCAGTCTCTTAGCCCTTCATGCAAGAAGCTTCAGAAGTTGGTCCCTTCCCCTTAAACCCTAATGTTTCTCTCTCTCTATTTTTTTACTAGGTATAAAAATAACAAAAAGTCATGAACAAAATTGGTTGGGAAATTAACTAGAGTTTTGTTTTGTTATTTTTTTTACAAGCTAACACAGTGGTTGGCAATCTGCGTTTCTTTATCCACTTAATTGCGGCTGTGCCACTGTGATCAATTACAAATAGGTATTATTCTTGTCGACGTAGCTCCAACTCCTAAAAACGTGGTACTTGGAAAAAAATTGGTTCTTAAATGAAACCTTAATCATTATATTGCTGATCTATGGCTCATTAGACTTACACCATTGAGCTATCTTATAGTAACTATTTAAAGTATAAAAGCAAAAAGTAATCACTTTCCCTGTAACATTTTTTAAGGATCTTCTGTTACTGTTACACCTGGTGAAATAATTCATATGTTTTAAAGCAATGCTTATAATATAGTAGGCAAAAAAATTTGAATTGACTATAAGCCATTATAACTTCTTTTTAAGAAGGATTATAACTTCTTTTTAAGAAAAATTATAATTTCTTTTAAGAAAGATTATAATTTGTTTTAAGAAAGATAACTTCCTTTTAAGAAAGATTATAACTTATTTTTAAGAAATATTGTAAGAAACAGGCCTACAACAGGGTTCCCACGGTCATTGAAAGTCATTAAAAGTGCTTAATATTTCTGAACTTGTTTTCAAGGCCTTGAAAGTACTTGAAAATGCCTTGAGGTCCTTAAAAGTCCTTAAATTTTGCGGTTGTTGTACCAACCGCAAATTTTTTAAAAATACTACTCAGACTTGCTATCCCCACGTGACCACCACTTATCAGGGTTCCCACTGTCATTGAAAGTCATTAAAAGTGCTTAATATTTTTGAACTTGTTTTCAAGGCCTTGAAAGTGCTTGAAAATGCTTAGAGGTCCTTAAAAGTCCTTAATTTTTACAGATGTTGTTCAGCTGCAAAATTTATAAAAATACAACTCGGACTCGCTATCACTGCGTGACCACCACTTATCTGCACCGTATAAAAAATTTCCGACATTTTTGTATTACGCATCCACCAACTTGTAACTTTTTTGGTAGAATATACTTTATTAAAATTTTAAATATAGATATGATGCCTGAAAACAAATTTTCATAGGTCCTTAAAAACATTACTTAGGTCCTTAAAAGTCATTGAAAAGTCATTGATTTTCATTCTGTGATTTGAGTGGGAACCCTGCTTATCCGCACTGTATCAGAATTCTGTGACCTATTTTATTACGCATGCGCCAACTTGTAAATTTTCTGGTAAAATATATTTTATTAAAAAATTATATATGGACATGATGCCTGAAAACAAATTTTCAAAGGTCCTTAAAAACATTATTTAGGTCCTTAAGAGTCATTGAAAAGTCAGTGATTTTCATTCTGTGATTTGAGTGAGAACCTTGTACGGTCTATCTTAAATTTTTTTTATTTCTGTACCCAAATAAGAGATAGCTCTCAAGTGCCATTTCCTTTTCTCATTTTTGTTTGTTTCTTAGGTATCTCCCCGTCTTCAGGGCTTCCTCGAGAAGATGCTTGTTCGGGATCCCTCCCAGCGTGCCACTGCCTGCGAACTCCTCCAGCACCCCTTCCTCAACCAGGCTGGAGCTCCCAGCCTCCTCGTTCCCCTCATGAGGAGCTTCAGGCACAGCCCATGCTGAACTCCATTGAACTATTAACATGTGCGCCTTTGAGAAGGGGAACTGTTTTATTTTGCGTTTGAATTGTTTTGTTGTGTGCACATTTGTTTTAACTCATTCAACAGAGTGGTAGCAGAAGCTGAAAATAAGAGTCTTATCTCGATAAGAAAACAGAAGCCTCAGTATAAATGTAACGACAAAAGATAGAACTTTCTGGAAATATCGGGGAATTTCGTCTAAATTTTGAGTTTTTCCCTGTTACTTCTGAGTGCTATATTTTTCTTTCTCTACAGAAATTCAATGTATTATAAATGCAATTCTAAATTTTATCTATTTCCTTTTGTTCTATTTTACTGTGTATGTTTGCATCATTTTATGTTTAGTTTCAAACTTAATGTCTGAAAGTATTGTGAGCTTTCTTGAATGATTATCAGTCACGATCTTATCAAAGTGGAAAACCATGAAAAGTTGGGGACATTTCTCCTTTGTGAGTGAGCTATGCGAAACCGGGCATTCGTTAAATATCGAGCATAGTTAGGGAGGTTTTTTAAATTTTAGATGCATAACAAATTTAGCTTTTAGATCCTTTTACAATCATATCAGTATAGGTTTAACCTTTGTACCTTATAATATTCTCTTCTTTCTTTCATTTTAACTCAATCATTAAGTTAAATTACCCCCCCCCCCTCTACCTTTTCCATCTGGTTTTTGTCTTTTGCCACCACTCTGTTCAACCTAAAAAAATTTTATTGAAACAAGTGCATTAAGAAAATTTATTGTGTAATAAGTGTTTGATTGTTGAAGTTGCACTAAAGTGGTAAAATATGTATCTTGCACTGTGCCTTAGTCTGGAATAACTGTTTTGCATTACAATGTATAATATAATGAATAGTAGATAACTATAGTTTTTAAAATGTTATCGCCAACCGTCCTTGTTGTTAAATAGGGTTGCTCTAAAGCTGCTTCCCTAACCAAGTTGCCACTCTCCGTCTACTCTTGCCTTTCATCGAGGAGCTTCAATCAAAAGCAGTTAACAGGGTTCTCACGATCATTGAAAAATGCTTAAAATTTTTTAATAATGTCATTAAACAGGGTTCCCACGGTCATTGAAAGTCATTAAAAGTGCTTAATATTTTTGAACTTGTTTTCAAGGCCTTGAAAGTGCTTGAAAATGCTTAGAGGTGCTTAAAAGTTCTTGAAAATGCTTAGAGGTCCTTAAAAGTCCTTAATTTTTGCAGATGTTGTCCAACTGCAAAATTTATAAAAATTCCAAGTCGGACTTGCTATTTCTGCATGACCGCCACTTATCTGTACAGTATCGGAATTTTCCGACGTATTTGTATTATGCATCCACCAATTTGTAACTCTTTTGGTAGAATATGCTTTATTAAAAATTTATATATCGACATAATGCCTAAAAACAAATTTTCAAAGGTTCTTAAAAACATTAATTAGGTCCTAAAAGTCATTGAAAAGTAATTGATTTTCATTCTGTGGTTTGAGTGGGAACCTTGTTAAAAGTGCTTAATATTTTTTAAATTGTTTTCAAGGCGTTAAAGGTACTTGAGGAATGGCTTAGAGTTCCCTAAAAGTCCTTAATTTTACTGATATTGTGTGACCACCGACGACAGTATTTATAAAAATTCAACTCTTATTTGCTTATTCCCTCAAAACCACCACCTTAACCGCACTGCTCCAGATTTGCCTGGTATATTTGTATTTTGCATGCATTAACTTATACGTCATTTGGTATTACCGAGTACTATGCCCGGAAAATGCACATTTATTATGATATGGACGAATTAAAGTGCATACTATAAATGGATCCCAATATCATCAAAGTCCATAAGGAAAATTGTGCATTGTAGATTTTAATATTAGCACTAGTTATGAAGCAGCTGTAAAATCATACATTAAAGAAATGGCTGATAAAAAAATTCCAAAGGTCCTTAAAAATTATTAAAAGTCCTTGATAAGTTATTGATTTTCATTCTGTGATTTTAGTGGGAACTCTTGATTTAAGAATACAACCATGCAATTGTGACTTATACTCATTTTGTAAATTGAAGCATGGAATTTTTTTTAACATTCATTTTGATTGGTTCCCATGTAAGTGGTATCACTCGTTCAGGATTCGCAAGATCTGTTATTTCATTCATTGGTGTACCACGACAAAATCTTTAAGAAAAATGTATATTTCGTGTGGCTGTTGAGGTAGACTTTTTTGTAATGATAAACTTTGATATATCTTGCACAATGCCTTAGTCAAAATCTGTGTTTTAAAAATGCACCATGTATTTTGCTGTCTGTCATGGAAATGTAGATATCTCTAAATAGCCTTGTTAATTTTTTTATCTTTACCCGCAAACATAACTAATCTATAAGTGGAATATAATTTTCTTAAAGTTGGAGATTAAGTTTTAATTTTCCTGAAAATTTTATTAATTGAGTTCATAATTTGTCGTTTTCTATTCAATTCACCCATTTGCAATTACTGATTTTAAAAAATTCACAAAATAATTTGGATAAGCACATTTTCTGATCATCTGTTCAGCACATTTATCAGAAAACAAGAAAAAATCTTTTGCTTCTTAAATTAAGTACTTTCAGAAGTACAAATTTTTTCCAACTATCAATGACAATTTTAAGTTGTATAATAAATTGTTTATTTCTTTAAAAAATGCATATTTTTTACATTACCCTAGCCAGAAATAATTAGCCTTTTATAGTGTAATTAATATTTATTTCAACCGTTTCAGTGATAAAATGATTATACAACTTTCTTTAACAAGTACTTTTGTGTGTGTGTTTGCTGTTTGTGAGAATTTGTTGATTGTTGTTGTTTTTAGCATTGGTTATCTTCTTTTAATTGTTAAGTAGAAGCAGATGTAATTTTGCCCAAATTTGAAGTAGTCTATGTATATAACAGTCTTCCGTTGATTTACACTAATTTAATGTTCTTGTTATTCTGGTAATGCTTTGCTTTTGTTATGGTATAAATTTGAAGTATTTTAAACATTAAAACTTTTAAAGGGATAGAAGATACAAATTGATGATGTAGTTTATAAATTTGCTTATGCCTCCAAAAATATCTCAATTATATTTTTAGTAGTTTTTCCAGGGTTTTCAGCAACAACAAAAAAAAATGTTAGAAAAAAAAAAGAAAAATTGCAATTTTTTTTTTTTTTTAGAGAAATATTGGGGATTTACAAAATTGAAATAAAACAAAGATTTTTTTTTTCTACATTTTAAAAATAATAAGAATTAATTCTAGGTGGCCCAAAAGGTATAGTCCTAGCTCCTATTTTTCTTGTACTTCACTAAAATTTCATTTCTATTTTCATTGAAAAACTGTATAGTTTGAGTTTCCAATCACTACTTGAAGATTTTAAGAAAATGTACAAACAAATTAAATGTCCGTGCAATGAATTCCTCCAAGTTTAACTTTTTTTTTAATCATTAACTTTTTCATTGCTGTACCCTTTTGTGATTGCAATTATTTTCCGTCCAATAAAATTGAGGAGATATATGAGAAGTTTAATTTCTATTTTTAGATGTATTAAGGTATCGGTCTGTTCTGTATATATTACTAACTTTACTAATATAGTATATACTCATAAAACTGTTATACCTGAATTGAAAGTCTGATAGTTATTGTAAGATAATATTTTGAAAGCTGTACCTTTACTTTTGAATGTTGCTTTTACTTCTATTTATATCAAAGTTTAAAAATGTAATTATTACATTTTCTTATTATACTCCAGTGTTGCATATTAAATTATTTCAAAATATGTACCAAATTAGGTAGCTATTTTTGTTTTGTTGTTTCCAACACTTATACCTCATGTGATAGGTATAATATTTTGGATTTCCAAAATATATATATATATATTTTTAATACCGATTTTAACGATGCTATTCTTTTCTGGTTATATTTTGTTATTGTATTCCAGTGTTCATTGTTAAATTATTTTCAGCTAATTAATTCATGTGTATAATGTGATTGAACTGGGTAGCTTTTTTACTTTTCTTTTTTCTAACAACTTATCACTAACCAAATACTCTGCTGTAGTTTTGTTTTGGGTTTATGACAATATATATTACTCAAATACCAACATATTTTTAATATCATTGCATTTGTATATACCATGATGTTAATTAACTTTATTTTGTTTTTGCTTTGCGTCAATTCATTCATTCCGTTATTTTCATGCATTCCATTTATGTTTGTATATAATCTGCACTTTAATTTTGCATAAAATTTAAAAAATAGTTTTTGGCAATTTTTTTTTTTTTTTTTAATTTCAGCTGTTTGGATTTGATTGAATCCATCAAATATCATTATTTTTAAATGTCTTGTATAACTGCTGAAATTATTTGCCGCTTTGATATAAGAGGATTTTTAAAGTGCCTAATTTATTATGTATAATCTTGTGCATAGTAAATGGTTAGATAACTTCCAAATTTATCATTTTTATGCAGCTAATGTGCTTTGCATTTACTTTATTTCTTGATTTAAACCTTTAAACCAACTTCATCAAACCAAATGTATCCTTTACAAAAACAAAGTTACAAATCGTAGTAACTGTACTCAAGAGGTTAAGACCACTATCTTTAGTTTTCCTAATATTACAGTAGACCTGATGATCTTTTGCTGTTTTATAATTGCTATTACTTGCTCTTAAAAATGTGTTTTCTTTATACAGCCACATATTATATAGTATTTTACTCCTTTAAAAAGAAAACGAAGCAATACATAATATCACAATCGTAACTAGTAAATGAAAAAAAAACTGAAAACGGCTTCTTTTTGAACAGGGACACTGATATATTTCCTTGTGTGTTTGGATTTACTTTAATTTTAGTGCATATATCTCTTTCCATAATTGAATAACATTAGTAAAATTGAGTAAACATTATTACTTGTAAAATTGGGTAGATCTACTTTTGATAAATATTTTATACTTAAATTGAAGCCGGAAAGGTTAACAAAATACCCTAAACATTTGTCTACAAGACTACCAACCTGTACCAGTTATGCGAATTCAAGATGTTCCCGTAACAGTCTTTTTCGCTGTATTTTCATGTCTAGTAAAATGAGTCGCTGTACCGACACTTGAATCGAATACTAGTAGTAGTTTTACCAATATTCTAATCCAAAGAAATATTAAAGATCATTTTCAAAATCTAAAAGCCCACACATGATTAATATAAAATTGTGCCAAACCAACACTGAATTTAAACTTTCTGCTCCTCTAAGTTATGCAGAATGGCAAAATATGAGTGCAACTCTGGCATTTGTGAATGCTACACTTTTAAAATCTGCCAAGGTTGTAAACACTGATTTTTATCAATTTTCTCTCATTAAAATATATGCCTCTTATGGTTTGCAAACTTGTGTAAAAACAAAGGTATACAAAATTGGTTTTATTCCTTTGTATACAATTCTAGTAATTAGATACAGAGTGACATAGAAGTTTAGTTATCTAGGTTACTAATTGTCTATTCATTGAATTATTAGTACTCCATACCTATTAGTATTACCCAATATTTTTTATAGTGTCAATATTTTTATACAGCTTAGTCTTGTACCGTATCTAAGTTTACTGATTTTAATTATTGGTGTTTATTGCGAGTTGCAATATTTATATGGCATTCCTCTCTCAGTTTCCAATGTAATTTCACTGTTTACTACCTTATTTGACATTTCTTTGTATTTTTAATGAAGTGGCCACAGAACCTGAAAATCGGGGAAATGTCAGAAAGCTATCTGATTCTGGAAAAGAAATCTGGCAAATGTATGGGAATTTGTTGAATTTCACGAAAATCAAGGAAATTTTGAGGCACGTTTTTCAGTTTTTGCTACATTTACCAGGAGATTTATTGTGTTAATCGTTAGAAATTGAATGCTATGGATTAATTTAAGCTGTTCATTGACATCACAACTACTCTTTTTAAAAAATTGGCATTTTATCTCTTTAGCATACATGTTCTATTTGATCAAAATATTTATACATCTAGAAAAATTGGGGAAATTTGAAAAAAGTTTATCGTAAAATCAGGTAATTTTTTGGAAATCTGTCGAGAAATTATCAGGGAACTTTTTTTTCTTGATTTTTGTGGTGACCCTGTTTAAGAATTTCCTTCATTTTTTCCCATCATGTTGAAAATTAAAAAGTTTGCATTGTGCTTAGTTTTGATTATTATATAAACTTAAGTTCTATGTAACCTTTTTTTTTTATTTGCTTACTTAAAATATTTAAATAGTTTACGTATAAACTTTTTTCTTTTAATATAAGAACAATGCTAAACACTTCGCATACTGCTGTTTTTAGAAAATTGTGTATTGCTGTTTATTCACTGCATTTAGAGAGCTTGGATGCAATTTGTCCTGAGCAGTTTTTTACTCATTAACTCATAAAAAAAATATTCATATTTTATTTAATTGAATAATAATACTCTACTTATCCTGATCTTAAAAGATCTCTAATGGTCATTTTCTACTTCTTAAAGAGGTTAAAAATTGTTGTATAATTTTGATTTCATAAAATGTCAAGATAGTTGTGTGTATTTTATGTTTATAGAAAAATTACACCAAAATTTGTAAACTATTTTAATAAAAGTACTTTTTGAATATTTTTGTTTTGTCTGACATTAATGTTTTTGGGAGATTGTTATTTGAGTTTTACTTTGTGGGTAAAACAGACAATTTTACTGGACCTATGTATAGGAGAAAACATACAAAGAAGTAAATTTTCACTTTTTTTAATACGACAAACTATGTTTACAAGAATGCAGTAAATTTACAAGAAGAAAATATCACACAAATTACATATCCATAACATAACAATATTTTTTTTTTTTTACATTTACACAGAAATGAAAGTTCGCTTTCAGTTTGGAAGACTTTCTATTTCTCTATTATATAATAATATGCGGAGATAAACCTTTGTTACATAAGGACTAGTTCCGCATAGAAATAAATTAACAATTGTATACATCTATAAATCTTGCATTCTATACAAAGGTGAAAATGGAAGACCGAGATCACAAGTTATGATATTTCTCTTTCTTATTTTGCAATGGAAGCCCATTTGAGAAGATCGTGGGTAATTGCAAATTACTCGAATATTTTTTTTTAATTTCACGTTATTACCTAGTGGCCACAAAACATGGAAATCGGGAAATATTCAGGGAGCTGGCAATAATAGGAATTTTTAAAAATTTCATAAAAATCGAGGAAATTTTCATTTGTTTTGAAGGTACGTTTTCCCGCTCATCCATATTTTGGCGCAATTTGTCCGAAGAATTGGCGTGGTAATCATAAGTTTAATGTTACGGAATAATTTAAACTTTTCATTCCCGCCAAAACTTTTTATTTTTTTTAAATTGCATGTTTTCTCTTAAGCAAGCAAACATTTTCTATTTGGTCAAAACACATCTGGAAAAGTTATGGAAATTTGGAAAAAAGTTTGCCGGTAAAATATCGGGGAATTTTTTTGAAATCTATACTAAACTTCAACTTAACTAGACATCACTTAGACGATAGTTCTCCACAGTGCTCATAGGTATTTAATCCATTTTGGCGGAGTGAAGACATAATTCTCACCAAACCTTATAGCCTTTTGTTCTCTATAGGGTTGTGGTTTGGCGAATATTATGCTTTCACGCCGCCAAAATGGATTAAATACCTATGAGCACTGTGACGATCTACCGTCTAAGTGATGTCTAGTTAAGTTGAAGTTTAGTATATCAGGGAATAGTTAGGGATTTCTTTTCCCTGAATTTTGTGGCCACCCTGTATTAAGTAAATTAGCACTTAGGACATGCCATGTGAGTCGTAGTAACAATAAAATAAATTGAACGACACATTTTTGTCACTAAAAAGTTTTTGAGTAATGGGTAGTTTTGAGTAGTTTTTTTTTTTAGTAGTTTGAAAGTAATGGGAATGGGGTCCGGTTATTGCAAAGAAAACCGCTTAAGTTTTTTAAGCAATTTCAAAACTGCCGCAAAATAATATTCTTGTTTTGAGGATCTAATATTCTGGTTACTTATAAGTGGTCTTTTTTTTTTTTTTTTTTTTTTTTTCAATTATTGCATGTGCAATAAGTTTTCTTTCGAAGAACTTTTTTTCGGTTTTGGTTAAAATGCGTACTTATTTTATGCTGATTAATGATAGTGCTTCTCTGCCTCAGAGAGACTAAACGTAATTTGCGAGATATGGAACCTTAAAGGTATCTAAAATTAATTTCGAATTGGAGAATCTGGGTAACGCGGTCCCTTGAAGGTTCTTATGGTAGTCTGAAACCATGGCAACATTGCATCGTCGGATATAGCTTAGTTGGTTCTTATGTTGATTTTGTATAGCTAACGCCATATCGTTGCAACAGCGAACCGTTACCTTGACTCAATGTTTTACGGAAAAAATTGATGTAAGATTTACAAATTTCGAGCTTCTTGCCAAAAAAAAAATCGCCTGTGCAACCTTACAAATTGTGATAATCTATGTTCAAGTGTGATAACTTTTTTAAAAGTTAGAGTCGATAGCTAAATTATATTTGGGGTACAATTCAAAATCTTAAAATACGCAAATATTTGTGGATGATATATTTTCTTTTGAAGGGGCAAAAGTATTTGAATGTTGAAATACTATTGCAATGATAGCCTACCGAACAAAGAAAATTATAGCACAGGGTCAAAACTCGTTTCCTTTTAATGTGTTGCATGTTATGGAATCGAATTGTACAACTCACATTATTGGCAGTATTAAAATATGTGTCCTTTTTTTTTTAATCCATCTATAATAGCATAATAATCCACGATATAATGTCCACAACATTGATATCGTTTTCAAGAAACTAAATGCCTACTTCTTAAAACCTGCTACGTGACCATCAAATATCAGTTTTCTAATTTCTAAACAAAATAGCTTGGGAAAAACAAATTCAAAAGTTTAAGCAGGGGCCATTATTAAAATATTTTTCGTTGCTAAATATTGCATTTCCTTTTGAGTGGAAATAATAATATATTTCTTAAAACCAATAAGTAATGACTAAATTTTTCTCTTATATCATAACGCAGTTCACATGTATTATAAGGATCTGTCATCACTTCTAACTACTTGAAAGCACATTTTGTGTGAGAAGGAACACTCTTGCAAAAGAGCTTCATGAAGTATTAACAACCACAGATGAACAACATTCCGAAAACATCAAATACACTTGAAGACACGAATAACATACAAATAAGGCAGTCTTTGCACTATGAAAGAACACTAATTCAAACGTTAAATCTACAGCTATGTTCGCATATTCACTTACATAACAAGATGCAATTTGTAGAAACAGTTATTTGCTTGGAATATTTTTTTTCCCCCTAATGTTTGTGGAAGTTGGTAAGTCCACCTTTCCTAGAAAGAAAAAAAAAAAGTCTTCGGATAAGTTTAGCTGTCTAAAATATAAGTTTTAAAAGATTTAATCAGTTTTGAAGATTTGTGTGAACCAATTGGCCATAGAATTTTATATAAAAACTAGGGGGGTGGAACATCGCACAACTTTCAATTACACTATAATACTGTCGCTGATTTATGTAGTACAGCTTTTATATTTCCATCATTCATTTAGCAAAAATGGCCAGTTTGGCGATGTTTTTTATCGTAATTCTTGTATGAGTCTTTATTTAAAAAAAAAAAATAATAATAATAATAATTACGAAATAGATAATTTTGGTGATATACTTTTCAATAATTCTTATATAATCCTTTCTTATAAGTGAAATTGAGGAGAGAAGAGAAAACAATAGTTGATGAGGTTATGCTCAAGTAAAGAGAACTCTTGTGTTACAGGCATTCGTTTTTCAATTTTTTTCGCCATTAAAGCATTTTTAAGGAAATTTCGGAGGTGGGGATGCTTAGAACACCTTAAATAACATTACCACAGGGATTTGGAACAAAATCGTTTTAGCCGTTTCTAAGCAATTACTGAAAAACAGGATTTTTTTTCAATAGCAACTACCTTATACGCATCATGCGCGATTTTGACGAAAACCTTAATGGTAGGTCCTTGTGCCATCACCAACCTGCTCACAAAATTTGAACATCGTAGGTCAATTTGTTCGGAAGTTATGGTGACCAAGTACACACAGACAGACATTTTTTCTAGGTCACTTTTTTTGTATTCAGGATGTTCCAAAACGTGAAGAAATGCAAATTTTTTTTTACCGAATACTCTACTTTCATAACCCTATGTATACTTATGGGTAATTGAAAGTAATTAACAAGTTAAATTCCTGATTTACGTTCAGACTATATGGCTTGATGCTTTATTAATGAATCTCTGAATTTCCTTAGGCCGACCAAACGGTATAGTGGTTAGCGTGCTGGCTTCTAGACCGCGAGGTTGCGGGTTCGAGTCCCGTGTTGGCATGGATGTTTGTAAATGTATGTTGGTTTGTTAAATGACGAAATGTTTCGGCGCATTATAGCCCTCGTGTTGCTGACGGCGCCAGATAATCTGAATACAACCAACCAACCAACTGAATTTCCTTAGTAATAATATTTATATACGTTCAGATGTTTCAAAATATAGACTAAATTACTCTATTTCTTAAAGATATCTTTAAGACCAACTTAAATTATAAAGATACCTCAGATATAGATATCCAGTGCCGGATCTAGGGGGGGGGGGCAGGCGGGGCAGCTGCCCCGGGCGCTAACCAGAGGGGGCGCCGAAAAGCCAACAAAGCACTATTTGTTGTATAAATTTTAATATTTGGACAAAAGGATAATTTTTCATTAATAAATTTTCAATTTTTCTTAAAATTCTGGATGTTCTTTAAGATATCCAATAGAAGAAAAAATCCACTAGAAAAAAAAAATAATACATTTCTGTACAAAGAAAGTAATAATCCATCCTTTTACAAAAGAATGACATCGAATTCTCCCTATCCCCTGGTGAAGAATAGGTTTGTGCTACATGGCAGGCTGCCAGAAATACTAATTTAAAATCGCATTGGTAATATAGTCGCAATGTAGTTAGATAAAATTTAGCGTTACAACAATTTAATGCTGTTGAATTTTCCGTAAATTGAAATATGTCGAAGAAATTACTGGGGTGCAGAATCGCAGAAAAGCAAAAGAAACTGCAAGAATATCCCAACATTCTTCGCTACTTTTATCATCTTGGTTAGTTCACAAGAGTGAAACCAATGAAGGAAAGATTTTTTTTTTAATTTGTAACCTAATAAACTTTGGAAGATGTGTATTAAGGACAAGGGTTACGTTTGGGATATATCTCTTGCCAAATATATTTATTGTTCTCTAGGCGTCAGCAGGAATTTTTACAGGGGGCTGCAAGATGTTGAATTGTTTAGAAATCGTTTACTTTTGTTTTTGAGGTTGATTAACGTTAATTTTAAAGGTTCATTGCGATTCCTAATGAAAATTAATTAACAATTGAAATAATTAACGATTGAAACGTTTTCTCTAAGAGAATAATTTAGTATTTCTTCAGCTAAAAACAGATTTTTTTTTCATTTTTGCACATTTTGAATCGTGCTGAGTTTAAAAAAACTGGGGGTGTTGAACTTTGAACAACTTTCAATTCCCACTATTTCCTTCATTTAATTTAGCAATTATTTTGGCTGTAAAAAATGACAGCTACCCTTTGCACAAGCACGATTTTGACAAAAACCGAAACGCCAGGTGTAATGGCCAAAGTAGGTCAATCCGTTTGAAAGTAATGCTGACCACAGACAACACACGGACCCACAAACTTTTTTTCTAGAACACTTTTTTGATTCAGAATGTTCTGAAACGTGAAGAAATGCAAAAAAGTTATGCGACAAAAAGTGGAAAGATGAATGCCTGCAGCACAAGAATTCCTATTTATCGCAAAACATATCGATTTTTTAAAAACAAAAACCGAAAACAGTAAATTACATCCTATCCAAATCTCAATTTAAATGCACTGACTAAATATGTGACTATATATTTTTAACAATATATTTTACTATATATTTTTAAATCCCTTATATTAACTTCACTTTTGTTTGAGTATGCGTTTGAGCCTGGCGTACAAATCTGCGGATGCTTAATTAACCACCTTCCCATCATCCTATCGTCCTGAAACTTGGCCAATTAGCTTAAAGCCCATGACAATACATTGTATTAAATTTTTAGGGATGTAACTGTCACCAAAAGGTCGATTTTACCATCTAATGTCATCACAACACTAGCAAATAAAATCCCATTGTTGGTTAAGACTGATGCCAAACGAAAATATTATAAAAATAAATAAAAAAATAAATTGGCTTGCGTGATAACACGTATTTACGGCACGTTCCAGAATAAATTAAATCAGTTATAATTTGATTACTGGATGAAGTCTTGTTGCCAGTATTTTTTCAATTAAGATAAATAATTGTTCGGGCATAAATCCCATATTAAGTTTTTTTTTTTTGTTTTTTTTTAATCGAAGCGGCGTTTCGAAAGCATTTTAATAAATCATTTAAAAAAAAAAAAATACTTTTATTGTTAATAAATTGATAATTCTTATAAGGGATTTGATTAAAAAATTTGTTTTTTATAGGTTAAATTATTAACACTCCTACTTTTCTTTTTTGATCATATACAAGCATTCAAACATGTTTCGTAAAAAGAGAAAACGGAAGCATAAAAGTGCCTAAAGCTTGGCGTCCACTATAGTTGAGCAGTGCAGAGCAGAGCGGAGTGGATTAGAGCCAAATTACAAGTCTGTCAACGTTCATTGTAGCACGAGCCTCGTGCTACAGTAGACGTGGGCAGCCTTGTAATTGGCTCTAGTCCACTCCGCTCTGCACTGCTCAACTATAGTGGACGCCAAGCTTTAGGCACGGAGAGAAAACGGAAAACGGAAGCATAAAAGTGCCTAAGTGTAACATTTTATTTATTCCTAACTAATGAAAAAATAATAAAACATCAAGGCATGAATTCTAAAAATAGATCTCAAGGCCTTATTTTTCATAAAAAATAACGAAAAAGAAAGTATTTTCCAGGAAGTGATAAATAAAATAAAAAGAATCCAGTCTCCATGCTACGAGAAAAAGGCGCAACTTTTGAAATGTCAAAGAACTTATGGCTATAAGAAGGCAAGCTTCGCCAAAGCGTAAGTAAAGATATCACGCGGATTTTCCCAGTTGAGACCACAAAACCCGCCAAATTGTAAGGATTTCTAGGCGTGTGCCATTGCATTTGCACAGAGTTATAGTGTCATTTTGACGACATTATTTTTCACCAAACAGATGTTCGTCAAATTTTGTCCATTGCATTGGTGAGAATTTTAAATTCTCCAAGAAAATGGAGAACTCACACATAGCACCAGTAAGTAATATATTATTCATTCTATTATTAAAATGAGTTTCAATAAGTTTAAATTAATTGTTCTAAAATTAACATTTATGTGTTTACCAACTATTCAATGATTTTTGTAGACAAGTCATTAAATTAATTTGCTTTTGTGTTCAATGAGTTCTGGTAATATTCGGAAGCTTTTTAAATTTTTATATTAGTATTTTACAGAAGAAAATATTTTTTGAAATGTAAAACAGCTTAATTGTTTATGATCTAAGACGTTTTGAAACCAGGTTAACCAGATTTTGTGTTAAAAAGTGTTACATATCATTCAACTAAGTTCTTTTATTTCATTGTAACTAACATTATTTGTATTGATTCATTAGTTGTTTTTTTTGTCTTTATGCAAGCAGAATGAACCCTGTCATTAATAAGGGCTTGTCAAATATATTTATTTAAAATTTCAATTAATTCTTTTATTGTTTGTTTCGAAACAGAATTTTACAAAGAAAAAACCTTTGTTAATTTTCAATGTATATATAGTTAGCTTCAAATCTAAAAAATTATTGTGTGGGGGCGCCAAAATGAATTCTTGCCCCGGGTAAAAAGTGACCTAGTTCCGTCCCTGTAGATATCGACTCCGTTGAACAAATATAGTAAAAAAGTCTGCAACCTACATCATCGGCACACTAAATAATCTTCTTTCTCACAACGAAACACACCTGCTTCAACTCGCACAGCTTCATGTGTTAAAATAATATGAGTCTGATATTAAGCTATAAAAGGTAAATGGTCAATGGATGCTCATACTGTATAAATTAGAGCTATAAAGTTATGTGAAAGAAAAGAGCTATAAGGTTATGTACAAAATTATGTACGTCTCTGTTGTAAAGCATAAGACCACTATCAACCAAAAATTATTTAACCTCAGCTCTTCTTACTTTCAGTTACTAATGAAAGTATAGCATTCGGTCAAAAAAAAAATCTTTTTTTTTTTTTTGCATTTCTCCACGTTTTGAAACATCCTGATTTTACAAAAGTGATCTAGAAAAAATGTATGTCTGTGTGTATGTGGTCAGCATGGCTGCCGAACAAATTGACCTACAATGTTCAAATTTGGTGTGCGGGTTGATGGCACAAGGACCTACCATTAAGGTTTTCGACAAAATCGGGCATGCGCATAATGTAGCTGCCATTGAAAAAGCATGTTTTTCAGTAATTGCTAAAAAACGGATTTAACGATTTTGTTCAAAATCGCGGTGGTAATGCCTGTTAAGGTGTTTTAAACACCCCCACCACCGAAATTCCTGTAAAAATGCTTTAATGGCGGAGAAAGTTTAAAAACGAATGCCTTTAACACAGAGTTCTCTTTCCTTGAGCATACCTCATCAACGACCTTTTTTTTTTTTTTTTTTTCAAATCTCAGCTTAGTTTCACTTACAAGAAAAGATAATATAAGAATTATCGATAAGCATATCGCCAAGATTCCCATTTTTTCGATTTTTTTATTTAAAGACCCAAATAAAAATTATCACAAAAAATATCGCTGAATTGAAAATCTTACTAAGCGACTGATAAAAATATAATATCCACCATAGAGTAGCGATATCGTCAATTCCTGCATAATCACCCTAGATACCTCTGATAAACTAATCAATAAACCTTTGAAGTGTGCTTGATACATTGCATAAACTAAATTGCATCCAGATAGATTTGGAAATACCGAAAGGTAATCAAATTGCAGTTTTAGGAGTCTTTTGGGAAGCCATATGTATTTGATGAAAAGCTTTGACTAAATCAATAAGAGACAAAAATTTCGTCTTCTTGGAATTCACTTGTGAAGTCAGCTATATTGGGATTGTCCATTTTAGTTTGTGAATTGGGAGTATAATGGTCTCCAATGAAACAGAAGTCGTCACTATTATTTTTTTTTCAACCATGCCCAAGGATGAAGCATACTTTACGTTAACAGAATGCACGTGGTCCAAAAATCGAGCATATACTAAAATTCAGTGTTTTCAATATTTAATTTACCAGGTATCAGTCAACAGGGCCTTAGCAAAACCTAGAAGTCTAAAAATCTCAAAGTAGTTTATGCATTTAATTTGGAACATAACAGGAATATTTTTCATACCAGCAATAACGAAAATGTGATAGAAAATACTATTCGCTAAAGGTCGATCAAGGCTTTTGGTTGGTTGTTTGGTTGGTTGGATTTTAATGGCACAAGAGACAATATTGGCTAAGCTGAGCCTCAAGGCTTTTGTATCTAACAGTAAGCATATTCTAATTGAAATTCTAAAAATCACATGTTATAAATGAAAAATGAATTTTCCATCAGTTGAGGCACATGTCAATTGCAGTCTCCTTTTATGGGGTTGGTTGTTTTCAGATTATCTGGCGCCGTCAACAACACGAGGGCTATAATGCGCCGAAACTTTCGTCATTAGACAAGCCAACATACATTTACAAACACCCATGCCTAACACGGGACTCGCAACCTCGCGGTCTAGAAGCTAGCACGCTAACCACTATACCGTTTGGTCGGCCTCCTTTTATAGGGAAAAATGCTTATGTCGGAAATTAATTTTTAGTTACATTTTCAATTTGGAGAAAAAATGGTTGAATAAGTGTTAAAAAGTTGTTTAGTTTTTGTGCAGATATATTGCCCTACAAGCCAGAAATTGTGTTATTAATAGTAAGTACCTTACTTATTTCAAATCCTATTAGCTATTTGGAGAAAAAATGGTTGAAATGTTAAAAAGTTGTTTTGTTTTTGTTCAGATATATTGCCCTACAAGCCAGAAATGGTGTTATTAATGTTAAGTACCTTACTTATTTCAAGTCCTATTAGCTAAATGATTACCAGGTACTCACCTTTAAACACTCTTTTGGTAAGCCTAGTGTGCTGCCGCTCTTATTCCACAGTGTCGTAGTCGGTTCTTCTCGTGGAAAGATTCCGCCAGAGGGCGTATCCTATCACCACCAGCACCGCCATCACAGCAAGGGTGCTTCCCACGGCGATTGGTACTGTCTCGTCTTGCGCGAACGGTTCTGGAAGTCCCCCTATCCTCACCAAACTGCATCTCTGGACTGGAATGTAGAAAGGCTGCAATTCTTAGAAAACTGTTCCCCCTCTCTTTTCTATATTGTATGCACTTTCATGTCAATTGTATGCCTACACTTATCAAAGCTTTGAAAAAAAAATTATTTCAATTTTTTAAGTTAGGACATTTACTTATTTAAAATGACTTTTTTTCTCGAAACTGTATTCCGCTTTATGACACAGGGTCTCCACCAAAGGAGGCTCTAATTTTAAAATTAAATTAACTCAGAAATAAAGATTGGTAGAATGATGAAACAAAAAGAATAGTTGTTTTGAAAGCTGTGAAAAGCTGATACTAAATTTTCAAAATTAGTTTTCAATGTTGCCAACAGGTGGCGCTGTACATTGTAGTTCTTGTGAATAAAGAGTGCTTTGAAGCTCAGAGCAATCAGTCTTCGGAAAGTTCCACTGTTTAAACGTGAAAGAAAGTCAGCGTGATTGCAAAAACTGATTGCAGATGACGCATTTAATATCTCCCGCGCTTTGGCAGAAGATGGAAATAACTTGTAATATCGAAATCCAAATAGCATTTGGTGGTCGTTAAGTTCGTCCATTTTCAGTGAAATCACCATACAGTCATTGCTCTTGGGGGAAAATATTACATCGTATAAAAAAATAATTTTCAAATTTGTAATTTCTCCCTATATGGACTGTATACCACCAAATATGATTATGCTAGATCTGGAATTTTCCATAGATAAACATATATGAAGAGCCAATTTCAGATATGGTCCATATCTGAGCCATAGATAGCTTTTCCATAGCTATCTATGGCTCAGATATGAACCATATCTGAAATTGGCCCTTCATATATGTTTATGTATGGAAAATTCCAGATGGCATATGGCGTAGATAGCTTTTTCATAGCTATCTATGGTATAACATAATTCTAGAATTTTTCAATACAGCGCTACCTGTTGACTAAATTTGTAACTAATTTTAAAATTTAATATCACACTTTTACAGCTTTCAAAATAACTATACTTTTTGTTTCAATCTTCTATCGATCTTTGTTTTAATGAAGAAGAATGCATTTTTTTTTTTTTTTTTTTTTTTATGGACGTTTGTCAAAACTTTATAAACATGTTATTCATATTTTAATACAGCGCATTCTTACAGTCTTATTGATTCAATTGAAATTTTTAACTCACCGAACCCCTGATGACTTTGTACCGAAGACTTTTCGAATAACGGATATTTTACTGTTAAGCCTCTCGACTATCTGACCTTATTCTAGCTTCCTTCAAAATAATACAAACATTTTCTTTTTTAAAATTTATTACGAAAATCGTTTGACGAAAGCTAATATTTTAGTATGCGTCTGAGAAAAAAAAGTTCGATAACTTCGTATGAATAAACCACTGATTACGAAATACTCTTGTGTAAATTATTTTAAAACTATGATACTACTGGTTTACTGTTTACAAATGGTGTTAGAAATCGATATATATATATATTCTCCTCAAGAAGGAACATCAGTCTGTCCAATGACTTAATGTTTTCAGTCTCGATTTCTGCCAGAGTATAGCTTTAAAGCATATACAATTTTATAATAGGCATAAAATCAGTAATAAAAGTTCATTATAAAAATTTGAAAGCAAAACAAAAAGGTTTTTTTTTATTATTACACATAAAAAGTTTTTCTAAGCTATACTCCGGTATCAAAGCTATACTTCAATAGAAATAGTGGCTAAAAAAATAAAGCATCAGGTTTATGGGTCAGGGACGTTGCTTCTAATTTAAGACTGAGTACTTGCAATTACAATACGTAGGTAAGTCATTTCATGCGACTTTTTTACACAGTGTAGTTTTGTCATATTACACTGAAGCTCATTTCTCCTCAATATAATAAGAGAGACAAAAAGATAAATAAAAGGAACTGTGAGAGGATTACTCACACTGGGAGAACTTTCCCATTTGCACGTCGTACACTTGGAGATGCACGTCCTTCATTCTCGCCAGGACTTCCTTTTCCTTTTTGGAGTTGTACATTGGGATGACGTCAGGCGAGGGACAGAAGTAAGATTTACCGTACTGAGTATAGAACAAGCCGTCCTCTAGTGTTCGGACTGTCTTCTTACCCACTTAAAGAAGGAAAAAAAAAAAAAAAACCTTCGTATAAAGTTACTACTACATAATAACAGTTTTTGCCTCTGCTCCAACTATCAGAAATTGTACCTCTTTTTGTATCTCTCTAAGTATAGAGGATAAAAAAAACTAATCCACAAAATAGGCTGCGAGGCGATTGCAAGTTTAGGTACCCAATCAAACACAATATTGAATTTCTTAGAGAGTGGAGAAAAGTTAGTAAATCATGAATCCATATTGGTCTATCGGTCCAAAAATGGCCAAAGCTGTTAAAAGAAAGAATTTGAATGAGTTAAACTAAATTTTATTACCATATATGTCATATAAATTGCTAAAATGAGCATTCTTTTTTATTTGGTAACCAGCCGTTCTTTAAGTTTCAATGAGGAAGGTTACAGACGATTCAGATATCTGGCGATGTCTTACTTGTAATCTTTAAAAGTGAGCCAAGTTGGCGTCACTAGTTCCATATCAGTGATGTAATATGTAATGCCAACTTGGCTCACTTTTAAAAGATGCAAGTAAGACATCGCCAGATATCTGAACTGTCTGCAACCTTTCTCATTGAAACTTAAAGAGCAGCGGGTTACCAAATAAAAAATGAATGGTCATTATTTAGCAAGCTAATATTTGGCAATCGGAATCGTCTGCAACCTTCCTCATTGAAACTGAAAGAGCGGCGGGTTACCAAATAAAAAATGAATGGTCATTATTTAGCAAGCTAATATTTGGCAGTCGGAATCGTCTGCAACCTTCTTCTTCTTCATTGAAACTTAAAGAGCGGCGGGTTACCAAATAAAAAAGAATGGTCATTATTTAGCAAGGTAATATTTGGCAATCGGAATCAGTTTTCAACTCAATCAAAATCGATTTTTGTTTCGACCATTTTTGTCCCATCAAACCAACAGATTCATGGTCTACTAGCATTTTTTTACATTCTTCAAAAATATCAGAATGATGTTCGATGGGGTATTTAAACTTGCAGTCACCTCTCGGACTGAAAACAAAGTGTTCACTGTAAATCCTCTATATGCATAGCTAACTTCTACGTGCAATTGCATTGAACTTTTACTGCTTTCCATTTCGTGAACATATCGCATTTTTTCACAACAGTGACACAACTCAAAATTCTTCATTTTCGAGTTAAAGTGTGTACATAATGTAGACTACATGGACTTGAAGCAAGAAAAACAGCATAAGTCAGTTTCAACTTTAATTTAACTTGAAAAAATTATCGTACCTTTCAAGTGCATGCGGCCTGGGTACATGAGGTTCAGGTATATGCGGTCTGTGATTTTGTACAATAACTCAATAGGAAGAGTTTTGAGTTGTGCCGCTTTTGTTGCAAGGATGCCCCCTCTGTATAATATATACACCCGTTTAGATAAACTTTAAATGATATTTTTTCATAATAACTGGAATTTATTCTAAGTGAAACAAAGTTAAGTTGTTTCAGTAACGCAGTCGACAGAATTCGAACTTACGCTGGGAATCCCTATTGGATTTTACGTTCAAACGCCACAACAACTTTGACATGCCTTTTCGTGATCCGAAGGATTTCAACGCTTTTTCAAATTTTTAAAATGGAAAAGCATTTTTCAAACATATTGTCCCTTTTCGGGATACCTGTAGCTGCCCAATTACAAAACAGCAACGTGCATTTCAGTTGATTTTGTAGGAAAAATAAAGATAGTTTTCTCACTCCACAGGGATCTCTACTTTTAAGACTTTCCACAACTTAAAGTGATACTTATTTTTAAAATTCCTAATCGGTTTAGGACTGTGTTGCAGGTTTAGAAAATTTGCAACAAAATAGTAGTCCTAACTCGATTTCGATATTTTGCTCCCGTGACAGACTTTACAATAGGATGATTCATACAAAGTTGGATTTTCTATGTATAAGTGATATAGCATTATATATAAAAAAAGAGTACCGCTTGTGGCTCCGTCGAACAGTGGGCTAGCTGTGTCGTACAATAGCTCCATGGACAACAGCTCCCAGGTGTCCTGCTTTTCTTTGGGATTAACCTGAAAAAAAATAAAATACTATAAATACAAATACAAAAATACCAACAACAGGCACAAGGCTCATCTAAGTTGGTCTAGTTTAACTTTAATTACCAAAACTCCAGCATAGATCCAGCTGTCTTTTAAAACTATCAACTCCGGTACAATTTACGATATGGTCAGGCAGATTGTTTCAAACAGTTATCACTCTATTGTAAAAGTTATGTTTTCCATTCTCCTAGTAAATTTACGATATGGTCAGGCAGATTTTTTCATTCAGCTATCACTCTATTGCAAAAGTTATGTTTTCCATTATCCTAGTTAATTTACGATATGGTCAGGTAGATTGTTCCAATCAGCTATCACTCTATTGTAAAAGTTATGTTTTCCATTCTCCTAGTAAATTTACGATATGGTCAGGCAGATTTTTTCAATCAGCTATCACTCTATTGTAAAAGTTATGTTTTCCATTCTCCTAGTTAATTTTACGATATGGTCAGGTAGATTGTTCCAATCAGCTATCACTCTATTGTAAAAGTTATGTTTTCCATTCTCCTAGTAAATTTACGATATGGTCAGGCAGATTGTTCCAATTAGCTATCACTCTATTGTAAAAGTAATGTTTTCCATTCCCCAAGTTAATTTACGATATGGTCAGGCAGATTGTTTCAATCAGCTATCACTATATTGTAAAAGATATGTTTTCCATTCCTCAAGTTAATTTAAGATATGGTCAGGCAGATTGTTTCAATCAGCTATCACCATATTGTAAAAGATATGTTTTTCATTCTCCTAGTTAATTTACGATATGGTCAGGCAGATTTTTCCAATCAGCTATCACTTTATTGTAAAAGTTATGTTTTCATTCTCCTAGTTAAAATTCGATTTAAGTAACTTTTATGCATGACATCTCGTTTTGTCTCCCATATTGAACTATAAACACTTGCAGTTGCCCTATTTGATGAAATCAATCTACTGAAACCAAGTCCCCTCTAAATTACAATACATTTACTTAAACTTTATTCGCCTAAGAACATCCACATTTCTGCTAATCATGTCGATATAAGAATATAACTAGCTGCATTTTAAATATTTAAAGTGGTTGGTGAATGGTGCATTGGCAGTTGAAGAATTAATTCTCTCTTCTGTTTAAACCAGCAGTCATTTTAGTTGAACAGAGCGTTTCGTTTCTCTCTGCTTGAGTTCATTTCGAATTTTTAAAATTATACATATTTTTTTTAAGGTAGGAATTGTTGAGGTTAAGAATTTTTGTCATAGCTCATATTTAAAAATTCAACCATAAATTACGACTAGAAATATTAACAGAAATTTATCCTAGTGCCACAAAAATGGTGTTACAGTATCAAATACTTTACGGGTCTTATTTTCTTAAATTTCTGTATTGGAGTACATTGCCAAGTCAGAGAACGCCATTCATGAAGGAACCAGATTCTTAATTAATTAGGCTATAGTACAGGGTGGGGCATAAAGATCTCCCCATTTTAAGAGGTCAATAAAAATATATAGGACATTGAAAACAAATATTTTATTTTACATTCGGATAGAATAATGTTTGAAATTAATTAATTTTTACAATCTGCAACAATTTTTACTATTAATTAATTTCGAGGTTTTGTTGTACGAAAAAGGATATCGTCTAAATGTTTTCCTTCGTTCTCTATACACTTGTGAAGTCTCTCCCGGAAATTCAGCATAACCTTTTCCACCATTGCTGGAGGAATTGCTGCAATTTCGAATCGAACCTGTTTCTCTAGAATTAGCAACCCATAAGGATATTGCCTTTCTGTCGGGTATTCTTCCATGCCTGCTTACTCCAAAGTGCCTACGAAATAATCGTTGCGTTTCAATGATGGAATCCGCATTTTTAAAATAAGTTTCGACAACGAACTCACGATGCTCACCAGTCCAAGACATACTGTCAGTTGAAATAGCGTAATTAGGGAAATATAACAACGCTACTTCGAACATGCCCTCTACACTAGCGCCACCGCAGCGACAGCGGCAAATTAGGGAGATCTTTATGCCCCACCCTGTATGAGAACTTTCTGATTAACAATCATTGATACATTTGAAAAGATTATTATATAGACTGAGAGGTGACTGCAATTTTTGGACCTCATCGAACATCATTCTGAATTGTTTTTAGAAATTGGAGAAAAGTGAGTAGATTACGAATCCACTGGTCTGCCGTGGCATAAATAGCCGAAACTGGTCAAAAATCGACTTTTAATAAGTTGAACTAAATCCAATTGCCAAATGCGCCATAACTTACCAAATAATGAGCATTTTTTTTTTATTTCGTAACCCTCATTCTTTAATTTTCAATTAAGAAGGTTGCAAACGATTCGGATGTGTGTCGATGGCTTATATGCATCTTTCACAAATGAGCCAAATTGGCCAGAAACATTACGTCATGGATGACGTAACTGATGTCGCCAATTTAGCTTTCTTTAAAAAGATACAAATTTTCCGAGCCAGAGATCAGAAATCGTTTGCGCTTTTTCTCATTAAAAATCAAAATGCAATGGGTTGCCAGACGAAGAAGTTTGTTCTGTTTTTGGCAAGTTATGACATATTTGGCAATTGGATTTTAGCTCAACTCATTCCAAGTCGATTTTTGATCAGTTTTGGCCATTTTTGCCACGTAGACCAATGGATTCGTAATCTACTCACTTTTCTCTAATTTCTATAAAAAATTCAGAATGATGTTCGACGGGGTCCAAAAATTGCAGTCGCTTCTCAGACTAATAGGTATATCGTTCATATGAACGAAAAATGACGTTTTTCGAAAATTTTTGCGTTATAAATGTTCATACGGGCAAACGTGCTATAATTATATATATAGAGAGAGAGAGAGGATAGGTGGCTAGAAGCCTATATATTGTAGCAGTTTCTTTTATGACTACACTGTATAAACTGTATGAACAAAATACTGCGTGAGTATTTTCGGAGTTGAGCTGCATGTCATGTTATCACTGAATATTGTTACGAATTTTTGTATATTTGTAAATATTTCGTAGTGTTAATTTTGTAAATAGGAAGACTTATGTTCATCTCGCATAAGGCAGTGCAATAGTTCGTATGAGCTTGGCTTCCCTGCAAGATGGGTATTGATGCTTGATAACGAGTTTTACAGAGGTAACTCTGAGAAGCGAGTTTTAAGGAGCAGGGCATTTAACATTATGGTAATAGCAATCTCGCCAAATTGGCAAGATAGAGCCAAGTTGGCGACCATTTGGCAACACTTTCGGTCCCCATGTACATGTATAGGACTTTTCGACTACGATCTGGAAAGTTCTCCAAATATCTACCTCTAGAAGATTCACGAAGATTCACCTCTCCTATATAAGGCTGACCAAGAGAGCGGGAAAGTTAGTTATAGTTGTGATTTTGAGTCACTGAGTTAGTTGTTAGCTGAGTCCGTTAGTTGACTGGAATTACCGAGTCTCAGTGAACATTCCGAGTAGTTCTAAAGCGAACTGTATTGCATTGTCTTTTGCAGTGATTTAGCAGTTGTGTTGTCAAGTTTTTAACTGCTGTTTTGTGCTCTATCGTTGTGAAAAGAGCTGTATTGAGTCTGCTAGAACGAGAAGTTCTGGAATTGAAAAGGAATCTGTGAAGAGTGATATTGGAATAAATATCTGCAAGTTTTGATCTGCTCTGGCTTCAAATCTTTCGAACCCGTCCACGCAACAATATCTAACTTTAACCTAGTTTTAGTAATTATTTCCATAACGGAAGATTTTGGTGTTGGTTTTCAAGAGCAACCATTAGATTGTAGCGCAATCAATCAATAAGATGTTTTTATTGTCGTGGCTTCATAAAATAGAAAAGAGATCATACCACTGTGAAAGACATGAAGAGTCGAAATCCCGGCCAAGATAGTTCGAGAAGCGGTTCCCGGTCGAAAGTTCCACATCGTCCTTTCACTTTGGCATCTTCGGGAACGTTGACAGATATGTGCTGCAATACATCAATTAATGGATTATGTTTATGTTGCAGTTCCTTATGCGCAGTATTAATATACTCTTAATACTCTTAACTAAAGAAAGTAAGGATCAGAAACTTGTTTTAATAACAAACCGTTTTTAAAAAGAAAAGAACTACAAGATGAAAGTAGAAATTACTAAAACTAAACCTTGTCAAATCATTTCAAACAGTTACAGTTAAAACATTCAACTCTCCTCCTCGTTTTAAATAATTTGACAACTCTGTCTTAAAACAACATGCCTGTTAGGTGACAATGGTTTGGTTAACATGTTTGATAGCATTAATTCGGTGGGACAACAGTCAACTTGTTGGTTGTCAACACAGTTTTTAACGAAATGAAACTTAGTGTCAATATGTTTTGTTCGATTAGAGAACTTCCCACTTCTAATCAAACCTAGGCAACTCTGATTGTCCTCGTAAATTGTTGTTGCACAGTTCACCTCTTGATGCATGTCCTCCAACAAATAGCGCAACCAAAGAGCTTCTTGACAAGCCTCAGCTAATGCAATATACTCTGCTTCGGTAGATGATGATACACATGTTTGTTTCCAACAACACCAACTGATCTTTGATTAAATGATTTCTGCTCAATAAACAGAAGCTTCAAATAATACGCCACTTAAATGAATCAGCAGGAGACATAGAAACTCTGACCCACTGAATTTCCACACTGGCTATAAGAAATTTTAAATCGAAATAAAATTTAAAAATTGTCAGTTTTTTGTTTTGTCAAACAGTTGGGGCTACTGTGAATTCGTTGGAGAACGATTTCCATGAAAATGCCGGCACTAAACACACACACATGGGAAAACATCCAACGAAGACAGAGAAGCGCTTTTTTGCATAACTCTTAAGAGTGAAACACGGCTTATAGAGCGAAAAGAGGAAATTTACTAAACACTAATTCAATAAATTACATTTTCCAATTAAATAACAATAAAATATTTTACTTTTCTGCCACTTCTCTGCCTTTATTGGAGATTTTCATACGTTTCTTTGCATATACAGGGTGTCACAAAAGGTCATGTCCAAACGGCACACATGGTTGTGTCAGGTCATGAGGAAGCAGAATTACATAGGAAAGGGGGGTCAGAAACGCAATTTTGACAGTGAAATTTCATCGTAACCGTCACTCAAAGAAAAGATAACAAACGGTGTAAAAAATCTTTATTTTACAACAAAACAGTACCAATTAAAAAAGAAAAATGCTACAAATCATAGTAAGTGCTCAAAATTGGCCCCATCAGTAGGCTCTACATCTGCGACGCATGGAATCGCGAACTCGTTCGAATTGGCCAGTAGTCTCCCGGACACGTGCCGCCGCTTCAACGATACGTGCTATGAGGTCCATGTCCGATGGAACGGGTGTCTCGTACACCAGACACTTAAGGTATCTCCAGAGGTAAAAATCCAGGGGGGTTAGGTCCGGGGATCGTGGTGGCCACGGTACTGTGCCGGCTCTCTGCAACGTCCACGCTTCGATTAATCCGACTGCCAGCGCTTTCGTCTGCTAGCGCTTATTGCCCTCTAGCGGATTACAATCGCGTTTCCGACCCCCCTTTCCTATGTAATTCTGCTTCCTCATGACCTGACACAACCATGTGTGCCGTTTGGACATGACCTTTTGTGACACCCTGTATGTGTCTTTCTTCGACATTTGTCATGCTACAGGTACCGTCCCAACAACCTTCATGGTTATTCACTACTCTGATCATTTAGCAATAAATATAAAAAGATATCGTAATTGGAATTATTTCACATTTTGTTAGAGATTGATATTTATTCTGCCTCTCATCTTCGAGCCTATGCTTTGAAATACCTACATTTCGAATTTCCCTTACATTTGTTGACAATTCAGTACACTAATTACTATTATGTATACAGTAAAACCACGATTATCCGAGCCCCGGTTATCCGAGTTTCCGCTTTAACCGAGCCAGATAATATTTCTTTTACCCCTGATATTTTCCTTTGTCAAAACTAGTACCGAAAAAAATTGGTACTTGATCTCTCAAACACTCAAGAAAACAAAATGTTTACATTCCTTTTCATTGTATGACACTGCTCCTCCTATCGCGTCGCTAAAGGTCTTAAGGCTTAAGTTAGAGAACTCTTTAAGCATTATTATATATTATTAATTGCATGTGGTTTACCTGTAGTATAACATTTGTACTTGTCAAAACATACATTTAAACTGATACGATTTATTTTATTTTTAATTTTCACTTTAAACGAGTTTTTCGGTTATCCGAGTTGGTCTTGGTCCACATTAACTCGGATGATCAGGACTCTACTGTATTAAGTAAATCTGTACTTGTGCTAGTACATTCTATCAATGGAAAAAATAGTGTATATTTTATTAGAAATTTGCCTTGATTTGGATAGCATATGAATAACAACTCTCAAAGTTATGATTTTTAAATTTTGATTTGAAATAGGAAATTTAGTTCTCTAAAACTATTCATATTTAACATTATAGAATATTATTTTGAGAATATAATACACTCTCTCTTTTTGAATTGTTTCACCGACTTTCGTAAGTTTTAGGAAGTAGGAGACTTTAAAATTACTGTATACAAAGCTTGCTTGTTTCTAGATTTTCAAGCCAAAATACAATTTTCCTATTCAGAAACTTACGATATTTTAAACAATTTTCATACAATGGACAATTCCCGCATTTTTTAAAAATGAGTTAAATTAGTTCATATTTATGAAGAATTTTTTTCTGATTCCAAATATATAAACAAGAGCTCTTTTAAAAAATTAATTATTTAAATATTAATAAAAGAAAATGCCCCAAAACCGAGCCAAAACCAGTCCGATCAAAACAGTCAACAAAATTCGTGACGTAAACAGATCCCTGCGTTTCTATGGTTATCGTGAGGTTTGTGCCAAATACTTATCGTTAAAAAAGTTGGCTTTAGTAGACCATTTCCACTTTCCGTATAGGTTGGCGTGATTTGCGAGAAATTTGTAAATCTGGTTTCCGCTGATGCATTTCAAGCCAAGATGTTTGAGATCTCCTTACGTCCCGTTCAACGCCAACGAAATGGGTCGTTTTCTCGCCAACCTCCAACAAGGTAATTTTGATCGCAAATTAAAAACAAGAAAAAGCGCATTGAGCAGAAATTTTTATGTTTATGGCCTTTTCAGAACATTTAGAATTGAATAAAAAAAAAAAAAAAAAAAAAATGCTGGAATTGTCCATTGATGATTTTAGGTCCAAAAGTAACATTTGTCTTGCCATGATTAGATTATATAGCGACGAAGTAACACAAACAGTACTCTGTATTGTAACGAAGTAACACCAACAACACTTACTTGCTCTCCTCCTAGGCTGGGGTAGGTTATCTTAAAGGAAGCAGAGAATTTGGCTAGAATGCAGATTTTTCCATTCCTGTCCCAAACGGCGAATGTGAAGTCTGGGGCTACTTCTTTTCCTAGAACATCTTATAAAAAGAAACGGTTCTTAGTTGGCACATCATACAGTGGGATTACTGCATATTTTACTAAAAAAAATAGAGTGATACAAGCATTTTTACGAAATATTACTTTTTAATTATATGTTTAGTATGTGGGTAAAAATGAGCGGCTCAGATTTACTACTTGGCGCGGTTTTTCGCATTTGGCGATAACAGTTCTAAAATGGCAACCCTTCAACAATTCCACTTTTTAGAAACCTTATTGGAGGAAAGGATCTGAAGGCGATTATGACGCAATTTTGGATTTGGCAGTACAGCTATGTGATGTCATTTTCAATTTGGCGATATTTTGAAAAGTCGCCAAGGGGTTTCGTACACTAAAACTTAACCAAATGCGCAATGCTCCTCACCTCCCCTGGCGATTTTGCAAAATGCCACCAAATTGAATTGAACTACAGATTTGCCAAATGAATGCCAAGTTGTAAAGGAACAACATAGGCGCCGGGTTACCATACTTGAGGAAAATCCCCAAAAGAAAAGGGAGTGGGTGGGGGAAGGGTTCATTCTAACCGGTATGTGAATGAATTGGGAATTATTGCAGTAACCACACTATTAATATGAGCATGAATTTCAAAACAAGATATCTTGTATAGTTTCAAAGAAGAGCATCTCTATATATATAAGGCAAAGCCCTCACTCACTCACTCACTCACTCATCACTAATTCTCCCACTTCCCACATAGTCACAACTCTGAAAATCGGCACAAATATCAACAAGGGAAAAAATAGAAAAAGTAAACTATTCCGATCTCGATTAACCCACTTTAAGGGGTCGAAAATGGGGTAAACGTTCCAAACGAGGGACATTCGAAAATCCTACTTCCCACATAGTCACAACTCTGAAAATCGGCACAAATATCAACAATGGTAAAAATAGAAAAAGTAAACTATTCCGATCTCGATTAACCCACTTTAAGGGGTCGAAAAGGGGTTAAACGTTAAAAACGGGGGACATTCGAAAATCCTACTTCCCACATAGTCACAACTCTGAAAATCGGCACAAATATCAACAATGGTAAAAATAGAAAACGTAAACTATTCCGATCTCGATTAACCCACTTTAAGGGGTCGAAAAGGGGTTAAACGTTCCAAACGGGGGACATTCGAAAATCCTACTTCCCACATAGTCACAACTCTGAAAATCGGCACAAATATCAACAATGGTAAAAATAGAAAAAGTAAACTATTCCGATCTCGATTAACCCACTTTAAGGGGTCGAAAAGGGGTTAAACGTTCCAAACGAGGGACATTCGAATATCCTACTTCCCATTTGGTCACAACTCTAAAAATTGGTACAAATATTAACAATAGTAAACATAGAAAAAGTAAGCTATTCCGATCTCGATTAACCCATTTTAAGGGCTCGAAAAGGGGTTAAACGTTCCAAACGAGGAATATTCGAATGTCCTAATTCTCATTTCGTCACAACTCTAAAAATTGGTGAGAATATCAATAAAGACAAACGAAGAAAAAGTAAGTTATTCCGATCTCGATTAACCCACTTTAAGGGTGGAACAGGGGTTATTAAACGTTCCAAACGAGGGATATTCGAATGTCCTACTTCCCATTTGGTCACAACTCTAAAAATTGGTAAAAATATTAACAACAGTAAACATAGAAAAAGTAAGCTATCCCGATCTCGATTAACCCACTTTAAGGGCTCGAAAAGGGGTTAAACGTTCCAAACGAGGAATATTCGAATGTCCTAATTCTCATTTCGTCATAACTCTAAAAATTGGTGAGAATATCAATAAAGACAAACGAAGAAAAAGTAAGTTATTCCGATCTCGATTAACCCACTTTAAGGGTGGAACAGGGGTTATTAAACGTTCCAAACGAGGGATATTCGAATGTCCTACTTCCCCTTTCGTCACAACTCTGAAATCTGGCGCAAGTATCAACAAAAACAAACGTATAAAAAGTGAACTATTCCGATCTCGATTAACCCACTTTAAGGGGTCGAAAAGGGGTTAAACGTTCCAAACGAGGAATATTCGAATGTCCTAATTCTCATTTCGTCATAACTCTAAAAATTGGTGAGAATATCAATAAAGACAAACGAAGAAAAAGTAAGTTATTCCGATCTCGATTAACCCACTTTAAGGGTGGAACAGGGGTTATTAAACGTTCCAAACGAAGGATATTCGAATGTCCTACTTCCCCTTTCGTCACAACTCTGAAATCTGGCGCAAGTATCAACAAAAACAAACGTATAAAAAGTGAACTATTCCGATCTCGATTAACCCACTTTAAGGGGTCGAAAAGGGGTTAAACGTTCCAAACGGGGGACATTCGAAAATCCTACTTCCCACATAGTCACAACTCTGAAAATCGGCACAAATATCAACAATGGTAAAAATAGAAAAAGTAAACTATTCCGATCTCGATTAACCCACTTTAAGGGGTCGAAAAGGGGTTAAACGTTCCAAACGAGGGACATTCGAATATCCTACTTCCCATTTGGTCACAACTCTAAAAATTGGTACAAATATTAACAATAGTAAACATAGAAAAAGTAAGCTATTCCGATCTCGATTAACCCACTTTAAGGGCTCGAAAAGGGGTTAAACGTTCCAAACGAGGAATATTCGAATGTCCTAATTCTCATTTCGTCACAACTCTAAAAATTGGTGAGAATATCAATAAAGACAAACGAAGAAAAAGTAAGTTATTCCGATCTCGATTAACCCACTTTAAGGGTGGAACAGGGGTTATTAAACGTTCCAAACGAGGGATATTCGAATGTCCTACTTCCCCTTTCGTCACAACTCTGAAATCTGGCGCAAGTATCAACAAAAACAAACGTATAAAAAGTAAGCTTTTCCGGTCTCTATTTACCCACTCTAAGAGGTCAAAAAGGGGTTAAACGTTTCAAACGAGGGATATTCGAATGTACCACTTCCCATATGGTCACAACTCTAAAAATTGGTACAAATGTCAACAATGGTAAACATAGAAAAAGTAAGCTATTCCGATCTCGATTAACCCACTTTAAGAGGTCAAAAAGGGGTTAAACGTTCCAAACGAGCGATATATTCGAATGTCCTACTTCTCATATTTTCACAATTCTGAAAACTGGTGTGAATATCAATAAAGACAAACGCAGAAAAAGTAAACTATTCCGATCTCGGGTGGATCAAGGGGTGGAAAAGGGGTTAAACGTTCCAAACGAGGAATATTCGAATGTACCACTTCCCATATGGTCACAACTCGGAAATTTGGTACAAATGTCAAAAAAGATTAAATATAGAAAAAGTAAGCTATTCTGTTCTAGATTAACCAACTTTAAGGGGTCGAAAAGGGGTTAAATGTTCCAAACGAGGGATATCCGAATGTTCCTCTTCCAATGTAGTCATTTTTCTGATATTTTTTTTGCAAATGTTAAAAAAATAAGTCATTCCAATATCGATTAACGAATTTTTAAGGGATGAAAAGACGACGCAACATTGAAACTATACGAGGATTAACTTAATGTCTAATTAACTTAATTCCAATACAGCTACTACTTTGAAATTTAGAACTAAGAGCAAACATAAACACAATAAACTATTCCAGTTTACTATTCACAATTATAAATTTCGTTTAAAATGTCAACAAAGGAAAGTTCCTATTTTGATAAATCAATTTGTCGGGATCGAAATGGGAGCAAACGTCTGAAGTGTATAATACATGAATGTCTTTTGATCGCTAAAATGCTAATGGTAAAATTTCGTAGCGCAGCACGGGTATTCAGCTAGTTTATTAATATGCATATTTTAGTTTTGAATCTTATTCAATGAAGGAACACTACAATAAACTTAACGATGGCCTCTTTTTGAATCATTCGTATTAACTTCGATAATGTTTGTCGATGGCGACGGAATCTGCTGATGCCTAATTAACCCCCTTGTCGTCATCCAATTGTGCTGAAACTTGGCAGATAGATTCGATGTCGATGACAATGCATTCTATCAAATTTTTTGACTGTTACTGTCACTAAGAGGTCGCTTTTACAAACGCTTGTATAATGGCTTCGGAATACTAATAAATCCCATATAAACGATCATTATTGAAGCTCTTTCCTGTTGCCAAAATTTTGTTAATCAAAATAAATAAAGTATATGTGTTTTTATTGCCTTGCGTTAGACTTATCAGCTTTTGTAAATTGTTAACTCGTTGCAGATGATGATGTATTTAATCAAGGTTTTTTTTTTGGGGGGGGGGGGGGGTGATTGACAATGTATATTAGAGATTTATATTAAAAACTTTGATTTTATCGGTTATATTATTACATAAAATATTTGTAATATTACTATTTGAATAACTTTTATTCTTTTAAGGTGTACATGTACATTAAGGTATTGAGAAATTTGACTAAAGTATGCGTTTTTGCTTTTTTTTGTTTCAAAATATTTCCGAATTCATTACCTTTAAAATGATACCATTTTCTTTATGAGCCTCAAAATACTTTTTAAATTACAGTGGGTTTTGTGAACCTGTTTTGTATCACATTAATTATTGTAGTAAACTTTAAACGCGTTTTATGAAGAATGACATTTTGGTGTTATATGACTTTACGCGAACCGTCATAATTTCATTATAAATGGTCCGATTTACAAAGTTTTAATTTTGTTTCGTAGACAATAGTTGTGAATATGTTTTCATCTAAAATCTAATATATATTGCTGTAAACACATTTTTATTTATGTTTTAATCTTAATTTTTTTGTTAAAAACTATGTATATTTTCAAACTTTTGATTTAAAAACTTAAAATTAAATAAATATTGAAGTTAAATTCACAATTTTTAATAAAAACATGCTTCAATATAATATCTTTTATTTGCGATAAAAATCATATCTCTAAGTTAATTACAAGTTTATTTATGTCCGTTCGAATAAAGTCCTAATTAGTCATTTTCATTGATATTAGTTTATCCAAAAATTAACGGAATAAAAAGTTTGTACATAAAAATGTATCATTTTTAATTCTGATATACTGCCAAAAAGTTTGAAACTCCAACATAAAAATCAAGGAAAATCATCTCAATTGTATAAATATACCTTAAGTCGATAAAGTTTAGTTAGTAGTTATTTTGTGCCAGCGCTACATGAGGGCACTGATCTCTACTACAACTTCTTAGTCAGAGAGACGACTGCAATTTTTGGACCTCATCAAACATCATTCTGAATTTTTTTATAGAAATTGGAGAAAAGTGAGTAGATTAGGAATCCACTGGTCTGCCGTGGCAAAAATGGCAGAAACTGATCAAATAATCGACTTGGAATGAGTTGAACTAAAATCCGATTGCCAAATATGTCATAACTTGCCAAAAAGAGAACAAACTTTTTCGTCTGGCAAACCACTGCATTTTGAATTTCAATAAGAAAAAGCGCAAACGATTTCTGATCTCTGGCTCGGAAAACTAGTATCTTTTAAAAGTAAGCCAAATGGGCGACATTAGTTGCGTCATCAGTGACGTAATGTTTATTGCCAACTTGGCTCCCTTTTAATAGATGCAAGTAGACCTTAGCCAGATATCTGAATCGTCTGCAACCTTCTTAATTAAAAATTAAAGAGTGAGGGTTACCAAATAAAAAAAAAATGCTCATTATTTGGCAAGTTATGGCGCATTTGGCAATTGGATTTAGTTCAACTTATTAAAAGTCGATTTTTGATCAGTTTCGGCCATTTTTGCCAAGGCAGACCAGTGGATTCGTAATCTACTCACTTTTCTCTAATTTCTATAAAAAATTCAGAATGATGTTCGATGGGGTCCAAAAATTGCAGTCGCCTCTTAGTCTATCTGGATAGCGCTTTCTTGGTTACTGACTTGAAGTTGAAGAAGGTTTAATAATCACCACAAAGATCTATACTAACAACTTCACCCAAAACTTGTTCAAATTCGTCTGTAACTATGGGCAACCTATTTGAAAGCATTATGGGTGGAAGCATTCTAATGACATCATCTGCTTGCAGAGTAGATATAGCTTATAAGCAATCCAGAAGTTGTAGTATATATCAGAGCATTGTGTCGTAACATATGAAGTAGATGAAGTGAAGAGAAATGCAAAAAGTACATCTTGGAAATGATAGTCTTCTTGACCTTAATTTTGCTAATATAACAAGTAACAATTTCTATGTACAATTTTGAAATTAAAAATTTAGCTATTTCCCAATAATTTTGCAAGTATACAAAAATACAAACTACTTAAAAAATCTGAGAACCAATGTGCATACCTTCCGTTGGTGCCACAAAATGTTCTGTTACTGGTGGGTTTTCTGATGTCTGCAAAGAAGTTTGCAATATAGTTTAAATGCAATACAATAAATAAATATGCTGAATTTTTCTTAATTAAATAAAATTAATAATTATCAATTAATAACTAGACAAATTAGTTTTTTTTTTTTTTTTTTTTTTTAATTAATTAAATCTGTAGTTTTTTTTTTAAGTTTGTGTTACAGATAAACTCACTTTTACAGTTGTAAGTAGGTTAAGGTATACATATACAATTGAGATGATTTCCTTTAATTTTTAGGGTATAATTTCAAACTTTTTGGAATTATATCAGAATTAAAAATAATGCATTTATATGTATAAACTTTCTTTTTCCATCAATTTTTTAATCAGATAATTGCAATTAAAGTGACTAATTAGGACATTATTAGAACATACATAAATAAACTTTTAATTAACTTAGAGGTAATATTATTATTGCAAATAAAAGATATTATATTGACGCATGTTCCTATGGAGAATTTTGAATTTGACTTCAATATTTATTTAATTATAAGTTTTCAAATAAAAAGCTAAAAAAAAAAAAAAAAAGTTTTTAACAAAAAAATTAAGATTAAAATATGCATAAATTTTTTTTTCATAACAATAAATATTAGATGCTCCATAGAAAACACATTCACAACTATTTTCGACAAAACAAAATTAGAATTTTGTAAATCAGATAATTTATTGTTAGGTTATGACCATTGGCGTAAAGTCATATAACACCAAAATGTTATTCTTCAGAAAACGCGTTTAAAGTTTACTACACTAATGAACGTGATACAAAACAGGTTCACAAAACATACTGTAATTTAAAAAGTAATTTGGATCTCAGTAAGAAAATGGTATCATTTTAATGGTAATGAATTCGGGAATATTTTAAAACCAAAAAACAAAAACGCAGACTTGAGTCAAATTTCGAGATTCCTAATGTATATGTATACCTTAATGGGCGATTTTCTTCAAATGTTACTTTAGAGATAATGTATGAAAGAGTAATGATAACTAATGAAAGTAAAGCTATAGAATACCAGAAACAATGTGGATTGTTGTTCAAAAACATAGGCTGGATACACTTCGAAGAACTAATGGCGTTTAAGGGGACTATTAATAAGTCAAAAATAAAAATTCTTCAATTTTTGTCCAAAATTCATGAAATTTTTTGTGCAGTTCAATGACAGTTAGATGAAACACAACCCAAAATTTCAAAAACTTATATTGATTTTTTTTTTCAAGAAATTAAATTTTTATTGAAAATTTAGCGTTTTTTCCGTAATTTTATAAACTCCCCTTGCGATTAAATTTTTGTTTTGCAATCTGTCTCAAATTTTATACAAGCTAATCGAATATATATTGACATAATTGTGCGTGTATTTTGAATTTGACTCATTGGTTAATTATTTAATAGTAAAACTTTGATACAATGGCAAAAAATATAAACTTTTTAAATAGAAGCATTACGAAAATTGCTGTAAAACAATAAAAAAATACCAAATTCCAAAATCCATGTACAATTGTGTTCAAAATAGTATAGTAAACAATAACTCCAAATTTAAAAAAAAAAATACATCAACTTTTGAATCGCAAGGAACAAATCGAATACCCTAAAAATCTTAAAATACATATGAAGAGAAAAATGCAATTTAAGAAAATGAAAAACAGACGATTTCTGATATGCGCGCTTACAAAAACTCAAATAATATTCTTAATTCTTCTCGGATCAGCAAAAGTAAGATATGTACTGAAAGATAGAATTTCAGGCTATATTTTCCCACTAAAATATAAAAATCGAAAATTTTGAAATTTTTGCCTTAATAATACAGTCCTTTTGAATATTTCCCTTAAAAAATCGTAATTACAAAAAATTAAATTATTGAATTAATTTATTTTTTATATAACAAGCGTGCAAAAAATTAAACTTTATTTGATCATTTTAAATCAGAAATCGTGGCGAAAGTAGCATTTTATCCCTAGGAGTACAGGAAAGCAGCTTTCTCGCACTATTGTGAAAAATACTTTCACACGCGTCTCGTGCTCAAATTTCATTTAGTTTTGGTATAAAAATGGCATTTTAGGAAGAAACTCATTGACTAGAGTTGACAAAATTAATTTATATATGTATTAAAAAATTTTTTGGCTCGTGATTATAAAAAATATTGTATGCAACAACGTGGGAAAATACTTTTTCAAACTTGGTAAATTATTTGATTCGTTCTAACGCACTTGTCAAATAATCCTTTTACCTCAATTGGAAAAGTATTACTTCCCAACTAGTTGCATAAATAACTTTTATAAATTTAATTAAATTATTTAAAAAATATAAGGGAAGCAGAATAACATTAGTGAATCCTTATATGATACACTTTTAAAATTTATGTTAACTAAATTTATGAATTTATATTGTTATGCATAAATGTATGGTTTATGTAAAAAACCAAGTTGCTCCATATGAATAGGATTTGTTTGCAATAAACAATCCAAATGCAAAAATACTTTAAAAAAATAGTTTTTATATAAATATATATATTTTCAAATCAATGCAGCAATGTGTTCATTAGGGTTTCTTACAGAAATTTTTATCAATCTGTTAAACCAATCAATTATCATAAATACAGGGTGGTTATAAAATAACTTTGCTGATATATGGACCTCTAGCTTCAGTTCCGTTCAACAGATCGAGATGAGATTTCACGTATAGTTCTTCAGAGGTTATGAGCATGAAATTCTGTGAATAGCACCAAAGTGGCGCTCACGGTTACGGATATAGTTACAGAAATTCGAAATTTTCGAATGGCAACACCTAATTTTTCTTGTCGCAAAATGCTCAGCGCATGCGAAAACCCTAAAGAGCGTTGAAATGATACGAGTATCACAAAAAACGGACGCGTTGCGCACTCATAAAAAACAGCTCTGCGAACGGCCAACAAAAACACGATCGGGACGCAAGGTGAAATTTGGATAAGACAGAGCTCAAAGTTCACATGTGTGCCATCACAAGCAATTTTATCGGTTTTCTACGCTGCATATCTGGTGAGCAGCCTCCATATGCCCCGATCGTGTTTTTGCTAACCGCTAGCAGAGCAGTTTTTTGTGCGTGCATAAAGTGTCCGTTTTTTGTGATACACCTATCGTTCCAAAGCTCTTTAAGATCTTCGCATGTGCTGAGCATTTTGAGACAGGAAAAAGTAGGTGTTGCCATTCGAAAATTTAGAGTTTCTGTAACTATAACCGTAATAGAGAGCTCCATTTTGTTGCCATTCACAGAATCTTGAGCTCATACCTCTGAATAACTATATCATCTCAATCTGTTGAACAGAACGAAAGCTAGAGATCTATACATCGGCAAAGTTATTTTATGCCCCCCCTGTAGTTTTTAATGTATGACATTTTAATATAATGTAATTAATGTATTTTTAATAATAATGTATGTATTTTTAATGTAATGTAATGTATATGTACTTACCTGTTCCGATTGGCTGTTGCATAATTGAACTAGGATTAAAATTGCTGAAAATGAAACAAAGAGAAAAATAAGCATAAGTACATTCCATACATTGCAACATTAGCTACACAATACGCTGATACTTTCCAAAAGATATAAGAAATACTACACAATACTTCACAAAATGTATCAGTTGAGTTTTTTCACATCAGTTTGCGGGTTATACCAATAATTTTAAAAACTTTGTAAATTTTTTTAAAGTTTTTATGCTTTTGATTATAAAACATAAACATTTAAATAAAACTACATAATTAGCTTTTAATTAACTCGCTAAAGATAGGGTAGTATTGGTCTATTAGTTATCAAAACTAATTTTTTCCCACTACATCTTGACCGTAATTGAATAGCTTTTTTTTACTGTAGAAATCCAATATTTTTTTTTTTTTTTTTTTAAATGTCTAGTTTTGAAATAATTAAAAAAAAAAAAAAAAAAATATTTAATATAAAAATGACTTGTGATCTTTCGAGATAATGATGATAGTACAACATTTAATTTAAGTGGTGGGAGTGAAAAAAAATGTCTTTAATTATTTTGAGAGGAGTTGGAGTTCAAAAGTATTAAAAGTCCATTTTGAGATTAATTTTGTAAAAAAATCTACAAAAAATTTTCAATCTGATGGTGCAAATTTTTAACCTTGCTAAATAAAAGGTAATTTTTAATATACTTTTTAAAAAAGCGTTGTGCATAAATTTGTATTATAGTTTTTAACTTTATCTGCCTATATCTCTAAACATCAATATCTAGACTTAAAGAGCATTTACACAAAAATTACTAACCCTGAATGCCTAATATTTTTAACATATATTCTTACCAATATATTGCACACTTTGAGTGTATCATTATCAAATAATTTGTTATTTTCTCGAACAACAATTAAAAGGTCTGAGATTCTATAGAATTTTCAAAAATTATAATTTTTTTGTGGCAATAAAACTGTATGAAATGTTTAATTTTGAAATTATTAAAAAATGCTACCCATAAATTACGAAATATATTGGTATGAATCTATGTTAAAAATTTTAGGCATTCACAATTAGTAATTTTTCAGTAAATGCTCTTTAAGTCGAGAAATTGCTGTTTAGAGATATGGGCGGTTAAAGTTGAAATCGATAATACAAATTGATGCTCAACACTTTTTTAAAATGTGTATATATATATATATATATATATATATATATATATATATATATATATATATATACACACATTTTAAAAAAGTGTTGAGCATCAATATATATATATATATATATATATATATATATATATATATATATATATATATATATATATATATATATATATATATATATATATATATATATATATATATATATATATATATATATATATATATATATATATATATATATATATATATATATATATATATATATATATATATATATATATATATATATATATATATATATATATATATATATATATATATATATATATATATATATATATATATATATATATATAAATACTTCTAATTTAGTGAGATTAAAACTTTTTGCATCGTCGGATTCAAAATTGTTTGTATTTTTTTTTTTTTTTTTTTTTTACAATATAAATCTCAAAATTGATTTTTTGACGTTTTTAAACTCGGAATCCTCTTATTATTTTAAAACTAGACATTTTGCTGCCATGGGGTTTCTGCAAGAAGAGATTAAATTTTTATACACTGTTAAAAATTGTGTTCCACCTTGCACCAAAAATTGGTTCCCATTTAGCTGCCACCAACATTTGGTGCTTAGTTTCACGATTTAATGGTGCCACCTCGGACCGTAAGCACCATTAAATCGCGAAACTAAGCACCAAACGTTGATGGCAGGTAAATGGGAACCAAATTTTGGTGCATGGTGGACAATTTTTTTTAACAGTGTAGGTATAGATTGGTTTGTAATATCATCTATCTATTTAACACCCAAATATTGAAGTAGCCATTCACACTTTGTCCCGCTATAACAGCGTTAGCTGCTAAGCGGCCCGCGGTCCGAATTTAGCCCGCGACAGATTTTTGTACGGTCCGTCGGCCGAACAGAAGATAAAACTAGGGGTGTGGAACATGGTACAACTTTCAATTACACTATAACACTGACGTGGTTTTGTATATTTTCATCCTTCATTTAGAATAAATGCCCAGTTTGGCGATATTTTTTGCGATAATTTTTGTATGGGTCTAAAAAAAAAAAAAAAAAATGGTGATTTTGGCGATATACTTCTAGATCATCCTTATATTATCCTTTATTATAAGCGAAACTGAGAGGAGAAGAAAAAACGATCGTTGATGAGGTATGCTCAAGGAAAGAGAGCTCTGTGTTGAAGGCATTGATTTTTCAACTTTTTACGACATGAAAATATTTTTACGGGAATTTCAGAGGTGGGGATGTTTAGAACACCTTCAGAGGCATTACCACAGCGATTTTTATCAAAATCGTTAGAGCTGTTCTTTAGCAATCATTGAAAAACGTAATTTTTTTCAATGGCAGCTACCTTATGCGCATGCGCGATTTTGACGAAAACCTTTATGGCGGGTACCATGTTCGCCACTAACCCTCATACCAAATTGGAACATCGTAGGTCAATTTGTTCGGGAGTTATGCTGACCACAGACACACACACACACAGAGACATTTTTTCTAGATCACTTTTTTGAAATCAGGATGTTCCAAAACGTGGACAAATGCAAAAAAAAAAAAAAAACACGAAATTTTTATTTTGACAGAATGCTATACTTTCGTTACCCTATGTATATATACATATGGGTAATTGAAAGTAAAAAATTCAAATTTCACGGTATTGACTTTTTTTATACATTATTGTAATTTGTCCGAATTAGTCATCGATATAGATAAACAACTGGATAGACTGCTCCAATGTCAATGCAAAGAAAAAAGACGCGCCGGGGATTGCGAAGCTGGTGGGATGATTAGCCAATCACAGTTCACTTTTATAGTTGGGTGGGAATGCGAAAAACCTTGTAAAGTGTTAGAGTATATATATTTTTTTGCACATTATTACTAATTAAGGTCTGCTATTGACATTTCTGCCGTTAGGATTCTGTCAAAATAGAAATATAGTTTGTTTTTATAGCATTTCTCCACGTTTTGGAACCCAAAATTTTATTTTCAATCCTCAAAAATCCGTATTTTTTATCCCACCAATGGCATCTGGCAACGGCTTCATTTTCCCAACGTTAAGCAGTCTGTCCAGTTGGTTATCTATATCAATGGAATTAGTATGTGTTACCTATGTAGAACAGAATTCTGCACTACGTGCCCTAAGAAACTATATGAAGAAGCTGCCTTTCAGCAAAATAGTTTTCATCATGAATAAATACAGGAATAACTTAACTGAATCTCATTTGGACAATTTATTAAAATTGGCTGCTACAAATAATGCGACAGACATTGACTCTATCATGAAATAAACTGAACGATTTCGATCGCCATCGTCTCACAATTGATATCGATTTAAAACATAGTAATCTGGAAGTACAGTTGAAATACTTTTATTTAAAGTAAGATCAAGTTCCATTGTCAAGTTGGAACAAAAGATTCACTGCTTTTTTGGACTTTAATTTACCAATAATGAACATTATAATTTATTTTATTTATTTAGGAAAAAAGAATCAAATATAAATTGTAATTTTATTAAGGCCTTTTGGCGACAGCAAAAAGAGCTTTTCTTACGTAATTTTCGACATGCTTTAAAATAAAAAGTATTCGGTATTTTTAATTGATATTTTTTATGCAGCATAATGTTTATTTCCTTCTTGAAAAACATTAATTATTTTAAGCATAAGTTTGTTTTTTAAAAAGTTATCAAGTGAAACGTAATGATGGAAAATTTAGAAAAAAACATTATGAATATAAGTTACCCACAATATTGAAAAAAAAAGTTATTGTTCCATCCCTTTAAAAAATGTATGGATATGCACGTGATAGTTTTACATTCTCTGAAGCAGGAAATAAGAATATAGATGACAAGTTTTTCAAAAAACGCCATTTATAGTTAGAAAAAATATTTAAAATTTAAATTTTAAAGTTATTTTTTTACATAAAAATATTGTTATATTGTATAAAAAAATAATTCTGCTTTAGAGAATAAACCCATAAATTAGCTTTAATTTCCAATAATAATATTGAGTTTATTCCAGAAACTTAATAAAATATCTTCTGGGTAATTTATATTCAAAAAAAAAAAAAAAAATTCTAAATTTTCCATCGTTACGTTTCACTTGATAACTTTTTAAAACATATATTTATGTCTAAAATAGTTATTGTTTTTCAAGAAGAAAATAAGCATTGTATCGTATAAAAAAATTACAATTAAAAATATAAAGTATATTTTATTTTAAAGCATATTGAACATTACGCAAAAAAAAAGCTGTTTTTGTTGGCGTCAAAAGGTTTAAACTCCTCTTAAGGGGGTATGGTACCGAAATTTCTTCAAAAATCCCAAATTTTTTTTTCTGATTTTAAAAAATAGTTCATACATTCCTGAAGAGAATGATGTTTTTATCTTATTCCTCCGGTGATTAGAACGCCACAAAATTACCTGTGATTTAAACATCACTAATGGAAGTAACACCTTGAAGCATCTGCTTAAAGTGCGTTTTTGGAGCACTAGTGTTTTTCACAGATGTTGCATATTCAAATCGATATATCTCCAGAACCATTAACAATTGGCTATTCAAATTTTTGGAGCATTTAATGTATATAGTTTTAAATATTTTGTCTTCACAGAATTTTATTTTTTTAATTCTGTTTTAAAATATAATTTTTAGCGTAAAAGATAACATAAAAAAAAGCAAAAATTTCAATATTTTAACTTTGAGAATTTTTTTAATTTTTTTTAGTTCACCTATCAAAATTCTGTGAAGACAAAATTTTCTTTATATAATTATGTATTACAGAAAGCTTTCACTTTGAAAAAAAAAAATATTTTTCCTTGACTTATATCAAAATACGCAAACATCAATTATTATGGATTTTTCTTGGTTTTTAAATTTTTTTTTAAATAACAAAACACAATATTTAAAAAAACATTTTCTCAAAGATATATAAATAGTATCTCATACATAAAATAAATTTTTGACGTAAAAATCTACATAAATAAAGTTTTTTTTTTATTTTCGGTACCGGACCCCCTTAAGGTTTAAAAAAAAAAAAAAAAAAAAAAAAATCATTATTTTTTTCAGTTTTCAGAAATGCTATATACTGCAAAATCGATAATAATCAAATATACATATATTGGTGTATCAGGCCCGCGAAAAGCTTCAACGTGAGTTACACGGCGCGCCTCTAAAAGTTAGTGGCTAACGATGCCCTATAATAAAGATCAAGACAAAAACTCACTTGCTATCACCTTGCTTGCTATACCCTCAGTATCCACCATCGCTTCCCCTTTTCTCCAAGCAGGAAGCAATGGGATGGAATTGATGTTGAAGAGCAACTCCTCTTCTGATGAGAAAGATAATGAAAAAAGGGAATCTGAGAGGGGGGGGATCCCTCACGATCCGTGTATCATGGTAAGAAAAACCGTCCGCCCGATGTCCGCCATTGTTTACTATCGATCAGGGTTGGGAGCGCATGCGCAGCAAGGAGAGATTCGGTCGCGTTGCTTTTATGGGAAGAGGGGATTATTATTTTAATATTGTAGTTATTTGTAAACTTGAGAAAAATTGATTTTGAATCATTGTTTTCTTATATATTTAAGGAGCTTTAGTAAAAAGTAAAGAAGTAAATAAAATAAAATCAGTATTAATGAGGGTGGTGTCTTTTTATTCGTTAACTTTAACCTTCTCCATATTCTTGTATGCACTGATAACTGCTACTTCGGGATTGTGCATTCTTGTTTATTGTCTTGAAGCCTGAAAAGGCTTAGCAACCACCATAGTGATCTATACTAACAACTTCCCCCCTAACTAGTTCCAATGTGTATGTAACCATGGCAACCTACTTCATAGCATTATGGGGGGAAGTTTTCAATTGGCTTCCTCTGCTTACAGAACAGAAACTGTTTATAAGATATCCAGAAGTTATCGTTTGAGATCTGTGCTTGTATGTTATTCACAGAGTTCTAAACTGAAAAGTAAGAACTCTGCTGTCAGCCGTAAACCCTTCTTTAAGGGGACTTATTACCCTTCAAGCTTTTTTTTTTTTATTTAAGCTTTTAAAATTATAATTTTTACGGAATTGGAAATATTTCTAAGTAAAAACTAAATTTTACTGAAGAAAAGTTCACACAGTGCCCTAATGTTTTTTTTTTTTTTTTTTAAATTTATCAAATTTAAAATTCTATCTTCTTTTACATTTTTCAATATTTTTTCCTGATTTTTAAAAAAAAAATGTTTCTAGTAATATACTCTAACTTTTAAGGCATCGGATTTAGAATAACTAAAATAGTTTTCTAGAAAAACCATAATTACCGTACCTGTATGTAAAAGAAACGTAAAGACGGGTATTTTACAACATTTAAATTTGTAAAAAAAAAATAATATTTTATTCAAAAATCTATGCCTATCTTTGTCAAATAGACATTAAGAATGATGCAAAATTTTTGTCAAGTCATTTCATTCATATTTGCTGAAGTTATAGCATTTTGAGTAACGTGGGAATTTCAAAAATCACGAACTGACAAAAATGCATTCGAAACATCAAAAAAGGTATTGAAGCAAGACTAAATTCTCCATAAAAATACATTTTTTTTTTAAATTGCAGATATCGAATCAGCTAAAAAGCTTTCCAGAATAACGAAAAGGTTTTGAAGATTATAAACACTCAAAAAATAGAAAATTTATATTTTTATTATTTTTTGTGAAAACAAGGGGCACCAATTATTGAAATTAAAATTCTCCCCTTTAAAAGAATACTTCATTTGTAATAATACCTCAACTAGACGTATTTTTAATAATTTTTTGGAGACAAAATTGGTAACTATTAGTGTAAGTAAAATTTTGCTTAAAATGCGTTTTTCTCAACATTTTTCATTATTCATGTACCATTTCATCAGAAACTGTGCAAACTATCTTCCTGAAATTTTTACCACATATTCCTTTTATGTATCTGACGACCAAACGGTATAGTGGTTAGCGTGCTATCTTCTAGACCGCGAGGTTGCGGGTTCCGAGTCCCTTGTTAGGCATGGGTGTTTGTAAATGTAAGTTGGCTTGTCTAATGACGAATGTTTCGGCGCATTATAGCCCTCGTGTCAGCAATGCTAAATTCTCCATAAAAATATAATTTTTCTGCAATGGACAATTCCCGCATTTTTTTATTATTTTTTTATTCAATTCTAAATGTTTTGAAAAGGCCATAAATAAAAATTTCTGCTCAATGCGCTTTTTTTGTTGTTGTAATTTACGATCAAAATTACCTTGTTAGAGGTTGGCGAGAAAATGACTCATTTCTTTGGCATTGAACGTGACGTAAAGAGATCTCAAACATCTTGGCTTGAAATGCAGCGGCGGAAACCAGATTTGCAAGTTTCTCGCAAATCACTCTAACCTGTACGGAATGTGGCAATGCTCTACCAACGCCAACTTTTTTAACGATAATTATTTGGCAGAAACCTCCCGGTAACCATAGAAACGCAGGGATCTCTTTACGTCACGAATTTTCTTGACTGTTTTGATCGGACTGATTTTGGCTCGGTTTTGGGACATTTTCTTTTCTTAATATTTAAATAACTAATTTTTTTAAAAGAACTTTTGTTCTAATATTTGGAATCAGAAAGAAATTATTCATAAATATGAATCAATTTCACTCGTTTTTAAAAAATGCGGGAATTGTACATTGCAGTTACCGGATCAGCTCAAAAACTTGGTAAAAGGTTTCAAAGATTATAAACAATCAAAAAATGGAAAATTGATATTTTTATTATTTTTTGTGAAAACAAAGGGTACCAAGTCTCCTAATGATATTTTGAAGTAATGCCTGGAATAATAATAAATTAATTACTTAATTTACCGATAATACGATATGCAGGTAAGAGCAGCATGCGTTCAAACGAGATTCTTTCGAGAATCATAGTTATTAAATATTCAAATTTCAAAAAAATTCAATTTTAAGGTTATTCGATTGATGTTAATTTTTTTATAAACAGCGCAAAAGTATATATATAAAAAATTGGGAGTGTGGAACATCGCACAATTTCCAACTACATTATAATACTGTTGTTGGATGTTGTTGTTGTAATATTGTTGCTGGACGTTGATTCGTGTCATTTACCGTTTTTATATTTTCATCATTCATTTAGCGAAAATGGCCAGTTAGGCGATTTTTGTGAGATAATTTTTGTATCGGTTTTAGAAAAAAAAAAAAATCCGTCAAAATGATGGTTTTGACGATATACTTTTCACTAATTATTATATTATCCTTTCTTGTAGATGAAACTGAGGAGAGAAGAAAAAACGGTCGTTGATGATGAATGCTCAAGGAAAGAGAACTCTGAGTTAAAGGCATTCGTTTTTCAACTTTTCACGCCATTAAAGCATTTTTACGGGAATTTCGGGGGTGGGGATGTTTAGAACCTTAAGAGGCATACCACATTTTGATCAAAATCGTTAGAGCCGTTTTTTAGCAATCACTGAAAAATATGATTTTTTTCAATGCCGGTCATCTTATTCGCATGCGCGATTTTAACGAAAACCTTAATGGTAGGTCTCATGACATTCACCAACCCGCACACCAAATTTGAACGTCGTAGGTCAATTTGTTCGGGAGTTATGCTGACCACAGACACACAGACAGACATTTTTTCTAGATCCCTATTTTGAAATCAGGATGTTCCAAAACGTGGAGAAATGCAGGAAAAAATATATATATATATATATATATATATATATATATATATATGACCTAATCCTACTTTGATTATCCTATGTACACTGCGTGAAAAAAGTAGAAGGACACATGATTTTTTTTTATAAATAAAAAACACTGATTTTTTTCCATAACAATTTAATGAGTAACACTTTAAATTACTAATTGCAAACAGATAACTGTATCTGAAAATTGAAACAAAAAAATACAGGTCAAGTACAGCAATAAATCAGTTTTGACTTCATCATACTCTGTGAAAAAAGTAGAAGGACACTTCTAAATAATGCAAATAAAAGTCTTATTAATAGGGAATTCTTCCACAGTTGGCTTTGATTACTTCAAAAATTCGATTTAGCATCGAATCATATAAATTTTGAATTTCTGTTTGGCAGAAATTGTCCCATACATAATTCAAAGTTCTCCGAAGCTCAACTATAGATTCAAACTGCTTGCCTTCCGCGTAAACGCGACGAACAATCATTGCCCATATGTTCTCTACAATGTTGAGGTCCGAGCTTTTAGCAGGCCATGGCAAAACCCGAACATTATTTGTTGCAAACCAATTTTTAACCCCATTAGCTGTGTGAATTGATGCTCCGTCCTGTTGAAAAATCCAGTCATTTCCGCCTAGCTCAATGACGTAGGGAAGGAGATCTGAATTCAAGACTTGGATATAATCTGCGTGTTTTTGCCTGCCACTCAGGAACACTAGGCTTGTTCTTCCTCCGTACCCGACTGCCAACCAAACCATTAAACTCCCTCCTCCCATCTGTCGGGTAGAATAAGTCTTTTCTTCAGTACCGAGTCAGTGCAAATAGTATTTGAAGCCATCTGGACCGTCTAAATTAAATCTTTTCTCATCAGAAAATATAACGGAGGTCCACTCTGACGTCCAGGACATGTGGTTTTTAGCCCAGTGCAGTCGGTGTTCAATGTGCCTTTCATTCCATTTGGGATTGGGGCATCCTTTTTCGGAATACGAAAATTTCGGACCTTTTTATGTAGTTGTAGACAGTTCTTCTTGAAACGTGTGTGATGCCTGCATTATTTTGAGCTTTGGCAATACTTCCATCCAATTTTTTTAGTTCCCGAATGATTTTTCTTTGATCGCGTTGCGTCAGTTTTTTAGGTCTGCCAGTCTTCTTTTTGGTTCAATGACTACTAGGATTTCTTATATAGTTTGAAACAGTATTTGGACTAATATGTAGCTGGCGTGCAATCTCTCTCTCACACCTTTGCCATCGTTTTTGTAGGCATAAATTTGGCCTTTTTCAAACTCACTTAAAGGTTTTCCTCTAGGCATTCTAAAAAGATGAAAACGACGGATTTTCAATAAAATAGTATGTTTTTCTTAACAAAAACAGTTAAAAAGAATGAAACACCTACCTTTGAGGTTTACAATATTCCAAAATAAATTATTTTAGCACGTGTCCTTCTACTTTTTTCACACACCAAAAATCGTTAAGCACTGTTTTCCTTAAATTTTACTAGTAGTAGATAAAATTTAATCATTTATAAAAAAGAAAAAAATAGCCAAACTACATAAAAAAAGAAATTTAGTTCAGGAGGATCGAAATACAAAGCATAAATTCCAAAATATGACTGTCCTTCTACTTTTTTCCCGTAGTGTATACATATGGGTAATTGAAAGTAAAAAGACGATTTTTTAAATATAAATTACACTATGACAGAGAGCATATAATCAGGATTCGAGAGAAAGAAACCCAGAACAGATTATTGATATAGCGACTAAGATGTGATTAATTTAATTTAGTCAAAACGGTATTTTAATTTCAGATTTTCATCTTCCTATTTTCAAAAGAGAAAATAAAGCGTATGTAGTATTTTGAATACTACTAAAGTAGTACAAAGATTACGCATAGCTTCTCCTACGTGACTTCATGTATGATTCATTATGACCTTGCGACAGCTGCAAGATGTTTTTAAAGGTGTGCTGTTATTGGTCAAAGTTTCTCAGGATTTGCTAGTGACGTAACCACTTAAAATCCTCATTTTCGTACAAAAGTTTTGGGTGCAGTATTTAAAGTAGTAGTTTCCAAATCAAAAAAGCCGACCAAACGGTATAGTGGTTAGCGTGCTAGCTTCTAGACCGTGAGGTTGCGGGTTCGAGTCCCGTGTTGGCATGGGTGTCTGTAAATGTATGTTGGCTTGTCTAATGACGAATGTTTCGGCTCATTATAGCCCTCGTGTTGCTGACGGCGCCAGATAATCTGAATACAACCAACCAACCAAACCAAATAAAAAAAACTGTAGACTGAGAGGCGACTGCAATTTTTGGACCCCATCTAACATCATTCTGAATTTTTTATAGAAATTGGAGAAAAGTGTGTAGAATACGAATCCACTGGTCTGCCTTGGCAAAAATGGCCGAAACTGGTCAAAAATCGACATTTAACAAGTTGAACTAAATCCAATTACCAAATGCGCCATAACTTGCCAAATAATGAGCATTTTTTTTTATTTGGTAACCCTCACTCTTTAATTTTCAATTAAGAAGGTTGCAGACGATTCAGATATCTGGCGAAGGTCTACTTGCATTTATTAAAAAGGAACCAAGTTGGCAATAAATATTACGTTACTGATGACGTAATTGATGTCGCCAATTTGGCTTACTTTTAAAAGTAAAAAGTTATCCAAGCTAGAGATCAGAAATCGTTTGCCCTTTTTCTCATTGAAAATCAAAATGAAGTGGGCAGCCAGAAAAAGTTTGTTCTCTTTTTGGCAAATTATGGCATATTTGGCAATCGGAATTTAGTTCAACTCATTCCAAGTCAATTTTTCATTAATTTCGGCCTTTTTTGCCACGGTAGACCAGTGGATTTGTAAACTAATAACTTTTCTCCAATTTCTATAAAAAATTCAGAATGTTTTTCGATGGGGTCCAAAAATTGCAGTCGCCTCTCGGACTACTAGGTATCTGGAATTTGACCGGCTCACTTACGATTGCTCTTAAGAGGAAGTCTTTGTAAAGATCATTCCCTATACTCTATGCTACAATCTTCTATACTAAACTTCAACTTAACTAGACATCACTTAGACTGTAGATCGTCACAGTGCTCATAGGTATTTAATCCATTTTGGCGGGCGTGAAAGCATAATGTTCGCCAAACCACAACCCTATAGAGAACAAAAGGCTATAAGGTTTGGCGAGAATTATGTCTTCACGCCGCCAAAATGGATTAAATACCTATGAGCACTGTCACGATCTATCGTCTAAGTGATGTCTAGTTAAGTTGAAGTTTAGTATAGTCCAGTGCATTTAGAGACTATTATGTATAAAACCTTGAGAGGTACGAAAATTATCACTTAATGAAATGACACAAATTTACCCTTTGCACTCGAGGCTTTTTGCGAGTGGAGGAACCAGCAACTCCAGATGCTTCGCTGAATTTTTTGTTCGGTTCGGGGTTGCGAATCCGCTTCATAGAAACTAAACACAGTTATTAGCCTTACATCGAATTTCCAAATCAAACCTATTGGGTCCTCTCGAGTTGCGGCATCCAATCATATGGCGCCTGAGAGGCGCAGCTCGAGTGCAAAGAGTTAAGAACTCGAAAATGACGTCTAGTATATTTTATTTTATACAGTAGAACCTCGATTAACCGTCCCTCTTTCATCCGGAACTCTCTGTTAACCGACCATCCTTTAGTCGACATCAAAAATCTCCCAAATGAGTAATAAATCATTTGCTCTTTTTAAAACCGGAATATTTTCCTTTACGCTAAATTGGCATAATTAATGGTGAGGCTTTTGACCGTTTTTCAAAATGACTGACATGGTTAGAGCAATAATCGTATGCAGATCAAACTGAACTATTGCTTTTAAAAAGACTTCGGGATAGAACCGCGAAACAACGATTATCAAGATTACGACAACAAAAACTCATTTCCAACAATTATGTCCAAAAAAAAAAAAAAAAAAAAATTAAAAGCCCTGCATTCAATAAATGAAAATAATTTACTTTTTATTATTTTTTACAACTCTCTATTATCCGGCATTTTCGCTTATCCGACCTAATCTTCGGTCCTAATTAAGTCGGTTAATCGAGGTTCTACTGTATTTGGAAACCTTATGTCAATAAATTTACAGTGGTATCACCTGGTTTTGTCTTTAGGTATTTTAATTTTATTTTATAATAGATAGATATTAAATGAAAACAAATTATGTCATTTCATTAAGTGATCTTTTTCGTACCTACTCATCAAATTTCAAGATTTTATACAAAGTAGTTTCTAAATGCACCGGACTATAAGGTTATAACATAGCGGGGATAAGGAATGATCCTTACTAGGAATTCCTCTTAAGACTTTAGCATAGGTATAATCACTGGGGAGAAATTATAGTTTAACTACTTTGTAGAGGACGGATACCCCCCCCCCCCCCTCGGAAATAGAAAACACGTGCAAACTCCTAAAAGTTTTTTCTGTATAGAATTTGAGCAATTGTGACTTAAAAAGTTTTATCTATTTGACTTCAATATCTTGTCAAAGCCTATTATTATTTTTCCAACACTGATTTGTATTTCTATTAATTGATTGTGTACCATTTACAATAATAGGCAGCTATTTATACCTGTAATTGTTTACAAAGTTTAACTAAAGAGGAAAGAAAAATAATTGGTTTTTCCAATTTTACTTTTAATTTCTGAATAAACCTTTTACTGGTGGTGTTTTAAAGTATTTTTTACTTTCAATTACCCGTATGTATACGTAGGGTAATGAAATTATAGTATTCGGTAAAAAATTAATTTAGATTTTTTTGCATTTCTCCACGTTTTGGAGCATCCTGATTTCAAAAAAATGATCTAAAAAAATGTCTGCCTGTGTGTCTGTGGTCAGCATAACTCAAGAAAAAAATTGACCTACGATGATCAAATTTGGTGTGAGGGTTTGTGATGGTACAGAGACCTACCATTAAGGTTTTCTTCAAAATCGTGCATGCGCATAAGGTAGCTGCCATTGAAAAAATCCGGTTTTTCAGTAATTGCTAAAAAACGGCTGTCAAAAATCGCTGTGATTATGTCTCTTAAAGTGTTCTAAACATCCCCACCCCAAAATTCCCATAAAAATGCTTTAATGGCGTAAAAAGTTGAAAAATTAATGCCTTTAACATAGAGCTCTATCTCCTCGAATTTCACTTTTAAGAAAGGATAATATAATAATTATTGAAAAGTATATATTATCTATTTCGCAAAGGTTTTTTTTTTTTTTTTTTTTTTTAAAGACCCGTACAAGAATTATGGTAAAAAATATCGCCAAACTGGCAATTTTTTCTAAACGAATGACGAAAATATAAAAACCGTAAATGACACAGATTGATATCAGTATTATAGTGTAATTGGAAGTTGTGCGATGTTTCACACCCCTAATCAATATTATACAGATAAAACATTTTTCTTATTGCCTAGAAAAAGACCAGAATCAAAACAGAATAAAAAACTGATGTACGTGGGCATATGTGGCATTTTACATATTTATTTCTTAGAGTGTGTGACATGCATGTTTAACCAAGTGAACTCTGTGACATGTATAAATATGTGACATGCATATAAGTCTAATTCATTGCAATTGATTGCCCAGTTGCATCGAGCAAAATGCATATTGTTACGAATTTTTGTATATTTGTAAATATTTCGTAGTGTTAATTTTGTAAATAGAAAATTTATGTACATTTCGCATAAGGTAGTGCAATAGTTCGTCTTTAGTTTGCTTCCCCGCAATGTATGTCTTAATGCTTGATAATGAGTTTTACAGAGGTAACGCTGGGAAGCGAGTTTTAAAAGGAGTAGGGCATTTAACATTATGGTGATGGCAATCTCGCCAAATTGGCGATGGTTTTGACGACTAATTTTTGTTGCTAAATTTGGCGAGAAATTGCCAAATGTCGCCAAAGTTGGCAACGCTTTGGAGACATTTTCGGTCTCCATGTACATGTATAGGACTTTTCGACTACGATCTGGAAAGTTCTCCAAATATCTACCCCTAGAAGTTTCAAGAATGTTCGCCTCCCCTATATAAGACCGGCCGTGAGTGGAGTTGGTTGGTTAGTCAGTGAGTTGACTGGAATTACTGAGTTGAGATACTGAGTCTCAGTGAGCATTCAGAGTAGTTCTAAAGCGAACTGTATTGCATTGTCTTTTGCGGCGATTTAGCAGTTCTGTATCAAGTTTAACTGTTGTTTGTGCTCTATTGTTGTTAAAAGAGATGTATTGAGTCTACTAGAACGAGAAGTTCTGGAGTTGTAAAGGAATCTGTGAAGAGTTATATTGGAATAAATTTTCTGCAAGATTAGATCTGTTTTGGCTTCATGTCTTTCGAACCCGTCCCACGCAAGAATATAAACTCCCTAAACAATATTGAAAGCAATTCTGAAGGTATTTTAAGTTTCTGACTAAACATGCAAAAAGACAACTTTGATCAGTGAACCATCAATTGATGCATTTTTAGATGAAGTTACTAAAAGATTTTGGCGTTGTGAAACCTTCTTAAAAGTTCAGAATTGTTATTTTATCACTTGCTAAGCACTTTTGTAAATTATGTTTCGAAATACAGGGTGGTCATAAAATAACTTGGCTGATATATGAACCTCTAGCTTCCATTCCGTTTAACCGATCGAGATGAGATTTCAGGAATGTAGTTATTCAGAGGTATGAGCTCGAGTTTCTGTGAATGGCAACAAAATGGCTGTCATGGTTACGGTTATAGTTACAGAAACACAAAATTTTCGAATGTCAACCCCTACTTTTTCCTGTCGCAAAATGCTCAGTGCATGCGAAGAGCATAAAGAGTGTTGGAACGATACGTGTATCACAAAAAACGGACACGTCATGCCCGCACAAAAAACAGCTCTGAGAATAGCCAACAGAAACACGATCGGGGCACAAGTTCGCCAGATATTCCGAGTAGAAAGCCGATAAAATTGCCTGTGATGGCACCCATGTGAGTTTTGGCCTCTGTCATATGCAAATTTCTACCGTGCGTACCGATCGTGTTTTTGTTGACCTTTCGAAAAGCTGCTTTTTGTGCGTGAATATCGCGTCCTTTTTTTGTGATACACGTACCGTTCTAACGTTGTTTAGGGTTTTCGTATGAGCTGAGCATTTTGGGACAGGAAAAAGTTGGTGTTGTCATTCGAAAATTTCGAATTTCTGTAGCTATAACCATTTTGTTGCCATCCTCAGAATCCGAGCTCATACCTTTGAATAACTATACCTGAAATCGCATCTCGATTTGTTGAACGGAACGGAATCTAGAGGTCCATATATCGTCAAAGTTACTTTATGACCACCCTCTAGGTTCAATAGTATTTGCAACATAATTAATGTTAAAAGAAAGTATCAGAATGTTCCTGCTTTATAGGTCTAATGGTTAATATTTGTTGACACAATATCTTCCAAAGCATTGTTTTAAATCAATATTGTTATGAATTTTTCCACTGAGGCAATGATGGCACAGTTTTCACGGTTTAAAAATATTTATTCTCTCTTCAGAAAACTCACAAAATTTATTCACAGGCAACAGTTTAATTACTCTCAAGCTTCAACACAAGCTTCAACAAAAATAACTTCGAATTCAGCGATTATACAAGCTCACTCCAATAGGTAAACAAAGCGATCAGATTTCAACGAACTCCGAAGTCAATCTGAAAACTTTCCCGTTCTCCAGTCCTTTATATACAAGCGCGTGAGACATTCTCGAAATTTCCAGCCAATTCATAGAAAAAAAATATCTCGAAACTTCTCGACTGCTTTAGGTGTTGCCACCTTTTTCTAACTTGTATAATCGCTATTAATTAATAAATAAAATAAGATAAAAATAAATTACAATAGAATTTTGAAATAATACGTCACTATTTACAATATATACAGACAATTTGTGCAACATTTCCCCCTTCTTAAAGACTGCACGTCCCGGGCAGTGAAGTCCTTAAGCCATTCAATGACTTCTACCATAATATGGGGCTAGCCTATTGTAGAGTACAACTCTAGGTTTACAGGAAGGTGTCCGTTGAATTCTCACCACGACGTCGTTGATCTTCTTAGGACCCCATACGGCCCTTCCCAGTTCGTCTGGAGCTTAGGGGAGAGTCCTTTCCGACGTTTAGGGTTCCCTAACCACACCTTGTCACCTTCCTGGAATGAACGGTCCATGGCCTTGGCATAGTACCGGATCTTCATGCGCTCCGTCATGATGTTGTTTCTCTCTCTGGCGAACCGATGTACGGCTTCCAAACGTGCCTGCAGATCATCTAGATACTGGACAGGCGAGGAAGGAGTGTCCGGTGGTTGTCCAAAGAGGAGGTTGCTGGGAAGCCTAAGGTCTCTTCCAAACATCGTTAGAGATGGAGAAAATCCGGTGGTCTCGTGAGTTGCACTCCCGTATGCCAACAGAAGCGGTGAAAGTTTCTGATCCCCATCTTGCTGGTTATATGATTTTGAGATTGAGTCCGAATCATCCGCGGGTGCAGCTGATAGATCCCGGGACCTCCGTTCGATGCTAGTAACAGGAGCACGGATGTCGATTCCCTCTTCACTAACTTTGTCCATTTCCACATGAACCACTTCCTGGGAGGGTTTCATCAACGTCGCTTTCTTCGGTTATCTTTCCGAGGCTGGAGAGGTACTTTTCATAGATGTGGACTCTTCAGCATTCTCTATGACATTGTCTTCATGAGCTACGATCCGATATACGCACAGCTCTTTCATGTCTAGATCGTGCAAAGGAACTTCGCCTCTCCATGTTTGCAGCTTGCTTTTCTCAAAATTCAGCGTAATTCCATTTTTCTTCAAAAAGTCTAGTCCGAGAATGCACGGATCTACAATTTCGGCAACATAAACGGTGTGCTTGTAGGTGTTAAATCCAAGGGCAATGTCCACTTGCAATTTCCCATGAACAGAGATATTACCACCAGACACAGTTTGTAGAGAAACAGAGGGCGCTGTGTAGAGGAGTCGGCTGTTCAGGCGACGAGCCACGTCCGTCCTTACGATCGTTACGTTCGCTCCCGAATCGACGATTAGACGACATGGAGTTCCGTTGATACCCCCCTTCACGAATAAACCCTGGTTTCCTCCTTGTCGGGATGAAACGTGGAAACGACTGGTCGGGGCTTCACCTGTTCTACATTGCAGCTTCTGCCCTGCGAGATGACATCTTCTTAGATTCAGTTGTGGAGAATCCGTGGTAGTGTTATCCCTTCTCTTTTTCAAATCAAGGCAGTTTCGTCGTAGATGCCCTTCCCGTTTGCAGTGCCAGCAAACGACTCTGGTCCTTCGATCCCTGGCTCTGGGATAGCTTCTCATCATTCTATCAATATTGCTCTCCAGTTCTCGAAGCTTACTGGTGACAAAGTCAGAAGAATCCTCGGCTAATGCACCACGCACATATCGTCGGTCTTTTCCAGAAGCTAGCTGCGCGGCTTCTACTCTCATGGCGTACACGAGGGCCGACTTCAGGTTTTTGTTTTGGGATAACCTTACCGCCTGCTGCACATCGGGATCTTGAATAGCGTCGATGAAATACTGCAGAGAAAGATCGTCTCGTACATCCGGGGGACAGTCTGGGAAAGCGAGGAGCGACAGTCTTTCTATATCCGATGCCAATTCTTGAAGAGTTTCATTGGCCTTCTGCTGTCTCACTTTCAGTTGCAGTCTGTTATAATCCTTTAGATGTTGCTCCCCAAACCTTAACTTCAACGCCCTTGCCAGCGCCACGAATTCTCCCCGCTTCTCTTCAGGTAGTGTTTGTAAAATGTCAGCAGCTTCACCTCGAAGAGATGCCGCGAGATGGAATGCTTTCGAAGTATCGTTCCAACCATTCGCAGAAGCAATCATTTCAAACTGCATTTGATAAACGCGCCAAGACGACTTCCCATCAAAAGGGGCCACTTTGATGTTAGAGCGCGGTGCCATAAAGGGGATGGAAGCGTTATCCCAATTAGGTGACGCTATGGCCAGAGCTTCACGCGTTTCCATTTTTCGCAGCCTTTCTTCTACAACGTCAATGAATTTGTCTTGCTCTTCCTTTAAGGTGGAAACTTTTTCTTGCATGGTGGAAACTTTTTCTTCAACTTCATTCCTCACTGTCTTAAGATCTTCTCTGACATCCAAAATATCCGCCTTCATTGATTGAAGAACACTCTCTGTGCGCTCTATAAATCTATCAACGGACGCAGAAGATGATTCTTGTTTGGATGCTAAAGCTTTAATATCCGATGATGTAGCTTCTTGACTGGCGTGAAGTTCGGCTTTCATTTCGGCTGCGTTGGTTTCTTGTTGGGCCTTCATTTCTTTTATTTCGGCTGAGGCGGTTTCTTGGCAGGCTTTCATTCCAGCAAGCATTTCCATCAACTGCTTCATTTGGTCTTCCATCATTCCTCTAGTAGTCGGCATTCAAGATGACTTGACCCCACTTCTGACACCACTGTTATGAATTTTTCCACTGAGGCAATGATGGCACAGTTTTCACGGTTTAAAAATATTTATTCTCTCTTCAGAAAACTCACAAAATTTATTCACAGGCAACAGTTTAATTACTCTCAAGCTTCAACACAAGCTTCAACAAAAATAACTTCGAATTCAGCGATTATACAAGCTCACTCCAATAGGTAAACAAAGCGATCAGCTTTCAACGAACTCCGAAGTCAATCTGAAAACTTTCCCGTTCTCCAGTCCTTTATATACAAGCGCGTGAGACATTCTCGAAATTTCCAGCCAATTCATAGAAAAAAAATATATCGAAACTTCTCGACTGCTTTAGGTGTTGCCACCTTTTTCTAACTTGTATAATCGCTATTAATTAATAAATAAAATAAGATAAAAATAAATTACAATAGAATTTTGAAATAATACGTCACTATTTACAATATATACAGACAATTTGTGCAACAATCTTTTCATCTTTACTTTTAAAAACACTTTTGAGGCCGACCAAACGGTATAGTGGTTAGCGTGCTAGCTTCTACACCGCGAGGTTGAGGGTTCGAGTCCCGTGTTAGGCATGGGTGTTTGTAAATGTATGTTGGCTTGTCTAATGACGAATGTTTCGGTGCATTATAGCCCTCGTGTTGCTGACGGCGCCAGATAATCTGAAAACAACCAACCAAAAACACTTTTGAAAACAGTAATAAAAGGATAGGGGTGTGGAACATCGCACAATTACAATTATATTATAATATTGACCATTGCATTAACATTTATGGTGGTATTTAAAGTTTTCATATTTTCCCTCATTTAAATAAAAACGGCCAGTTTGTTGTTATATTTTGGCAATAATTTTTACATGGGCTAAAAATAAAAAAATAAATAAAAAATAAATAAAAAAAAAACAAAAAACGCCAATGTGGCGAAATTGGCGTTGTTATTCAAAAGATTTGTCCTTTCTTGCGCATATAACAGAAAAAAAAATCAATCATTGGTGGGTGATGCTCAAAGAAAGTGAACTCGGTTATGAAGCCATTCGTTTTTCAATTTTTACGCCATTACAGCATTTTTACGGGAATTTCGGAGTTGGTGATGTTCAGAACATCTTAAGAGGCATTATCACTAGAGGTCGGCGATATATCGATACGACGATATTTTTATCGATATTTCTAAAAAAATATCGATATTACAAATATCGATAAAAGTCACCGATATATCGATATTTTCAAACGTTTTTAGTTTTTTGATGATCGTTTTGTAGATTTATGTGTTTTTTCGATTTTCTTTATTCCCTTTTCGAAAACCACAAAACTAAAGTTTGAACTTGGCTGAGAGACAGTTAAAATGTCACCAATATTCAATATTTTGCCATACACTTAAAAGCTATTGAAAATTATCCAAATTTTCTTAAAATCACTGCACCAATCAAGCGAAAATATAACTTTTTTTTTTTTTTGTAATAGATCCATTTCAATTGAAAAAGTAGTCACCTTACAAAAAAGCAATCATGAAAAGTAAAAATTTGCCCCGAAAAACTTTGTTTCTGACAAAAATTGAAAATCAAATTAAAAAAATTCATGTATCGATATATCGATACTTTTCTTATGCAATTATATAGTGTAGATATTTTTTTTGACCGATATTTTCGACCTCTAATTATCACAGCGATTTTGATCAAAATTGTTAGAGCCTTTTTTTAGCAATCATTGAAAAACATGATTTTTTCAATGGCATCAACTACCTTATGCCCGATTTTGACGAAAACCTTAAACGTAGGTCCCATGGCTACCACCAACCCGCATACCAAATTTGAACAACGTAGGTCAATTTGTTCGGTATATTATGCTAACCACAGACACACATATACGTACAGACACACAAAAACAGATAAAAACTTCTTACTGCCTAGCAAAAGACCAGAATCAAAACAGAATAAAAACTGATGTACGTGCGCATATTTGAATTTTGACATATTTATTACTTAGAGCGTGCGACAAGCATATTTTACCAAGTGAACTATGTGACGTTATAATTATGTGACATGCGTATTAATTCATGAAATAAATCTAATTCATTGAAATTGATTGCCCAGTTGTAACGAGCAAACCGCATATAAACTTCCAAAACAATATGGAAAGTGTAAAAGGAAAGTGAACTCTGTGTTAAAGGCATTCGTTTTTCAACTTTTTACGCCATTTAAGCATTTTTACGGGAATTTCGAAGGTGGGGATGTTTAGAACACCTTAAGAGGCATTACCCCAGCGATTTTGAACAAAATCATTACAGTCGATTTTTAGTAATTACTGAAAACATGATTATTTCAGTAGCAGCTACCTTATGCGCATGCTCGATTCTGACGAAAGCTTTAATGGTAGGTCCTGTGCCATCACTAACCCGCACACCAAATTTGAGCATCGTACGTCAATTTTTCGGAAGTTATGCTGACCACAGACAGACATTTTTTCAAGATCACTTTTTGAAATCAGGATGTTCCACGACGTGGAGAAATGAAAAAAAAAAAAAAAAAAAAAAAAAAAAATCGATTTTTTTTTTAAATTAAATGCTACAATTTTATTACTTTATTTTTACATATGAGTGATTGAAAGTAAAAAATACTGTTACGAATTTTTGTATAATTGTAAATATTTCGTAGTGTTAATTTTGTAAATAGGAAAATTTATGTACATTTTATTTTGCATAAGGCAGTGCAATAGTTCGTCTTAAGATGGCTTCCCTGCAATGAGTCTCTTGATGCTTGATAACGAGTTTTACAAAGGTAACACTGGGAAGCGAGTTTTACAAGGAGCAGGGTATTTAACATTATGGTAATAGCATTTTTTTTTACCGAATGCTATATTTTCATTACACTATGAATACGTATGGTTAATTGAAAGTAATAAATCCCTAAATTTAAAAGGGAAATAGCTATTGTATAAAATTGCAATGGGTAAAATTTTATTGCACAAATGCGAATAAGTGTTACTTTTGTCCCGATTTTCGATTCAACTATTGGAGTAGAACATTGTACAACTTTCCATTGCAATGTAATACTGGTATCTCCATTTAAGTTTGACGTAGATTGTTGTTATTTACCGTTTTCTTGTTTTCATTCATTTAAAAAAATTCAGTTTGACAATAATTCTATCATTAGGAAAAAAGATTATGAAAAAATGGCGATGCACATTTTGATAATTCTTATATTATCCTTTCTGGTAATCGAAGCAGATTAAAAACAGTCGTTGACGGGTGATGCTCAAGGGAAGAGAACTCTGATTTAAAAAGATTGGTTTTCCAACTTTCTAGGCTTTTATCACATTTATACGGGGATATCGGAGGTGAGATATTTATAACACCATATAAGGCATTACCACTGCGATTCTGATCAAAATCGTTAGCGTCGTTTTTTAAAAATTACTGAAAAACGCGATTTTTTCAATGGCATCTACTTCATGCTCAAGCGCAATTTTGAAGAAAACCTTAATGGCTGGTCTTATGGCACCTACTAACCAGTATGCTAAAATTGAACATCGTAGGACAATCCATTTGTGTGTTAGGATGACCACAGATACTCAGACATGTATTTCTTCTAAATCAGTAATTTGAATTCAATACGTTCATTACCCTGTGTTAACATATGGGTATGGGCTGTTGAAAGTAAACTAAAAGTATGGAGCATCGCTCAACTTTCAATTGCACTTAATGCTGCTCACTGCATTTATATTTGCCATGGATTAGTGTAATTTATAGTTTTGAAATTGAAACATTCCTCCATAAAGAAAATTCGTAACAACAATAATCTCATCTCCATATCAAGGTGAGCAGAAATAAATGAAAAGATACAAGTGCATCTAATTTATTTATATAACAATCTAATTTATATATCACGTGAACAGAAATAAATAAAAAGATACAAGTGCATCTAATTTAATTATATAACAATCTAATTTATATATCACGTGAACAGAAATAAATGAAAATATAAAAGTGTATCTAATTTATTTATACAACAATCTAATTTATATATCACGTGAGCAGAAATAAATGAAAAGATACAAGTGCATCTAATTTATTAATACAACAATCTAATTTATATATCACGTGAACAGAAATAAATGAAAATATAAAAGTGTATCTAATTTATTTATACAACAATCTAATTTATATATCACGTGAACAGAAATAAATGAAAATATAAAAGTGTATCTAATTTATTTATACAACAATCTAATTTATATATCACGTGAACAGAAATAAATGAAAATATAAAAGTGTATCTAATTTATTAATACAACAATCTAATTTATATATCACGTGAACAGAAATAAATGAAAATATAAAAGTGTATCTAATTTATTTATACAACAATCTAATTTATATATCACGTGAGCAGAAATAAATGAAAAGATACAAGTGCATCTAATTTATTAATACAACAATCTAATTTATATATCACGTGAACAGAAATAAATGAAAAGATACAGGTGTATCTAATTTATTTATACAACAATCTAATTTATATATCACGTGAACAGAAATAAATGAAAAGATACAGGTGTATCTAATTTATTTATACAACAATCTAATTTATATATCACGTGAACAGAAATAAATAAAAAGATACAAGTGCATCTAATTTAATTATATAACAATCTAATTTATATATCACGTGAACAGAAATAAATGAAAATATAAAAGTGTATCTAATTTATTTATACAACAATCTAATTTATATATCACGTGAGCAGAAATAAATGAAAAGATACAAGTGCATCTAATTTATTAATACAACAATCTAATTTATATATCACGTGAACAGAAATAAATGAAAAGATACAGGTGTATCTAATTTATTTATACAACAATCTAATTTATATATCACGTGAACAGAAATAAATGAAAAGATACAGGTGTATCTAATTTATTTATACAACAATCTAATTTATATATCACGTGAGCAGAAATAAATGAAAAGATACAAGTGTATCTAATTTATTTATACAACAATTTAATTTATATATCACGGAAACAGAAATAAATGAAAAGATACAAGTGCATCTAATTTATTAATACAACAATCCAAATTATATTTCACGTGAACAGAAATAAATGAAAAGATACAAGTTCATCTAATTTATTTATTCAACAATCCAAATTATATTTCACGTGAACAGAAATAAATGAAAATATACAAGTGCATCTAATTTATTAATACAACAATCTAATTTATATATAACGTGAACAGAAATAAAGAAAAGATACAAGTGCATCTAATTTATTTATTCAACAATCAAGTTTATATATCACGTAAACAGAAATAATTGAAAAGATGCATGTGCATATAATTTATTTATATAACAATCTATTTTATATATCACGTGAACAGAAATAAATGAAAAGGTACAAATGCATCTAATTTATTTATGTAGCAAACAAATTTATAAATCACGTGAACAGAATTAAATGAAAAGGTGCACGTGATTCTAATTTTTCTCAATTATATGGCATCATCTTACAGCGTTACAGAATAAACAGTGAGTCAGTGATCAAGGTGACTCTTACAGTGATTGAGCATGAGACATGTGGTTAAGTATTTTATCGCACCTCTCTTCGCGATGAAGTTTTACTTTCGCTACTAGTGCTGATTAACAAAAGTTTAATTTTTTTGCACAGGGGTAAGAAAACTTTTTGTATTATAATAAGAAACCTCTTTATTATTGCTCCGAATTTTGTTAATGTGTTTTTATTACTAATATTATACCTTGTGTGAAATTCCATATTAAAAAAAAATACTTCACCACATGTTGGGGTAAAAATAATAAAGAATCATATCCATGGGGCAGGTCTAGTCTGACTATCTCTTTTATCTCACTATCCTAAATGCTTAATTGTTCATTAATCGTGCGATATCGAATGATTGAAGATTAAGTATTTTTGTAGTTAAATATAAATCATCTATTACGTGTTACTTCCTGTATCATTTAAAGTCAGTCATGCATTACTAACTGCATTCCTTTGGGGATATTTCATTACCAACAGTCTCCTTTGATATTCAAGTTCAAGCTATTTATTTTTCTGCAGACTTCTATTGTTATATGATACCAGATGAACAAAAGAGTTTACTTCCTGAAAGAGGACTCCAAAAATGTTGTCAAGCTAGAGAATAGAGTACACTCGTTTATTTTCTAATTTAGTTTTATTTTATTTCCAGTTTGTCTTGGTTCTGTTCTGCTAGAATAACTACACGGTTTTATATACTAAATATTACAGGTTTATTAGAAAATTATCGATAATTCAATGCTATTACTTTCAAATAACTGTAGGTTAACATAGGGAAATAAAAAAATCATGTTTTTTTAAAAAAAATATTGTTGCGTGGACGGGTTCGAAAGATTTGAAGCCAAAGCAGATCAAAAGTTGCAGTCATTTATTCCAATATAACTCTTCTCAGATTCTCTTACAACTCCAGAACTTCTCGTTCTAGTAGACAGAATACAGCTCTTTTCACAACAATAGAGCACAAAACAGCAGTTAAAAACTTTACAAAGGAACTGCTCAAATCACTGCACAAGACAATGCAATACAGTTCGCTTTCGGAACTCTCTGAACGCTCACTGAGACTCGGTATCTCAACTCAGTAATTCCAGACAACTAATGGACTCAGCTAACAACTAACTACATCTCCCGCTCTCTTGAGCTTTTATAGGGGAGGCGAACAAACGTGAAACTTCTAGAGATAGATATTTGGAGAACTTTCCAGATCGTAGTCGAAAAGTCCTATGCATGTACATGGGAACCAAAAATGTCGCCAAATGGTCCTCAAGTCAATTTGGCGAGATTTCCATTATCATAATGTTAAATGCCCTGCTCCTTGTAAAACTCGCTTCCCAGTGTTATCTCTGTAAAACCCGTTATCAAGCATTGAGACACACATTGCGGGGAAACAAACTAAAGACGAACTATTGCACTGCCTTATGCAAAATGTACATAAATTTTCCTATTTACAAAATTAACACTACGAAATATTTACAAATATACAAAAATTCGTAACAATATTTTAACTTGTTTTGGGAAGTTCAAAGTTCAAGAACGTGGTTTAGAAACAATGTATGTGTGTCCGTTTCTTTGTGGTCAGCATCACTTCCAAACAGATTGATCTACGATGTTTAACTATTGCATTCGGGTTAGTGGACTGTTATTAAGGATTTCGTCAAAATTGCAAGTATCTGCCAAGTATCTGCCATAGTTAAGCTTATCTGCCAAGTATCTGCCATAGTTAAGCTTATCTGCCAAGTATCTGCCATTAAAACTAGGGGTGTGGGACCTCGCTCAACTTTCAATTGCGCTATATTACTGATGTGGATTTGTGTCATTTACCGTTTTTTTTTTATTTTCATCCTTCGTTTAGAAAAACTGGCCAGTTTGGCGATATTTTTTGCGATAATTGTAATATGGTCTTTTTAAAAGAAAAAAAAATTCACAAAAATGGGAATTTTGGCGATATACTTTTCGGTAATTCTTATATGATAATTTCTTATAAGTAAAACTGAGAAGAGAATAAAAAAAAACGATCGTTGATAAGCTGTGTTCAAACAAAGAGAACTCTGTGTTGAAAGCATTCGTTTTTCAACTTTTTACTCCAATAAAGCAGTTTTACGGAAATTTCACAAGTGGAGATGATTGAAACACCTTAAGAGGCATTACCACAGCGATTTTGATCAACATCTTTGGAGCCGTTTCTTAGCAATCATTGAAAAGCATGATTTTTTCAATAGCAGCTATGTACCTTATGCTCATGCGCGCTTTTGACGAAAACCTTAATGGTAGGTCCTTGTGCAATCATCAACCCTCACACTATATTTGTACATCATAGGTCAATTTGTTCGAGAGTTCGGGGACCACGTACACACAGACAGACATATTTTCCAGATCGCATTTTTGAGATCAGGATGTTCCAAATAGTGGAGAAATGATACTACTAATACTATAATTTCACTACCTTATGTATACATATGGGTAATTGGAAGTAAAAAGTAAGTAGATCTTGAGCTTCAAGCCTAGGAATACTTGATTATTTTGATCAGATTAATGCTCTTCCTTGCAGTGTTAGCGGAAGAACATAAGGTTAAAGAGGAAAGGGGACTGTTTTTCATTTGAGAATAATAAAAGTAATTTCATACTTTTATCTAAAATTGAAAAAAATATATTACGTTTAAACTCAGTGGGTGTATTTATAATGATTTTTATTCATTATAATTCATTTTTAGAAATGGCAGGTTTTCATTTATTTTTTACTTTCTATGGACAATTCCCGCATTTTTTAAAAACGAGTGAAATTAGTTTATATTTATGAAGATTTTCTTTCTGATTCCAAATATTTAAGCAAAAGTTCTTTAAAAAAATGTAGTCATTTAAATATTAAGAAAAGGAAATACCTAAAAACCGAGCCAAAACCAGTCCGATCAAAACACACAACAAAATCTGTGACGTCAAGGATTCCTACTGTTTCGATGGTTTCTTCCAAATAGTTGGTGTTTAAATAGTAAGCATTGGTAGACCATTGCATATCACGTACAGATTGGCACGATTTGCAAGAAACTTGCAAAACTGGTTTCCTCTGCCGCATTTCAAGCTAAGATCTGTGGAATTTCTTGACGTCACATTCAATGAACCATTTTCACGCCAACGTCTAGAAGGGAAATTTTGATTGCAAATTAAAAAAAATAAAAAATAAAGTGCATTAATCCAAAAATTTTGTGTTTATGACCTTTTCGAAACATTTAAGTTGAATAAAAAAAATATAAATAAATGGGGGAATTGTCCGTTGCCCTATATGTAGTTGGCTGTTATCAGATTATCTAGCTCCGTCAGCAACACGAGGGCTATAATGCGCCGAAGCATTCGTCATGCGACAAGCCAATATACATTTACAAACACCCATGCCTAACAAGGGACTCGAACCCGCAACCTCGTGGTCTAGAAGCCAGGACCCTAACCACTATACCGTTTGGTCGGCTGCCCTATATGTAATAAAGGCTAATGAAAGTATTGGATTCGGTAAAAAAAGTGTTTTTACGATTTTTGGTCTTTCCCCGGGTTTTAAAACATCCTGAGTTCCAAAACGTGGTTGAGAAAAAATGTAGGTATATTTGTATGGTCAGTTTAACTCCTTACGACCTACGTGTTCAAACGTTTTGTACGGGTTAGTGATGACCATGGGACCTGTCATTGAGATTTTCGGCGAGATGGCTCTGGCGCATGAGGTAGCTACCATTGAAAAAATTATGTTTTTCAGCAATAGACAATTCCCGTATTTTTAATTTTTTTTTATTCAATTCTAAATGTTTCGAAAAGGCCATAAACACAAAAATTTCTGCACATTGCGGGTTTTTTCTTTTTTTAACTTGCAACCAAATTTACTATTTTTACACAGAGTGGGTGTTAAAATAAGTGTAACCAATGAAAATTAACTTCGGAAGAAGTTTAATTAATGGATTTTTAATGGAACCTTTCAGACATTTCGGAGAGCCGTCCGCAACTTTGAAATCTTTGTCTAGAGCCAGATGTTGTTCGCACATGTCTAAATTCAATACAAACTGCATCAGTACAGAGTTATGTGTCCAGTATTCCAGAGTTATTGTGTCCAACCGGCACGGGATATGGCAACGCCACCTGGCAATTGGATATGGCAATTGTCTAAAATACTCACACCTTGGCAGAAATCTCACTATAACCATAGAAATGGAAGAAAGTATTAACGTCACAACAAAAAAAAAATGTAGTGTTTATATCGGACTGCAATCGGATGAGGTTTTCGGGTATTCTCTTTTATTAATTTTAAATAGCTAACTTTTTTTAAAGAACTTTTGTTTGAATACTTGGAATCAGAGAGAAATTCTTCATAAATATATGCTCATTTCACTCGTTTTAAAAAAGTTCGGGAATCGTTCATTGTTACTCAGGTTTTTGCCAATTTTTTTTTTTTTTTAATTTTTAGTTGATGGTGCTTATTTGAATATAAAACATTAAAATGTAATTGATACTTCAATGATAAAGAAAATATCTTAAAAACTTTTATAAGGACTGGATTGAGAAATGTTTAAAACTGAAAAATAGAATTGATATAAAAAAATATTTTGAATCAACTTCCGTAATAACTAATAAATCCTAAGAAACTAAATTTATTTAATCAAATAAATTATATTGTACCTTGATACAGTAGAAAATGCAAAGAACATGTTAATAACTAAATATAAATAATTCACAAATATGCGTCATGTCATAAATAAATGCTAAATCAAATTAAATTTATCAAAATCCTTCCTTGGGAAGCCTAATCGGCTCACTATAGTCTTCCGGTTTCATCAAAGGAGCTTCAAACTGCCAAAAATTCTTCTCAGTTGTCAATTTATTCCTGTCCACATACGAATGTGCAGCCACTTCCTTCTCCTCGCCCATTACAGTATTCATTTTTGTGTCTTCCTCGAATGCGAGATTCCTGCCAGTGGCAACGTGGCAGATGACAACATCAGTGTTCGATGGAACAAACTTTCTCTCTTCTGACTTCCTACCTCTGCCATCACCAAGAACCTTCCACAGAGATCTTCCCGACAATTCCTTGACGAACTTGACTTCCTGATGGCCAGACTTCTTCGCGAAAGTCGAGAAAGTCCTCGGTTCGCTGTCCAGAAGCAGATGTCCTGTTCCGTCACCCGTGCAGATGATGACGCACTCCCCGTAGATGATAGGCACGTGGTTTGGAATAGTGTTCTGATTCCTGAAGACTCGGAAGGCGGATCTGGCAACCACCCTGGAATCTGATGTGGCTGTTGCCAAGCAGGGTTCTGAAAATGTCCCGTCTTCCTTGATGCTGTAGGGAAGAGCTGCCAGAAAGAATGGGCTGGTAGAACTATTCGGTGCTGTAAAAGGAAAAAACTTTTATGAAAATAAAATTCTTTTAAATTTTTAAAATCAAGTTTTGGGTTTAAATATTCTTTGTATAAATAATCAAAAAATTAATCATTGTGGCCAATTTACCTTTTGTATTACAAAGATTCGCTATTTAACACTCATGGTCAATATCTAAAATCAGAAAGGATTTCTTTTTTTTTGTTTCACTGAAGATACAATTCTTTTCTGCAGCAGCATTCCTATCTATATGTCTCTATTTTGCTTTCAATTATCCTATATTTAATATAGAGTAATGAAAGTACTTCATTCGGTCAAAATAAATTTTATCACACCATCTGATGATGTTTGTTTTTTAAGCTCAGAAACAAAACAAAAAAGTAATTTTCATCATGTCAACAGAAAAAAAAGTGCTTATACAAATGCAAATTTTAAGATCAACAACAGGCTCACGGTCCAACTGTGTTGATTAAATAAAAAAATATATGCATGTACATAAATAGAATTTGCCTAACACAAAATACAGAAATTGTTGAGTAACGTAATAGAAGATATCGAATTTGTAGAATTGCAATATAGAATCACCAAAATTGGATATTACATAATATACTAGAATAATTAGTTTTAACAAACGATAGACTCAAACTGTATCGACTCAATAGTTTGCTGAAAACATTGAGAAGGAGCATGGCAGCTACGATTTTCTTCAGTTGGATGTTAATGTTCCAAAACTTTTAGGAGATCCTTCCACGCCGAACCATAAATGTTCAATTGTAAGTTCGGGTGACTGATATCTACTTGGGACACCCTCAAACCAGAAAATGTCTTCTAGTGAACTTGCTGTACGAACAAATTAAATTCGCCCAAGGAATTGTCCTTATGTTTAGGCCACTCAATGTATTCAGCAAATTATGGGACATTTGTTCTATCCAGGTTTCTCAAAATTTACTCTTATTTCTGCTTAGTTCACTAATGATATAACCGACTGCAACATGCTTTAAAACTAAATATTTGAAAAATTTAACTAAGCTATGAGGTTAAAATTTCGGTAAGACTTAAAGTTTTGATAATAACCAAAGGCGACAGACATATTGCAATGTTGTTTAGAATTGCCACTTTTATAATTTCCATACATGCAATATTTATTTTACTCATAAAGGAATGTCTAAAAATGTTATTTGTATTCCCTGAACGACACTCATTTGTATTCATTGTTCTTTAACCCACTGTTTATCAGTCTAACCAAGATTTTCTATTGTGGTACTCTTTCGTTAGACGGGTACTAGATAAAAATCGCCGAATTGCTGGGATATATCATTTAAACTTATAACTATCTATCGAATCATTTATAATTCCTAAAATAAACTGTTGTAGGGTAGCTATAGCAAACCTTAAATATTTAGGCTTGGCAACAACTGCGCCACCTGGTACCCATATAACGGAAGAGTAACCAATATTATATAGTTAAACTTTTTGTTCTGGCTTTTCAGCGAATTGTAATTATACCATTTTCTTAAGGTTGGCGTCCACTATCGCTAAGCAGAGCAGAGCAGGTCAGAGCGGAGTGGATTAGAGCCAATTAAAAGGCTGCCAATGTCTATTATAGCACGAGCCTCGAGCTACAACGGACGTTGACAGCCTTGTAATTGGCTCTAATCCACTCCGCTCTGACCTGCTCTCCTCTGCTTAGCGATAGTGGACACCAAGCTTTAAGGATTAACATCCAGAATAGTCCACCTCTTGGCGGTTTTTTAAAATCTCTCCAAATTGGCGAGTCCGTAAGGTTGCCACATTTTCCCTCATACTATTTTGACCCTCCGTCATGGTTACCACCTTAGTGACGTTATCGCCACTGGCTTGTCGCACTTCTAGGAGTTTATCTTTTTAAGTAGTGTATAAATAGTGTGACCAGAAGTCCCGATTTCGACGGGACACTCCCGCTTTTCACCTTGCTGTCCCTCTGGACCGAATATCCCGCCAAAATTTTCCGCTTTCCAGTTACAGATTCCCGTCAAAGTCCTTCTAAAAAAAAAAAATGTCTTCAGAGCTTCGCCAATTAAGAAAACTAACAGAGTAGGTAACTGATGAAATTTCTGGAGGTAGAATAATCTGATCACATCATGTATAAGTGTCTGACTATTTTTTTACTTAGTTATGTAAAGTTCAGAAACAACTACCAACTGACGATGGTACCGTATTCTGCAGCTCTACCTTACCACTTTTAGCCCGTTCACCACCATCCATTCCAGCCGTCCACTTCAACCTCACTAAATCACCGTGATGTAGAAATCCGTCCAGGTTCCTTGTCAGCTGCAGAGGTTTGCTGACTGTCCCCAGATATCCATCCAGTTTCTGAAAGCTGAGCTCGTTCCTGTCCAGCTTGTACAGCATAAGTTCGGTCTCGGCCTCAGATCGAGCCCGCTCGTCGAACCAAAAGCCGACCAGGACGCCGAAATCGCTGTATTGGCGTTGGTTGGCGAACTTTTTCCTCTTATCGCGGCTGGTTTCGTGGAAGTTTCGTAGACCAGTGCTGTTCACTTGATACATTGTAATTTCGGAATGGATTATTTTTAAAAGCTTTTGGTTGAGTTTGTGAGAGTTATCTTTATTTTTGTGAGAATAAAGTTGGAGAAATTGAGCGTTTTACAATATAGAAACATAAAAAGTATTTTAATCGTTTGGATAAATATTTTGATTTGATTGCTTTTGCAATGATTAGTTCATAATAATATCGTAACTAAACGTTGCCATTCTAAACAGGTAATTGCAAATTATTTAGGATTACGATTCCGCTACTGGTTTACACTGATAACTGTTACTGGTAATACAGATAACTTTTATAAATTGCACGAGTGCAAGCTATAACAAATTGAAAAAAAAAAAAAAAAATGCTTTCTAATAAAGTTTTGACCATATAAGCATCGATATAGATAAACAACTGGATAGACTTCTTAAAGCTGAAAAAATGAAGCAATTGCCATATGCCGTTGGTGGGATAAAAAAATACGGATTGCCGAGGATTGAAAACAAAATTTTGGGTTGTACACAGCAGAAATGTCAATAGTAGACCCTAATTAGTATTAATGTGCAAAAAAAATATATACTCCAGCACTTTGCAAGGTTTTTCGCATTTTCATCCAACTATAAAAGTGAACTGTGATTGGTTAATCATCCCACCAGTGTCATCAACCACCGGCGAGTTTTTCTCCTTGCATTGACATCGGAGCAGTCTATCCAGTTGTTTTCCTATATTTATGCATATAAGTTATGATTTTAATATTTAAGAAGGATGAATATATCCTCTCAAGAAAAATTTAATATATTTTTTTTCTTCAGAAATTTCTACTTTGTGATTTCATTTACGTTCATGGCAATGGCAAATGAAGCCGTTGAGATTTTATCACAACTCTTGATAAGAAATGTTTACAGGGATTAAATAGGCACAATTTTTTTCAGAAATTCCTATGTTTATTAATTAACACAATATTAATTAATTAATACTGTATTAATTGATGTAATTTATAAATACTATATTATTTGATGTAAAGGGTTAATATTATATTTCTACTAAATGAAATTAGCAATACCTTATCTCTCATATGCTTCATTGTAATAAGGGAAATTTTATTTCATTCAATGGGGATAGATCATAATAGTGTCTTTTTGAAAAAGATAGGTGCATGTAACTGATTCTGTTTTAAAAAATATATATATATTAATATAGCTTGTTTCTAAAGTACATGCACACATAATTCTTTTCTTTATGTATTTTATGAACTTATTTGCACCACATAACCATTTAGTTTATGTTTGAAATAACAAGTAAATATTTTAAAAAATAAAAGTGTCGGAATTTTATTCATTATAGTTTTAACTTACTTCTTGCATGAATTGTTGATGTGGTGTTTCTTTTATTTCTGTACTACCTGAATACCCATGCTTCGCAAGGAAATTTTAACATGTGCAATAATTTAGCTAAGAGTATTTGCGGAAATCCGACATTGGTCTATAGATCCCAGTTTTTGGCGCTTCGTTCGCAGGATGGTTCATCATAACTCAAAGTCAAGCTCGCTTTGTTCGCTGAAAAGTTCATTGACACTTACTTCACTGGTTGAAAGGGTCATTGCTATGCATAGACTCGCTTCGCTCGCTGCAAGGTCCATTGCAGTGTAAGCATAAGCTCTCTTCACTCACTAAAACCTAATTGCTACGTAAAGCCCTAATATTAGAAGCCTCTCCACTGCCGAGAAAAAAAAAAAGAAAAAAAAAAGGAAAAAAAAAAAAAAGAAATCCCGTTATTGCAATAGCCCAGCACCCCATTAAGATTATTTAAACACGTGTTTGTGAAAAGCAAAATTAGAAGCTACTTATGATGAAACTTTCAGAGCTCTAGGCCTATAAGAAGTCGCTTTTTGTGAAAATATTAATTAAAAAACACAAATTAAAAAAAAAAAAAAAAAAAAAACATTCTTTTGTTAAAAGTTCATTTAGAAGGCCAAAACTACTTGTGCTGAAAATTTCAGAACTGTAGCCTAATTAGAAATCGTTTTGTAAATTAATTAAAAAGCAAAAAAAAAAAAAATAATAATTAAATTCTGTTTTTCAGAAGTCCAATTAGAAGGCCACAACTACTTATGTTGAAAATTTCAGAGCTGTAGTCCTATTAAAAATCGTTTTGTAACATATTTATAAATTAATTAAAAAATAACTCAATAAAAATTTAAAATTCTGTTTTTCAAAAGTCGAATTATTAGGCCAAAACTTCTTTTGTTGAAAATTGCAAAGCTGTAGTTCGATTAGAAGTCGTTTTGTTAAAAAATGTGTTTATTATAATTAAGAAAATTAATTAAAAATTAACTAATTACAATTTCAACTGTTCGTTCTGTTTTCAAAAGTCCAAGTAGAAGGCCAAAACTACTTATGTTGAAAATTTCAGAGTTCTACTCAAATTTTAAGTAGCTTTCTATAAATCCACCGACAGACAGCTTGTTTTATTATTATAGATAGATACCAGCTGAATATCCGTGAAATGTTTGCATGTGCGATATAACATCAAAATACATTCAGGCATTCCACATTTCGGACGTTTGAGGTCTGAAAATTGGTTTATCATTTATCAAAATTGGAATATCATACTTCTTGTGCGCATGCCCTTATTTACATATGTTTCTAATTTTATAATTGTGGCTATATTGGAATTAGGCCATTGAGATTTTCCTCGTATGGAACGTTTCGGCTCCTTTTCGATCTTTAAAAATAGTTAATCGAGATCGGAAGATCTTACTTTTTCTATGTTTACCTTGCTGATATTTGTACCAAATTTCAGAATTGTGAGACTACGTTGGAAGGGGAACATTGGAATATTCCTCGTTTGTAACGTTTCGACCCATTAAAACGAGTTAATCGAGATAGGAATAGCTTATTTATTATATTTCTGTATATAATAATTATAGAAGCAAGAATTTCGGTTTCTTAAAAAAGTTTTATTGGCATAGTTTACAAACATAATATTAATCTCGTACCACAAAATATACTTACAAAATTACATAAATATTTTAGTGTATGTAACACAATTACAGATCTCAAAGTAGTAAATTTTTACACTCAATTGAATATCTAGAAAACAATTTATAATGCAACACCTTTCGCTGAACAACCTTTACCAAAACATTCTTATAATATTATCAGCGATTATCTTTAATAATTTTTAATATACTTTAAAATGATTGTAATTCGTTTTCTGCATTCATCATTGGCTTTTACTCGTTTAATAATCAGTTAGGTGCATTTCAACTTTTTAGTTCAGAGTATTGGACACTACCAGTTAAATTAAGTACCACAGACATCCATATATTAAATATATATCTGAAGACATTCTATTTTAGTATAGCCCTTTAATTTAGTTTTCTGTTTCAAAAGGCGTTTTCTATTTTTTTTTTAAATTCCTACACCTATCTCCTTTCATTCAATTGCTTTAGAACATTTCACTAATCTATTCATAAGAAATTTGTTTGTCAGCGCTTTCCCAGCTGAACTGAGTAAAACTCACATTATTGCTCGCTATTGAGTTGTACTGATTTAGTTCTCACACCTGTGATATTTAAATTTCTGATGACCTAGGCGCAAACACTCAAGCATTAAAGCTGTCTTCCAGGGTTATCACAACACGATGATTTTAAGATGCCTATGAAATAAATTAAAATTTATTTCATAGGTATCTTCTGTCTGATAAAGACATACACATCTCTCTCAAGTCACTTAATAAATAATTTCTATGACAGCAAATTAAAGACTATTTCCACATATTGCACAACTTTTCAAAATGATTTGAATATTTCATCTATTCAATGTATACAGCCTAATTTTTGCAGTAAATTGTATCGCTTTTCTCCACATTTTTAATTCTCAGTACTGGGAAGTATCTATATCGATGCTAGAAAGTGGTGCAGTTTCACCGATGTTGCTTTAACAATAAAAGTATTCACTCAAGAAAAATGTCCTCAACGTAATGTATCAGAGCAGTCAGCTTGTATATATTGATTGCATTATATATTGCATTTTTCCAGTATGATTGTCAAACGTTGTGTCAACTTTGTATATTGCATTGTATTATGTACATTGTATTGTTATGTATATTGTATTGTATTATGTATACTGTATTGTATAATCCTGTAACTATCGTATATTGTTTGCATGATCCTGTAACTAAACTATACTGTATGTATGATCGTGTAACTATCGTATGCAAATTATTTTCTATTTCTATATACGTGTATATATATATTTACTCGACCAACCCTGTTGGGCCTTGAGCCTGTTGTTGGTCTTAAAATTTGTATTGTATTTGTAACCCAAAATTACAATTTTGTTCATCCGGGACCATCGATAATAGCGGCGATGTGACGGATCCTGGTTGACGAGGAGAACTGTACAATTTTGACCACATCAACATCAAAGACGATAAGCATTCAAAAAGTGGAATGTCCTTCCATAATCACTGCCACTGGTTGGTGACAATGGCATCGTCACTAACTCAAGTATAAATAGTGTATGCGCCAGTATCGATGTACAGGGTTTTCACGCATATGGAAAGTCAGGAAATGTCAAGGAAAGTTATGAATATGAGCAAAAAAGTGGCCAAAAGTCATGGAAATCCATGAAATTCACTGTATTTCTAAACATTTGAAGTAAAATCACGTAACTGTGACTTCACAAACGCAATGATCGCTATTCAGCTCATAGAAAATTCATTTGTGTTTTAATTTACTTTTTGACGGAAACAACGCTCACAGTTAATTACCGCGGACAATGAAAACATTTCTGAACTCGAAATTTGTGATATCACGCGATTAAGGTCTCATAGGTGAAAACAAAATTCATAATAGGAGAACTGAAATGAATAGTTTTGATAAGCTTGTGTTTACATATTTTTGTTGATATCAAAACATTTGATTTTTGATAATATAAATTTTATTGTTATTGACTTATTCTTTCTTCAAATATTTCTTTATTATTAAAGATTGATTAGCTTTTTTAACGCTGAAATATCAAAGAATGGAAAATTATGTTTGCCTTTTTCTTCTGATTCGGAAATTACTAAAACAAGGATTTTTAATGTAATTTAAAATAAAACTTTATACAAATCATTTTACGGTACATTGATTTACTTACTATGTTGGCGTTAGCAAAATTCATATTGGTTATTATTATTATTATTATTATTATTATTATTATTATTATTATTATTATTATTATTATTATTATTATTATTATTATTATTATTATTATTATTATTATTATTATTATTATTATTATTATTATTGTTATTGTTATTATTATTATTATTATTATTATTATTATTATTATTATTATTATTATTATTATTATTATTATTATTATTATTATTATTATTTTTATTTTTTGAGATTTGATTTCTTGGATCGTGAAAAATTATTTGCTTCAGTCTTGGAAAGTCATGAAATGTCATGGATTTACAATATTTTATTTTTGCAGAAACCCTGAATGTAGCATGACTGCTGCAGCAGAAATGTGTCCTCTGTGGAACTCCAGTCTATTGTTTGAAGATCACAGTGGAAAACGATTAACATTTCAGCCCATTTAATTAGTCTGCGTGTACTTACGTTTAAATTAAGTTCGGCAGATAAAGGCAGTTATAAGCCACCATTATTTATGTACGCTGAAAAATAGTTCAGAATGGTAATGAACTGCATACCAAAAAACTGCAGTCACCTCTCAAACTATAGTAAGAAGATTTTTTTTAATCTTAAAAACAATTAACACAGAGAGCAATCCTTAAAGAATAATAATCCATCGTTCGTAAATCTAATCCAATCTTTTCTAAAGCACATAGTCAGGAAAAATAAACCTACACAAAACTGCATTTTTATCTGACATAAAAAAAGTAATGCATTAAATTGTAACACTAATTTAATTACAATAAAAATTCTTAAGGTATACGTATAGGTTTCAAATCGCAAAAATTGGTGAAAATTGCCATTTTTTTTTAATTGTCCTAAAATATGCGCCAAACCTTTAGCTAACAAGACATATCAAGATTGTAAAAAAAATCGCTATAATAAAAAAGTTTCAACACTTCTTCTAAATGTTGCTTGCAAAAAAAATTAGTTTCGTTTTAGCATATTCTTAGGCCTAATCGCTATTTTAGCAGATATTTCAATTTTTAAACCCTAATTAATAATTATTTTAAAAGCTTTTTTTTTAAGTTTTAATTCACAACTAGCAACAGAGTTTAACTGTAATTGTATATCTGACTAATTGTTTACAATCGTTTATTTACACGCTATCATATATCTTCACAATTCATCTTCAATTTACTCATTTTACCTGAAAACCATCCAAAATGGGCTCTAAAGTTCGAAGTAGACGCACTAAAAAAAGAGTTTTTGTTTTTAATCAATTTAAAAAAGCAAAAGAATCGGCAAATGTTCCAGTTCCTGAAAAGTCTGCTGAACCGAAATCTGCATCGCAAAATAAACTGAATAACCATATATCTAATCTACCTGCAAAGGATTCTCATTCTAAGAGTTTTATTATAGACTTAGACTGTTTCAGCATTCTTCTTTCCCAACTTTACTGTCCAGAATGCAATGCCAAGGAATTAGTAATCGAAGAAAATCCAAACAACAGAATTGGTTGTTCTGCAGAACTCAATCTGCTTTGCAGTAACTGTGGATTTATTAGTGCACCATGCTCAACGTCTAAGAAAACAGGGCACATATTTGATGTGAATCGTAGACTTGTTTACGCAATGAGACAACTTGGCTGCGGATATAACGAAGCCAGCCACTTCTTGAATGTTATGAACTTGCCTCCACCACCAAGTCCCTCAGCTTATAATAGTCATACTAAGTCACTGCTCACCGTTGTGAAAGGACTTTCTGAAGAAACTATGATCACAGCAGCATTTCGTGTCCGAAAGAAAAATAGTTCTTCAGACTGTGGCGCTTCCATCGACGGGACATGGCAGAAAAGGGGATTCTCTTCGTTGAATGGTGTAGTTACTGCTGTCTCCATCGACACCGGCGAAGTCCTTGACGTGGAAGTAATGAGCAAAGTTTGTCATGGTTGTCGAAAGTGGAATTCTAAAGACAAGTCGAGTACCCGCTACAATTCCTGGAAAGCAAATCATGTGTGCCCAATTAACTATGAGGGATCATCTGGTGGTATGGAGCCTGTCGGTGCTGGAAGAATTTTCGAAAGGTCCAAGCTCACAAAAGGGTTGGCCTACACACAATTTTACGGAGACGGGGACAGTAAAAGTTATTCGGCTGTCGTCGAACTCAACCCTTATCCTGGAAAGATCATTGTCAAAAAAGAATGTGTAGGTCACTACCAAAAAAGGTTGGGGACTGCTCTGCGAAAGTTGAAAAAAAGTCATCGAGGGATCGGAGGGCAAGGAAAGCTGACAGACAAGAAAATTGATAAAATGCAGAACTATTTTGGAATGGCACTGCGTAACAACACCTCATCTGTTAAAGAAATGTCAAAGGCAATATGGGCAACGTTTTACCATCTGAGTGCAAAAGATACGCATCCTCTTCACACCAAATGCCCGACGGGAAAAGACAGTTGGTGTACTTACCAGCGTGCCAAAGCTGCGGGAAATCTTACACTAAGTAAGTACAAACACCAGGGTGGCTTGCCATTGACACTTCTGAAAGTCATTAAGCCAGTGTACCAGCGACTAACAGATCCTACAATGCTTGAGAAGTGCTTACATGGAATGACCCAAAATACAAACGAGAGTTTCCACAGCCTGATTTGGAAGCGATGTCCAAAAAGCAAATTTGCTGGGTCCAATGTCGTTAAGCTCGCCACCTATGATGCTGTAATGCACTTCAATGCAGGTTCCAAAACCGAACTAGAGCTTATGAAAAGATTAAACATTGCTCCTGGACATTTCATGACCACAGGACTCGAACAAAAGGACGAATTGCGTATTTCGGAGAGCATTCGCCAATCCACACCGCAGCAGAAGAAGCGACGCAAATGTTTGAGAGGTCTCAAAAAGCAAAAACAATATAAAAACAGCACCAAAGAAGGAAAGCCCTATGATGGAGGAGCATATTAAATTCTAAATATATAATAATTAATACAATATTAACAGTTTTTTTTATCAAAAATGCCATTTTAAAACTTTAAACTTGTTTTTCTCAGAACGTAGTTTTTTCTATTTTGCATTTCATTCAAACAGTAATAACTCCAGTTTAAATAATATTTTTTTGTATTTGTTTTTTGCTGTACAATCTGCATACATTGTTGAATGTTTTGACCCTAAATACTAAGTGATTGGTAAATAAATATATTTTTAATAGAATTTTAAAAATAAGATTTCGCATAAAAAACATGGATTTTTCTCATGCATTCAGCTAAAGCAAGATATCACAAAATATACACACTGTATAATTATGTTTTTAGGGTCAAAACATAGAGCAGAGTATTCCACATTATTTAACACCAATATTGTATCTGTGGGTGAATTAGATTTTTTGTAATTACCGTTCAAAATTAGCCTAATTAATACAATTAATGTTAATTAATTAATAAAATTGAAGATTAAAAAAATATATATATATTGGAAAAATTTAAAAAGATAATGTACTTCACATTGTGCAAAAGCCTTATTTTTAAATTGAAAATTAAAAAAAAAATGTTGAAACCTATACGTACGCCTTAAGTCGACAACAAAATTAGAATTCTATCTGAGATTTTTTTTTTCTTGTACATCAAGTGGCGATGCAGAAATAGAATAATAATAATAAAAAAAAAATCACTAAGCTAATTTTTATACGTTTATAATAGAAATTCTTCTTGATAAAATCCCTTCAAATTTCGGTAGTCAATCAGCTCTTTTTAGTGTTAAAAATTAGAGGTCGGTGATATATTGATACGACGATTATTTTATCGATATTTTTTTAAAAAAACATATCGATTGATAAAATATCGATACAAGTCATCGATGTATCGATATTTTCAATTTTTTTTTTAGTTATTTGATTATCGTTTTATAGTTTCATTTGTCTTTTCGATTTTCTTTTTTCCCTTTTCAAAAACTTTAAAACTAAAGTTTGGACTTGACTGAGAGACAGTTAAAATGGCACCCTAACCAAAAAGAAAACATAATGTGATGGAAAGATAAGATCATTTATTAGTAGTCATTAACATAGCGCCGTTTCTGTTGCTAACGTGTGCCTGGAATTCGCATCTAATTTTATAAATATTAAAAACATCTCGTTTTAATATTTATAAAATCAGCAAAAAATGTGGTGAACTACTTTTAAAAGTTTCTTCTTTAAAAATAAATGTAAATTTATGCATTGACATCCAAATGTATGTTATTTATTCTGATTGATATTATAATTTATTTATTAAAACAATTTTTATAATTTATTTATTAAAACGATTTTGGCATGAATTCATGAAAAGTAGAAATTTGATCCGAAAAACTTCGTTTCTAGCAAAATTGAAAATCAAATAAAAAATTAAAAAATAAATCATGTATCGATATATCGATATTTTATCGATATTTTTTCTATGCAACAATTTGGTATCGATATTTATTTTGATCGATATTTCCGACCTCTATTAAAAATTGCGAAAATACGTAGTGATTTCATCTCCACCAGAGCTTTACTTCGTTGAAAAGTCATATGATTACTGTTCTGAGACTAGTCTTGCTTTCAAGGAAAATCAGCAGTATGATACTTCCTAAATACCATAAGTTTTTTAAACAATACTGAATCATTTACAGAATTATTGAAAATAGTTCATTAGATCAGACAGAAAAATAATACTGATCACTCTCAATGCAACACTACAATAACAAAGTGTCCCGTTACAAAACAAAGCACACTCAAAGAACCTGAAGGTACCACTACACTCTCCGAGATAAGATGAGCCGGTGCGAGCGGGAGAATGTACTTGCGCGAGAGTGTACTTGCGGGAGAGTGTACGGCTTCTTCCGCCCTGCTCAGGGCTCTTGTCTAGGCGAGAGTGTTCTGGTACTATAACACAAGGACGGATCCAGAGCTTTATTACGGATGGGGTGGTGGCTGTTGAATAGCTTAGGTAAATTTTGTTGCTCTTAAGTTATATTACTATACCATAGGATGACTTAACTTTGATTATACAGAATATGTTACTAAGAGCTAAAAAGTCTCAATAACATAAAGGTGACACAATGGTTGGCTACTTGTAAAGGTACTTACGTATTAAGACACCGCAGATTTGGCGGTTTTTAAGTGGCGGTTTAATTTGACGGGATTTTAAAATTCAGCAAACAAAAAGGTAACAAGGAATCCAAAAGATGTGCGAACAACAAGATTGCTCTTTATTGGTGGCACTTAAAAACCGCCAAATCTGTAGCTGCGGTGGCATTAATACGTAAATACCCTTGTAAATTTATGACAGTATATTAGAGTTGTCTACAACTATTTGATTCAAGATAAATTATTGTTAAACATGATAAACAGAACAATCAAACAACGAATACGTATACACATTGAACATTTTCAAACTATAATTTACTTTGTTGTCTTGCTTCATCCTCGGCTTTTTCATCTCCATATTTTGGACAAAAACATTTAGTTAAAAATGTTCAATACTCATGAATGTTCAATACTCAATACTCATTAAAAATGCTCAGGGCTCTTGTCTAGGCGAGAGTGTACTGGTACCATGACAATGGCGGATCCAGAGTTTTATTACGAATGGGGCGGTGGCTGTTGAATAGCTTAGGTAAATTGTGTTGCTCTTAAGTTATATTACTATACCAAGTGATGACTTAACTTTGATTATACAGACTATGTTACTAAGAGCTAAAAAGTCTCAATAACATAAAGGTGACGCAATGGTTGGCTACTTGTAAAGGTACTTACGTATTAATGTCACCGGAGCTACAGATTTAGCGGTTTTTAAGTGGCGGTAAAATTTGGCTGGTTTTTAAAAATCAGCAAACAACAAGGTAACAAGGAATCCAAAAGATGTGCAAACAACAAGATTGCTCTTTACTGGAGGCACTTAAAAACCGCCAAATCTGAAGCTGCGGGGGCGTTAATACGTAAGTACCTTTGTAAATTTACGACAGTAAATTAGAGTTGTCTACAACTATTTGATTCAGGATAAGCTATTGTTAAACATGATAAACAGAACAATCAAACAACGAATACGTATACACATTGAACATTTTCAAACTATAATTTGCTTTGTTGTCTTGCTTCGTCCTCGTCTTTTTAATCTCCATTTTTTTGGACGAAAACATTTATGTTGAAAACGTTCAATACGGATTCGTCAAAACTTGATTGCTTTCATCTAAACCCTGAGAACAGCGCACGTTTAAAACGTGAGCGGTCCACGAATAAAGTCAGTCCCTAACTGTGGATCCGCCAATGCCATAACACAGTTCGGCACAATATTGCCAGCCCCACGATTGCTAAAATTCGCACATCCCTAATCGGTAGTAATCATTGATGACAGTATTGACTCAAGTATGCAGTGAGTCAGTGGAAGTCGATGTAGCATGAGCATCCGCCTGGCAGAAGGAATGTGTCCACTGTAGGACTTCTGTCGGGTGTCTGGGGGTCGGTGGACAGCAGTTGGACAGCGGTGTATCTCTGCAAGCACGAAGAGTGGACACACGGCGGCATCATTTGGCATGTGCGGTTCTCGTATCTGCGAATAGAAGCAATTAAGCCCAGTTAAAACGATGACATAACATAAGGTATACTCCAGTTGAATGGCTTTATACAAATTTCAAGCACGCTACGATCGTCGTCAGACTGCATACTTTTATGGAGACTCTACAGAACTATCCTCTGACTCATGAGATGATACATTGAATGAAAATAACTACAAATAATTAAAAGTTGAATTGCTGATTTCGAAGATACCAAAAAAACTACATTTAGAACATTTTGTCTCTGGCATGGATTTGAATCGGTTTTTCCATTTATTTGATTTGTAAGTTCCGGCTGTCTATTTCTGCCACCTATGAAATGCTTAACACAGCTGTATATACGTCTCTTAATTTTGAGCATCTAGAAGGAAAAAAAAATAATATCTTCTAGGGTAAACCCTTCTCTCCAACCCCACCACACCAGCGAGAGGACATTGAAGCCACAACAGATTTAATGCGCACCAGCCTCCATTAGGAACACACTGATCTTCGGCGGCCGTCGAGGTACTAAACAACAATCCTCCGATCATAAACTCGATACTCTGACCACCGGACTAGTGGGGCCTTTTTCATAACTCCATTTGAGGAGATTTGTTATGATGACACTTTTATTCTTATAAACCGTCAAAATTTCTTAAATTGAGTTATTGTATCATTACAATGATAGCTTTTGTATCTTTGTATGAATGGACATTATGCAAAGAATTATTTTGCGTGGGATTCCATCGTGCGGCAACACTTGTGATATAATTGTAATCTAACTCAATGGACCTTTAAAAACAAATTCGAGTTTTTATACATTCAATTAGTCAATCACTAATACAATGCACATTTTATTTTCTCTCGAACGTAGCAGCCGACTGCGACATAAATGGATTCATTATTTTTAAAACTGAGACACAGAAATAGGTTTTTTATCAACAGTTGTCTCCTTAGGTACCAGTGAACGACAGTTCAAAGTTATTTATGTAAGCAGTAGGGTGATAAGCGCCAGGAATTTTATGTAAAGCTCCAACTAATCGTAATAAAATTGTCGATTTGTAATGATATGAGGAAAAGTACTTCTTTTCTAAGCATTTCTATGGAACTCTATCGTTATGCTCCCCAATGTGTACTAACTATGAATTTTTTATATCCTGATACTTTTTTAATAGTCTGTAGAACAGACGTAAATAACGCTTTAAAGTAAAAAAAATAATTTAATGATTTAATGATATAACTATGAATTTGTAAAAATCGGCGCTTAACTAGTGCAAATTCCTAAAAACCTATCCCGACAAATAAGTAAAAAAACTATCTTTTCAGACACAATTTTCATGCTTTATGCATGTGTATATGTGTTTTATCTGTTTTACACATAAATTATGTATTTTACAAATGAATTATCTGTTTCATGCTTAAATTTATGTTTCATACACGAATCACTGGCCTCATGTGTGGTTCTTTAGATCTATTTTTTTTTCTTTATAGCTATCATAGCAAAGCCCTCACTAACTTATAGTCCGAGAGGCGACTGCAATTTTTGGACCCCATCGAACATCATTCTGAATTTTTTATAGAAATTGGAGAAAAGTGAATAGATTACGAATCCACTGGTCTGCCATGGCAAAAATGGTCGAAACTGATCAATAATAGACTTGGAATGAGTTGAACTAAAATCCGATTGCCAAATATGTCGTAACTTGCCAAAAATAGAACAAACTTATCCGTCTGGCAACCCACATCATTTTGATTTTCAATGAGAAAAAGGGCAAACGATTTCTGATTTTTGGCTCGGAAAACTTATGTCTTTTAAAAGTAAGCCAAATTGGCGACATCAGTTACGTCATAAGTGACGTAATATTTTCTGCAAACTTGGCTCCCTTTTAATAGATAGAAGTAGACCGTCGCCAGATATTTGAATCGTCTGCAACCTTCTTAATTGAAAATTAAAGAGTGAGGGTTACCAAATAAAAAAAATGCTCATTATTTGGCAAGTTATGGCGCATTTGGTAATTGGATTTAGTTCAACTTATTAAAAGTCAATTTTTGACCAGTTTCGGCCATTTTTGCCACGGCAGACCAATGGATTCGTAATCTACTCACTTTTCCCTAATTTCTATACAAAATTCAGAATGATGTTCGATGGGGTCCAAAAATTGCAGTCGCCTCTCAGTCTATTACCCTCCCTCCCTCTTCCAGCACTCCTCTTTACATAGAGCCACAACTCAGAAATTTGATATAAATGCCAACAAACATTATAACTACGAGTATGGAACATCGCATAACTTTCAATTACGTTATAATACTGACGTGGATTTGTGTCATTTATCGTTTAAATATTTTCATCATTCATTTAGCAAAAATGGCCAGTTTAGCTATGTTTTTGGCGGTAATGCTTGTACGGGGTCTTTAAAAAAGAATGATGATTTTGGCCGTATACTTTTCGATAATTCTTATACTATCCTTTCTTATAAGTGAAACTGAGGAGAGAAGAAAAACTATCGTTGATGAGGTATGCTCAAAGAAAGAGAACTCTATGTAAAGGCATGCGTTTTTCAACTTTTTATGACATTAAAGCATTTTTAAGCTAATTAACATTTCAAACATGGGCTATTCTAATGTTCCTCTTCCAGTATAGTAGCAAATACAACTCCGAAATTCTATACAAATGTCATCAAGAGTAAGCACAGAAAAGTATGGGTTATTTATAACCCGATCTTGAATAAGAGGTCAAAAAGGTTAAAACTGAGGAATATTCGAATGTTTCACTTCAATGTGAACCCAACTCTGAAATTTGGTGCAAATGTTAACAAGATTAATCATAGAAAAAGTAAGCCGTTCAGATTTTGATAAAAACCAACTGTCAAAATGTTCCTAATGTCGATTAAACAAATTTCCCAAAAAAAGAAAAGACGCTGGTACAAATAGTTACAAATATGAACATAGTAGAACAAAACTATCATGATTTTGAACCACTTCCCTTTAGAGTTGGTAAAGGGTAAAACATTATGTTTGTGAAATAGCTTAATGTCCTATTTCTAATTGATTCAAGGCGCTTAAAATTGGTAAACATGCTTTCAAATGCATCGAAAGCCATGTTACTATAAATGGTGTCCACAAATTAGTCGGGCAATAGAGTTCAAATACATTTCAATTACTCTTTATGACCAGGCCCTATAAACCATTTATCTTCCCAATTAACTTATGTTCACCATGTCATTCTATATGCAAAGAAATTGTTTATTGTGCCTTATTATTAAGAGTTATACAAGACTCCATTGCCCACCTAATTTGTGGGCGCACCCAATATTTTAAACAAAGTCACTCTCAAAGGGTAAAAACGTTATAAACGTGGTTTACCCCAAAGTCTGAATTCTTTAATAACTTCAATTCTAAAATTTGGTACATATTCAAGTAGGAACAGCATTGGTCTTAAGCTGCATAAAAATTTTCTCAATGAATGTTCATTTTTGAAATTCTTAAATTTATTAATGTTTCACAGAGAAATGAATGTTTTAGTCTTAAGCCACATAAAATTTGCTTTCTCAATAAACGTACATTTTAACATTTCTTAAAACTATTTAATGCTTCAAGGAGAAACAACTATTTTAATCTTAAGCCGCATAAAACCTAATTTTCTCAATGAATGTACATTTTAACATTCCTAAAATTTATTTAATGTTTGAAATTCTTAAATTTATTAATGTTTCACAGAGAAATGAATGTTTTAGTGTTAAGCCACATAAAATTTGCTTTCTCAATAAACGTACATTTTAACATTTCTTAAAACTATTTAATGCTTCAAGGAGAAACAACTATTTTAATCTTAAGCCGCATAAAACCTAATTTTCTCAATGAATGTACATTTTAACATTCCTAAAATTTATTTAATGTTTGAAATTCTTAAATTTATTAATGTTTCACAGAGAAATGAATGTTTTAGTCTTAAGCCACATAAAATTTGTTTTCTCAATAAACGTACATTTTAACATTTCTTAAAACTATTTAATGCTTCAAGGAGAAACAACTATTTTAATCTTAAGCCGAATAAAACCTAATTTTCTCAATGAATGTACATTTTAACATTCCTAAAATTTATTTAATGTTTGAAATTCTTAAATTTATTAATGTTTAACAGAGAAATGAATGTTTTAGTCTTAAACCACATAAAATTTGCTTTCTCAATAAACGTACATTTTAACATTTCTTAAAACTATTTAATGCTTCAAGGAGAAACAACTATTTTAATCTTAAGCCGCATAAAACCTAATTTTCTCAATGAATGTACATTTTAACATTCCTAAAATTTATTTAATGTTTGAAATTCTTAAATTTATTAATGTTTCACAGAGAAATGAATGTTTTAGTCTTAAGCCACATAAAATTTGCTTTCTCAATAAACATACATTTTAACATTTCTTAAAACTATTTAATGCTTCAAGGAGAAACAACTATTTTAATCTTAAGCCGCATAAAACCTAATTTTCTCAATGAATGTACATTTTAACATTCCTAAAATTTATTTAATGTTTGAAATTCTTAAATTTATTAATGTTTCACAGAGAAATGAATGTTTTAGTGTTAAGCCACATAAAATTTGCTTTCTCAATAAACGTACATTTTAACATTTCTTAAAACTATTTAATGCTTCAAGGAGAAACAACTATTTTAATCTTAAGCCGCATAAAACCTAATTTTCTCAATGAATGTACATTTTAACATTCCTAAAATTTATTTAATGTTTGAAATTCTTAAATTTATTAATGTTTCACAGAGAAATGAATGTTTTAGTCTTAAGCCACATAAAATTTGTTTTCTCAATAAACGTACATTTTAACATTTCTTAAAACTATTTAATGCTTCAAGGAGAAACAACTATTTTAATCTTAAGCCGAATAAAACCTAATTTTCTCAATGAATGTACATTTTAACATTCCTAAAATTTATTTAATGTTTGAAATTCTTAAATTTATTAATGTTTCACAGAGAAATGAATGTTTTAGTCTTAAGCCACATAAAATTTGCTTTCTCAATAAACGTACATTTTAACATTTCTTAAAACTATTTAATGCTTCAAGGAGAAACAACTATTTTAATCTTAAGCCGCATAAAACCTAATTTTCTCAATGAATGTACATTTTAACATTCCTAAAATTTATTTAATGTTTGAAATTCTTAAATTTATTAATGTTTCACAGAGAAATGAATGTTTTAGTCTTAAGCCACATAAAATTTGCTTTCTCAATAAACGTACATTTTAACATTTCTTAAAACTATTTAATGCTTCAAGGAGAAACAACTATTTTAATCTTAAGCCGCATAAAACCTAATTTTCTCAATGAATGTACATTTTAACATTCCTAAAATTTATTTAATGTTTGAAATTCTTAAATTTATTAATGTTTCACAGAGAAATGAATGTTTTAGTCTTAAGCCACATAAAATTTGCTTTCTCAATAAACGTACATTTTAACATTTCTTAAAACTATTTAATGCTTCAAGGAGAAAAAAATATTTTAATCTTAAGCCGCATAAAACCTAATTTTCACAATGAATGTACATTTTAACATTCCTAAAATTTATTTAATGTTTGAAATTCTTAAATTTATTAATGTTTCACAGAGAAATGAATGTTTTAGTCTTAAGCCACATAAAATTTGTTTTCTCAATAAACGTACATTTTAACATTTCTTAAAACTATATAATGCTTCAAAGAGAAACAGATATTTTAATCTTAAGCCGCATAAAACCTTATTTTTTCAATGAATGTACATTTTAACATTCCTAAAATTTATTTAATGTTTCAAAGAGAAATAAATGTTTTATATTAATTCAGTTGCCTAGCATAGACCAATAAACTACATCTAATTGGTAAAAAAAAATTTCATGAGAAAATTTAGCAGTTGTGATTTCTTTTACTTTACCTGAATGGGTTACTAAGGAATAAAATGCTTTGAGTATAGAAGTTCCACATAACACTTATATCATATAAATATATAAAAGAATTATACATCAAAATGATAAAAAATAGATAGATTTCATAGGAAAGAAATGGAACATGCATGGATTTGATGGCTGAAACACACATGGTAAAATTTCGTTAACACAGTTTGGCTGTTCAGCTAGTACAGCGTCAGCCACTAAGCGGCCCGCGACAGATTTTTGTGCCGCCCGCTGGCACTACAGAGAATAAATAATAAAAAAAATCAAATTTCAAGGTATGGACTTTTTTTTTTTTTACATAATTGTAATTTTTTTTAAATAATATGTGTTGACTATGTAGAACGGAGTTTTCCAGAACGGGACCGAAGAAACTATATGAAAAAGGTGATTTTCATCGAGAATACAGGAGTAAATTATATGAATCTCATATGGAAATTTTATTGAAATTGACGGCAACAAATACTCTGAAAGACTTCGACTTTATCATAAAATAAATTGAACGATTTCGACCGCCATCGTCTCACAATTGATATAGATTAAAATGGAGTTAACTGTATACAGTTTAAATACTTTTATTGAAAGTTAGGTCAAGTTGCATGGTCACGTTGAAATAAAATATTCACTTCTTTTATTAAACTTTGATTTACTAATAATAAAAACTATTATTTTTTTTAATTATTTGAAGGAAAAAAAAGAGAAGGAAAAAAAAAATTTAAATATTAATTGTAATTTTATTAAGAAAATAAATATTCCAGTTTTCAACAATGTTATATATTGGTAAATAGATGATAATTAAAAAAACATATTTTGGAGTATCCGGCCCCCGAAAAGGTTCAACATAAGTCATACTGCCCCCCTCTAAAAGTTAGTGGCGAACGCTGAGCTAGTATCTTAATATTAATTATTCATGTAATATTTATAATGATTGTAAGTTTTATCTCTGATCTGATCATTTTCACTATTTCCAGAGCCGAAGCACAAAAATAAATTCCAATTTAAAGTGGATTTAGCCAGTTCTTTTGCAATACTTGCTCATAAATAATTTCAAATCCAGTGATTAGACATAAAAATATATTTCTGCCATTTAAATATAGAATGACTTAATTTCCTCAATCATAAATTAAGTTTGTTGTCTAAACTAACTTCCCGTGTCGTAATATTTTATTCTGGCTTGATAACCTGCTTCGTTACGGCAACAACTCTTAGTTTGTGCTCAGTTAATCACATATTCTTAGTTTTATTCCTTAACATACCCCTAACAACCGAAACCAATTGCGAAATGTGCACTCGAATATTACAATTAAACTAAATAAGAAAAAACTAAGCGTTTCCCACGGATATGAATTCCTGCATTGTAGTACATGACGATAACTTAAACCAGCCTTCATACACGTCACGGTTTCCTTAATAGTTAAGGTTATTAAAGCGATAAGAGAATAGTTTTAAATTTCAAACCAGGTTACCTTGACAAGCAACGCAGACTTCAAAAAGCGGAAATTGACATGCGTAACCTCAATGCTCATTGTCAATGGAAAAGCACTCTGATTCACCAAAAAGAAAGAAATCTTTGAAACACTTCCAACTCGTGACCAAGATGGAAGATTTCTTCTCGGGGGGAATTATGCATTTCCACATACGCATGACCTGACTTTCGCTTTCGAAAACTCATTTTTCCGGTTTTCATCAAAAGACGATGGATTTCTTTTAAGAAAAAGAACAGTTTAGAACTTCGTCGGTGTTCGTTGAAAGAAACGCAAAGATCTATATCGCCCATATAAAAATCTGAATGTATGACACCCATTATTGACACTGACAGTAATTTAGTTAGAAGCACATGCAAAAGCTTTTTATCTTTGTCCTTCTGAAATTAACAGTCTCGGAAGAAAAAACCTCAAATGTCAGACACGTTCTATGTACCAAACTTAATGTGTCGTCAAGACGAGTTGAAAAGTCTTTAATCCAACCAGAAATGACCACAAGTCTTAATTGAACTATACTAAAATTCAACTTAACTAGACATCACTTAGACGGTAGATCGTCATAGTGCTCATAGGTATTTAATCCATTTTGGCGGAGTGAAGACATAATTCTCGCCAAACCTTAGAGCCTTTTGTAGGGTTGTGGTTTGGCGAACATTATGCTTTCACGCCGCCAAAATGGATTAAATACCTATGAGCACTGTGACGATCTACCGTCTAAGTGATGTCTAGTTAAGTTGAAGTTTAGTATAGAAATGAAGTCTATTTGCAATTTCAAAAGCCAAAACTGTAAAAACTACAGATATAGGTCTTGTAGCAGTTAGACAGCGTTCGTCACTAACTTTTAGAGGCGGGCCGTAGGACTTATTTTGGAGCCTTCACGGGCCAGATACACCAAAATATGTATATTTAATTACTATCGATTTAATAATGTATATACTAAACTTCAACTTAACTAGACATCACTTAGACGGTAGATCGTGAGAGTGCTCATAGGTATTTAATCCATTTTGGCGGCGTGAAAGCATAATGTTCGCCAAACCACAACCCTGTAGAGAACAAAAGGCTACAAGGTTTGGCGAGAATTATGTCTTCACTCAGCCAAAATGGATTAAATACCTATGAGCACTGTCACGATCTACCGTCTAAGTGATGTCTAGTTAAGTTGAAGTTTAGTATAGCATTTCTAAAAACTGGAGAAAATATTGTTTTTTTATCTTAATAAAATTATAATTAATATTGTCTTTTTTTTTTTTTTTAATTTTTAAAAATAATAATAGTTTTCTTTATTAGTAAATCAAAGTTTAAAACAGAAGTGAATCTTTGTTTCAACGTGTCAGTGCTACTTGTCTTAACTTTTAATAAAAGTATTTAAACTCCACTTCCAGATTACTCCGTTTTAGTCGATATCAATAGTGAGACGATGACAGTAGAAATCGTTGAGTTTATTTTATGATAGAATCGATGTCTTTCGGAGTATTTGTTGCAGTTAACCCTTTGAGTACATTTGACGACTGAGATTCGTCATGCACTTATTTTGCCTGTTAATAATGACGAACCTAATTCGTCATTCAAACTAGTTTGATTGGATAGATTTTAATGTCACAAGAGCCATGATTGGTTAAGTCAAACATCGGTTGGTCTACCTATACTTTAAAAAAATAATTTGTTTGGCTGCATTCCTTTAAAGTTCCTTTATTGTTTTGAACCAACCGTTCAAAACGCAAGAATTTTCCCAAATAAATCTGTACCCAAGGGGTTAATTTTAATAAATTGTCCAAATGAGAGAGATTCAGTTAAGTTATACCTGTGTTTATACTTGTAAAAGCCCCCTTGCTGAAAGCTTCTACATATAGTTTTTTCGAACACGTAGTTAAGAACTCTGTTATACATAGTTAACACATTATTTCGGATAGATTACAATTATGTACAAAAAAAAATTCCATATCGGGAAATTTGATTTTTTTTGTGTCTTCTGTGGTGCCAAAGAGCCGCAGAAAAATTAATCGAGGGCAAAATTTGGTTCGCGGGACACGTAGTGGCTATCGCTGAGTTATAAGGTCTTCAAAGATTCGTAGGATTGCATAAAATATATTCAGAAGAGTTTTTCTAGGTAGTATCTTGTCTGTGAATTATAGTATCGGTGTAAAACTTGTATAATTGTTGACAATTTTTTCACCAAATTTGTCTATAAACTCGCCAACTTGGCAAACTTTTTTTTTTCAAAAGTCTTATTGACGACTATGGTGTTTTTTGCTATCATAGGACGTTAACCTTAGCAGTGCGAAATTTCTGTCTCAAAATGTTGCCAAACTGCTCGTGCTTATTTGATATTTCGAAAAACGTTAAGAGGAACTCCTATACTATACTAAACTTCAACTTAACTAGACATCACTTAGACGATAGATCGTCACAGTGCTCACAGGTATTTAATCCATTTTGGCGGAGTGAAGACATAGTTCTCGCCAAACCTTATAGCCTTTTGTTCTGTTGTGGTTTGGCGAACATTATGCTTTCGCGCCGCCAAAATGGATTAAATACCTATGAGCACTGTCACGATCTACCGTCTAAGTGATGTCTAGTTAAGTTGAAGTTTAGTATAGCTATGTTTCAATCTTCTAACCCAGCGTTCGCCACTAACTTTTGGAAGCGGGCCGTATGACTTATGCTGGAGACTTTCGCGGGCCGTACACACCAAAATATGTTTCTTTAATTATTATCGATTTAACAATGTATATCATTTCTGAAAACTGGAAAAAAAAATTATCTTAATAAAATTATAATTGATATTTGATTTTTTTTTTTTTTAATAATTAAGAAAAAAATAATAATTTTCATTAGTACTAAATCAAATTCTAAAAAAAGAAGTGAATCTTTTGTTTCAACATAACAATGCGACTTGACCTAACTTTTAATAAAAGTATTTAAACTGTACTTCCAGGTCACTCCGTTTTATTCGAATAATTAGAAGACGATGGCGGTAGAAATTGTTCTGTTAATTTTATGGTAGAGTCGATGTCTTTTGGAGTATCTGTTGCAGTCAGTTTTCATAAATTATCCAAATGAGATTCAATCAAGTTATTCCCGCATTTATTCCTGATGAAAATCACCTTATTGAAAAGTTCTTCGAATAGTTTTTTCGGGCACGTAGTGGAGAACGCTGTTCTACATAGATAACACATATTATTTCGGATAAATTACAACAATGTAAAAAAAAAAAAGTTCGTATCGTAATTTTTTTTTTTTTTTTTTTTTTTTTTTTTTAATTTTCTGTAGTGCAGGCGGGCCGCAGAAAAATCTGTCGCGGGCCGCGTTGTGGCTAAGGCTGTCTAACGTAATTCATTTAAAAACTACTCAGAATAAAATCTTGAAATTTGGTGAGGTGGTACAAAAATGTACACTCAATGCAACGACACATTTTATTTTATTTTTCATTTAATGACTATTAGACTGAGAGGCGACTGCAATTTTTGGAGCCCATCGAACACCATTCTGATTTTTTTATAGAAATTAGAAAAAAGTGAGTAGATTACGAATCCACTGGTGTGCCGTGGCAAAAATGGCCGAAACTGGTCAAAAATTCACTTTTAATAAGTTGAACTAAATCCAATTGCCAAATGCGCCATAACTTGCCAAATAATGAGCATTTTTTTTATTTGGTAACCCTCACTCTTTATTTTTCAATTAAGAAGGTTGCAGACGATTCAGATAATTTGGCGACGGTCTACTTGCATCTATTAAAAGGGAGCCAAGTTGGCAGAAAATATTACGTCACTTATGACGTAACTGATGCCTCCAATTTGGCTTTCTTTTAAAAGATATAAGTTTTCCGAGCCAAAAGATCAGAAATCGTTTGCGCTTTTTCTCATTGAAAATCAAAATAAAGTGGGTTGCCAGACGAAAATGTTTGTTCTATTTTTGGCAAGTTATGACATATTTGGCAATCGGATTTTAGTTCAACTCATTCCAAGTCGATTTTTGAATAGTTTCGGCCATTTTTGCCACGGCAGACCAGTGGATTCGTAATCTACTCACTTTTCTCCAATTTCTATAAAACATTCAGAATGATGTTCGATGGGGTCCAAAAATTGCAGTCGCCTCTCAGTCTACTTGTTACTAAGAGTTATACAGATCTGTTTGAGCTACATCGCCCAACTTATTTATAGACACCCTGTATGTAAATCCCATTCCGTTTCTCATACTTACTTGCAGTGTTCCATTCTGACGGACTGCGGGAACTGCTCCGTGTTGAGCACCACTTTCCACTTGCCCGCCCAGTTGCGGGCCCACCCAATGCGCATCGTGAAAATATCCGTCTCGCAGGCCCACGTGCCCCGCTCAGACGGGAAGTCGTAACGGTAGCTCACATTGGCACCACCAGTGGCGGCCTCCAGCGGCAGAGGCTGCATTTCGGAGTACATCCTGTAAATGTCGCCATGGTAACGCTGTACAACGCTCCGTACCATGTCCCTGCAAAGATAAGCACTGGTTAGGACTGGCGATATAACGCCGCTATAGTGGAACAATGACGCAACTGCAACTTTCTCAAAGTGGAGTTTAGGTTTTTATTATATCAAAGAATACCTAGCGCATCGAGAAGGGCAAAGACCTAACTGTAACACTTATTGTAATGATATTACTCCAGTTCCAAGTTAATAGGCGTCACTAACAAGGGGATCTTACTGTCTCGGAAATTCAGATCGGGATGAGACTCGGCAGATTGGTAGTATACCTTAAGGATATCCACACAGTAAAGCAATAAAGCGCACTTTCCAGAAGATTCCGTGAAAACAGGCTCTAAAGTGTTACGCGCAGCTTATATGCTAGTAGAGATTTTTGATCTGCAACTGCCCGGTGGCTAACATAAGTAGTCAGCGTGCTACCCGGGCGATCCGAGTTCGATACCACGTGAGGCAATTTTTTTTTTTTTTTTTTAATTTATAAAGTAACTGTTACAGCTAATTAAAATTTCAATTAAAGATAGTACTTTATTTGCTGTTGCAGAGCAAAAACCTCTACTATTATATAAGCTGCGCGTTACACTTTGGAGCCTGTTTTCTCGGAATCTTCTGGCTAGTGCGCTTTATTGCTTTACTGTGTGGATACCCTTAATGTATACTACCGATCTGCAGAGTTTCATCCTGATCTGAATTTCCGAGACCGTAAGGTCCCCTTGTAAGTTTATAATGCAATTTATTTGGTTTTTCGAGTTTCCTGAAAAATTCCCCTTTTTCCACTTGAGTTATAATTCCACTTTAAACCTCTCCTGTGGAAAATGCGGGCAACAGTAAAGATGTCAGTTCACAGTTAAACTTCATTAATCAACACTTAACTATAAATTTGGACGGCTTTTGCAAATCGCATGTACAGAGTGTCTAGAGAAGGACTCCTTGGTTTTAAAACTAAATTACTCAAAAACAAAAATTGATAGAATAATGAAACAAAAAAAGTATAGTTATTTTAGAAGTTGGCAACATCTTATACTAAATTTTCTAAATTAGTTACATATGTTGCCAACAGGTAGCCCTATACAATGTACTTCTTATAAATAGAGAGTGATTTGAAACTCAAAGCGATCAATCTTTGGACAGTTCCACTGTTTAAACGTGAGAGGTCGGAAATATTGATCAAAATAAATATCGATACTATATCGTTGCATAGAAAAATATATATATATATCGATACATGATTTTTTTAATTTGATTTTCAATTTTGCCAGAAACAAAGTTTTTCAGGGCAAATATCTACTTTTCATGATTGCTTTCATGATTGTGACTACTTTTTCAACTAAAATGGATCGATTACAAAAAAAATATATATATGTTTTCGCTTAATTGGTGCAGTGATTTTAATTTAGATTTAGATAATTTTCAATAGCTTCTAAGTGTATAGCAAAATACTGAATATTGGTGACATTTTAACTGTCTCTCAGCCAAGTTAAAAACTTTAGTTTTGAATTTTTTTAAAAGGGAATAAAGAAAATCGAAAAAAAACCACATGGAACTACAAAACGATCATCAAAAAACTAAAAATGTTTGAAAATATCGATATATCGGTGACTTTTATCATTATTTTTCAAATCGATCGAAATTATCGTAAAATTATCGAAATATCGATAAAAATATCATCGTATCGATGTATCACCGACCTCTAGAAAAAAAGTTAGCTTGGTTGCAACGACTGATTCCAAAGGACATTCATAAATTATAAAACATATTTCTAGAATTTTGCAACTACAGCACCATCTGTTTGCAACATTTGTAACTAATTTTGAAACTTCTGCCTAAGATTTTAACAGCTTTCAAAATAACTTTACTTTTTGTTTTTGAGTCAATTAGTTTTAAAATCGGGGACTCCTTCCCTATACATTCTGCAAGTGCGATACTACTCTTACGTAATCTTAATCTGCATTTTTTTTAAAAAAAACAAAACCATCCAATTAACTCTATCTCACAAAACATAAGCAAAACAGAACTCTTACATAGGATAGTCATGATCATGAAGGCAGTAGTCCCGCTTTCTAGCACAAGACGGCCTCTCGGAAGGCAGTTGGTTGAGATAGCTGTTGTCGATCCTTCCATTGGAAGAAGACGGCCGATATCCCGAGTTCGATTCCAACTTCTGTGGGAGGGGCTCGGGCAGCTGTGGTCCTAGGGGCGGAGGGGCGTATCTACTATCCCTTCTCGTGTCGTAGGGCTGCTGCCCCTTGGAGGTAAGGGATGAATGGTAAGATCCTCGGTTGCTCCAGTAACTTCCTGCAGTGGTCCCTCCATAGTTGGAAGAACAGGAGGCGAGGGTGGAGAGAAGGGATGGGAAGATGCATACGACTAGTAACTGGAAACGCATAATTATTGGAAAGATTAGTTTCTTTCTGCCAGGATGTAACTTTTCAGGGGTAATTTTATACAAAAAGCTACAAATAACTAGTGGTGTGGAGCATCGCACAACCTTGAAATGCATTATCATATTGGTCATTTGCCGACCAAACGGTATAGTGGTTAGCGTGCTAGCTTCTAGACCGCGAGGTTGCGGGTTCCGAGTCCCGTGTTAGGCATGGGTGTTTGTAAATGTAGTTGGCTTGTCTAATGACGAATGTTTCGGAACATTATAGCCCTCGTGTTGCTGACGGCGCCAGATAAAATCTGAAAACTTTATATTGGTCATTTCATTCCAATTTGATATGGTGCTATTTACCGTATTTAATATATTCCCTCATTTAAATAAAAGTGTCCAGTTTGGTGATATTTTTGGCAATAATTTTTTCATAGAAAGAAAAAAAAAACTCTAGAATGGCGAAATTGGCGATGTTATTCGATAAACATTACATTGGGCTTTCTTGTGCGTGAAACAAACAAAAAAATCAAATGTTGATGAGCAATGCTCAAGGACAGAGCACTGTGTTAAAGGCATTCGTTTTTCATCTTTTTACTCTTTTATCACATTTTTACGGAAATTTCGGAGGTGAGGACGATTAAAGCACTGCAAGTGGCATTAGCACAGAGATTTTTTATCAAAAACGTAACCGTTAAAAACGTTTTTTAGCAATTGGGGAAAAAAAAGAGACTTTTTTTCCAATTGAAGCTACCTTATGCACATGCACAAATTTGACAAAACTTTAATGACAGGTCTCATGGCCACCATTACCTCGAATGCAATTGTTAAATGCACTATAAATTGTGATACTATTAAAAGGCGTTTTGAATTTTTTTTAAATAATGCTATATTTTCAATCCATATAGTTCAAACTTCATAATATGCATCAAAATTTTTATTGAAACAAATTTGATTGAATTTTTTTTTTTAAAGGCCGGATTTTCCCACCATTTCCCCCCACCTGACCTTATTTAAATTTCTCTTTTACCTTTGAATTATGTGCTTCTCATTATTCAAATTTAAGATACGTTTTCTTTCGCATCTGACTTGATTTACAACATAAAGTAAAGACATTTTGTATTCAGGATATGTAAAGTATTTTAAATTTAATATTGGAATGGAAAATAGGTTTTTTTTAGTAAAGTTTTCTGAATTTTTGTATAAATAAACTATAACAGGTTTCTTATTTAAAAGGAATACATTTTATTTAGAACTATTGAAAATCTGGAAAAGGTAATTTGGCTTTATTCTAAAACATTTAGAACTAAAAATACAGGTACCATCCGGATTATTATTATTATGATTATTATTATTATTATTATTATTATTATTAATATTATTATTATTATTATTATTATTATTATCAATGTTATTATTATTATTGTTGTTGTTATCCTTCTTCTTATTGTTATTATTATCACTGCTGTTATTATTATTATTAGCAGTAGTAGTAGTAGAAGTAGTAGTAGTAGTAGTACCACTGTTATTATTACTGTTGTTATTATTATTATTATTATTATTATTATTATTATTATTATTATTATTATTATTATTATTATTATTATCACTGTTATTATAATTATTATTATTATTGTTGTTGTTGTTGTCCTTCTTCTTATTATTATTGTTATTATTATCACTGCTGTTGTTATTATTATTATTAGCAGTAGTAGTAGTAGTAGAAGCAGTAGTAGTATTAGTAGCTGTAGTAGCAATAGTATCACTGTTATTATTATTGTTATTATTATTATTATTATTATTATTATTATCACTGTTATTATTACTGTTATCATTATCATTATTATTATTATTATTATTATTATCACTGTTATTATTACTGTTATCATTATCATTATTATTATTATTATTATTATCATTATTGCTATCACTGTTATTATCACTGTCATTATTTTATTTATTATATACCAATTCCAGTTTAATTCTGTGACATAGAAACAATCCACACAAAAATCTACGAAAATTGAGCAACTAAACTGAACATCGTCTATTATCACCAAATTATTCCATGGCCATTGAAAATGTATGGGAACCTTCTCTCTTGCTTTAGGTCAACGATCCCTTTGTCGGAAATCGGGCTATTCCAAGAGTGGTGGAGGGATAATGTATTCTTGCGAAAGTAACAACGCAGATTAGTGAGGCAGATTGCTAGTTCAGTAGGATATTATGTAACTAATGGCATGGTCTGAGTAAAAACTTCACGTTCGCGAGACATTCGATTTCATTCATTGCCCAAGACAGGTGTCAGAAGGTCAAAGTACGTCGGTTTTTCCCTAAGAGGGAAAGTTAATGGAAATGAAAAGTATGGGGCAACTGCAAGTCGTTGAGGAAGATTCATCGATCCTCTACTACAACTTCTGAATTGCTTAAAAGAGGTTTCTGTTCTGCAAGCAGATGATGTCATTTGAATACTTCCTCCCATAATGCATTGAAATAGGTTGCCTATAGTTACATACAAATTTGAACTAGTTTTGGGGGAAGTTGCTTGAATAGTATGGTGATTATTAAGCCATCTTCGACTTCAAGTCAATGACCAATCGTGCGCTATCCAGAAATTGTAGTAGAGATCAGTGGAAAGATTACGAGAGAACGATGGTTTAAGTACAAGATATTTCTATGTTTCTATTGAGTTGTATTTGATGAGCAAAAGGAACATCACAGAGAATGAAATGGCAGAGTAGTTATTTGAGGCGAGAATTTCAAAATAAAAACATCATGTTTCAGTTACCAATAAAACTATTTTTGAAATTACCTTTTTGAATTACTTTAATTTCTATTTAAATTTTTTTATAGTTGAGTGTAGTATAATCATTAAGTGTGTTTTTGTTTGTGTGTTATTAAATTAAATTACTTTTTGAATTACATTAATTTCTATTACGATTTTATTTTTCTAGGTCGGTATTTGTACAATCAATTTAGAAACTATAGTTTGAAGTGTAATAGCCAAAGGGATATGGTAATTTATTTGCGTTCTAAATGGTAATTTCAAGCATTTAATTCTAGGAAACAATTTCCCGTACTCTAATAGCCGACCAAACGGTATGGTGGTTAGCGTGCTAGCTTCTAGACCGCGAGGTTGCGGTTTCGAGTCCCGTGCTAGGCATGGGTGTTTGTAAATGTATGTTGGCTTGTCAAATGACGAATGTTTCGGCTCATTATAGCCTTCGTGTTGCTGACGGCGCCAGATAATCTGAAAACAACCAACTCGTACTTTAATATGTATTTCACCTTGCAGATTTTTAGTATATTTTTGCGTAAGTCAAATAGCAAAATAAAAATAATATCTATTAGTTAAGGTGTTTCATTTCCAAATCTTATTTAATTTCTTTCTTTGTCAACATATCAAATCTGTGATGCTTCAAGTAGTTGAAATGGACATATTTTGAGCTAGCTATTGGTATAATCTTCAAATGACCAAATACTTATCAGAATCAACTGCCACGTTTCTCTTGTTAACATTTATATCACAGCAATATATTTACATTGAAATAAGAGAAACACGATATGTATTGATATACCCTCACTAAAAATAAACACTAAAATTTAGAAGAAACATAATAATAACCTTTTAAAGGTTGGCCCAGAGTTAATTTTCACATTTTTCAAATTAACATTTAAATCCTGCTTGCAAAATATTTACTTTGAAATCAGGGATTAAACTGTGGGTGTATTTATAGCAAAATTCTTATTAATTTTATTAAATGCTAAAATCAGAAAGTGCGGTTTAGTTTTTTTGCTAAAACATTTTGCAATAAAATATATAAAATAGCCATTTCTGCTATCCCAAGGTAAGTCATTGCCCTAAAAACAAGTAAGAAGAAGTAAAAAAGTATTTTTCCAGTTGATATTTGGTATAAAACAGCTTTATATTAAAAGTTAATATTTTTATATTAAAAAATGCTACAATTGTGTTAAATTAAACATCATAAGTGGTGGAACTCGTAATTATTTTAAGCATTTTGCCAATAAGAAATTTGGGATTTTAGCTTTTTTGCTAAAGAAATTATGTACTCCAGCTTAATCATTGATTGAAATAAAAGGACCCCGATATATATTAAGGGTACTTGATACCCCAAGTCCCCTTAATGTATATGTTGGGTTTTTTATTAAACTTTTTTTTTATTTAAGCCTTTAAAATTATAATTTTTATATATTTGGAAGTATTAATAAGTAAAAACTAAATTTTATTTAAAAAAAAGTTCACATACTGATCTAAATGCTCAAAATTAAATTTTTTTTAAAAAAATTCATCAAATTTCAAATTCTATCTTCTTTTCCATTTTTCGATATTTTTTCCTGATTTTTGTTAAAAAATGTTCTTAGTAATATACTCTAACTTTTTGGTCATCGGATTGTGAATAAGTAAAATAGTTTTCGAGAAAAACGATAGTTACTGCACCTATGTGTAAAAAAAGTGTAAAAAACGGGTAACTTTGAACATTTAAATTTGAAAATGTTTTTTATTTTATTAAAAAATCCATTTTTATTTTTATCAAATAGATATTGAGGATGACACACACAAAATTTCAAGTCATTTCATTCATATTTTGCTGAAGTTTTAGCATTTTGAGTAAGGTGGGAATTTCAAAAATCACTAACTGAGAAAAATGCGTTCCAAACATCAAAGGAGCTATTGCATCAATGCTAAATTCTCCATAAAAACAGTTTTCTGCAATTACAGTTATCGGATCAGCTCAAAAACTTGTCAGAATAAGGAGAAGGTTTCAAAGATTATAAAAACGTAAAAAATAGAAAATTTATATTTTTATTATTTTTTCCGAAAACAAGGGGCACCATGTCCTCTTAACACACCCTCACATAAGACTACTAAAGATTTGAAGGAAACATATGATTAATATCCTCTCACCTTTCCCATGGAGCTCACGATAGTAGAATCCCAACAGAAATAAGAAATGGTGAGATGAGAGAGCCCATATTTACCTATATATACTATTATTCTCCACACATGGTTTGGCAATGATACAACCATGCTAAAAACTGAAATAGACTCTAAGGTCAGAATGAACTTGCAACCAGATCAAATGCATTGAAGAAATGGAACAGCCTAATCAATGGACAAAGTCAGACTCGAGTGACTTTGCAAAAAGACCAAAAGGCTTTCTCCTGGTCAGTTGTTGTTTTAATCGAGACTTGACCTCCTTGCTGGACTCCTGACCTCCGCAGAAACAAACTGCTTGAAGAAAAGTGTTTTTATATGGGATGTTATCCCAATCACTGTTCAGAGTTCATTGAGCTTTTATTCCTTTAAATTTGTGAGAGTTTAAATACAATGAGAAGTGAATGAAATCGGATCGAGCAATGACATGCTGATTGTTCAAGTACTTGTAAGGAATGTCTGTGGCCTGTCGAATGTCTTATTTTCTCTGTTTCTGGTGAGGCCCAAATTTTAATTAGTTAAAAGCTTCGATACTTATGTATTATCCCGTCGCTGGCTCATATCAAGGGTGGGTTAGGTTATAGGGTATAAGCTAACCCACTGCTACAGTTAGCAAGTGGGTTAGGTTATAGGTTATAACTTAGTCTTGGTGTGTGGGTTTAGGTGTTATAACCTAACGTATTGCTACAGCTAGCAAATGGGTTAGGTTATATGTTATAACTTAGTTGTGGCCAGTGGGTTAGGTTATGGGGTATAACCTAACCCACTGCTACAGCTAGCAAGTGGGTTAGGACATAGTTTATAACTTAGTTGTGGCTAGTGGGTTATAGGTTATGGGGTATAATCTAACCCACTGCTACAGCTAGCAAGTGGGTTAGGTTATAGGTTATTACTTAGTTTTGGCCAGTGGGTTAGGTTATACGTTATAACCTAACCCACTGGAGGTTAAATCACCCTAATGCGAGAACTAGAAAGGCACATTTGAAAAACTTTTAAACCATTGAAATCGTATTACTTCGTCTAAAAAATTACAATTTTTTGTGTTATCTAGCTGTAGCCTTGAGGTTACTGTATATTACATTAAACTACTCAGCATGTACTTTAGAGCTTCTTTAAAAAAAAAAAAAAAAAAAAAAAAATGGGAATTAACTGGTTTGTTTTTCACAACTTTTCGGCTTTCGTGTAGATGGGTACAAATATTTTTCCCCCCGTCCTTCAAAAATGGAAGTCTAGGTACTGCCTTATCCCATCCACAGTAGTCGAACTTTTTGTTGGCAACTAAATCGGCACATACATTACATACAGGTTGTCTATAAATTAGTTGGGCAACGGAACTCAAATAAAACTGTATCACTCGTAATAACTAGGCATATTAAAGAAATATATATATTAAAAAAAATTTCGGGGGGGGGGAGGGGCATTCAGAAGGGCATGGTGGACATAAATATGTAGGGGATAAATAATGGTTAATAATGCCTAGTAATTATGATTTATACAGATCTATTTGAACTCCTATGCCCAACTAATTTATAAACATCCTGTATTGTTACTCGATATGCGATAACTTAGTAAATTGTGATAGGTATTTCAGTCGAGAAAAAAGAATGTTATTCCTCAAAATAAAATAAGAAAGAGAAAACCACTTAAGAAAGAAAAACCACCTATTCTTTAGTCTCAATTTAATTCCCATTTGTTCAGGTCCCATACACATCTAAAAGAAGTGTGATTGGTGTATTACTTGTTAATCTCTTCACTCTTTCCTCATTAAGCAAGATGACAGGCTATGCTTGAGATCAGTTTTGGTCATTTGTAATGTGATCACCGCATAGGATCGGCCAATTACCCGCTGGAGGAGCTTTTAATGAGTCAATAGCACTTTGTGTAACTTTAAAATCCGCATCATTCAAAAGCTCGAGGAAGGCCATTCGCACAAAAGAACATTTCACTTTACTTTGTCCGCTCCCTTGAATTACCTAATTGCATCACCTCTCACGATCAACTTGGCATTAAGCAAGTTTAATTGAGTGTTGTGATTTTTCTTCGTCAAGTTTGCGGAAGCGTTGTCGCTCTTTTATTTAATCTCTTCACTGCATTTCATTCAATCGTAATCTCCGTCAATCGTAGCCATCATCCGAGTTGATGAATGGGGACTTAACGTTGACTTTCACTCGTGATTCTCCTTGAAGAACAATCGACAAAATGGCCAAATCGTACTTGGGGAAAGCGCCTTGATCAGTTGTCATTCTTTAACGCGGATGCATCTTAATTTCGAATTTCTTTGTCTGATGATGCATCACCCAAGCTTATTCTTTTGGGTGATTCCTATTAATTTTAAAATTGTTTTTCTCCTTGATTCAAAGTCTGAGTGCTGAGAAAACCATTCATGCGACACATAAAAATAGTTGTGGAAGAAAATCAGGAAAAACCTTGCGAGTGTTATGGATTTCCTGTCCGAATCTTGTGATGCAACTCAAAAGCATTGTTGAATTGAGTTGAAACATGTCGAATATGTTAGAACATTAACCCACTAAAGACGGTTGGGAAGAAATCTTACCGATCGAAATTGTAGTTTTTAACACGTTTTTATTAGTTTCACCTGTATGTTTGCTTGTAACCGACTCTTTTGGGCTCGATTTTGCCCTACTTTAAGCGATCAGATTTGATTCAAACTTTGCACACTTGTCAAAGACCGATGACAAAACAATAATTCAATAAATTTGTCTCTTTATCACAAGGATTAGCTCGTGTTGCCCTTGCGCCTTTAAATTCCAAACAACCAACCTTCTACGGAATCGAACCCTGGTGTGCCGTTACAATCCCAGTAATCACAGAACCTATCATCGACAATTGATAAGGCAGACATTTGAAATATTTGTCGTGGGAACGACACGTTTTAGTCACATTATCCTGATCTTCAGGATTAGTGATTTTTTATATTCAGAGACACGGTAGTGTTTGTGCCAAGTAATATGGCGTATACTAAGGCATACACAAGACTTAAATTTGAGACCAGTATGTGATTATTGGCAGGAACAACTGGAGAGTTTTGTACACTTAACTAAAAGAAAATTATAGTTTACAGAAAAAATAATTAATAGTTTAAAAAACTAAAAAACACGCTATAATAGAAAAGTGAACTAAAAAGTAGAAAATAATTTTAAAAAGTTTGAAATAAGAATAGAGTGATTAACAAGAAATATTTATTTTATCCTAAAAATGCGTGGGGTGCTTGATGTCAATTGTTGTAAATATTCAATGACAGATATTGGTAAAAGTAGAGCCATTATGAAAATACCTTAAAAAGCACTCCACGCTTTTTTACGATAAAATAAATATTTCTTGCGAATCACTCTATTCTTATTTCAAACTTATTTAAAATTATTTTCTACGTTTTACTTCACTTTTCTATTAAAGCGTGTTTTTTAGTTTTTTAAACTATTCATTATTTTTTCTTTGCTAATAAATGGCGATTGTGGTTCTACTTACTGTTTTTTAAAAATCATCCAAATGATTTTTCAAAAAATCTAAAAAATTCAAAATATACCCCAAATGATCTAAATAAACAAGGTAAAAATTAAAAATAATTACTGTTTATCCATTTGAAAGTTACACGCTTCCAATACTTTCAAACGGACTACAATCCAAATCTTTTAGCCAACCTGATGGCTGTGGTGTTAGAGCTCTGGCCTCGCCATACCAAAGTGGCAAGTTTTTTTTCTTCTTTATCTTGGATTGAGCATGGATGTTCGTTTTCATTTACAATCCATATTAAGCTGTATGTCCTGGCCCTCCATTTCCAGTCTGCCGACCAAACGGTATAGTGGTTAGCGTGCTAGACTCTAGACCGCGAGGTTGCCGGTTCGAGTCCCGTGTTTGGCATGGGTGTTTGTAAATGTATATTGGCTTGTCTAATGACGAATGTTTCGGCGCATTATAGCCCTCGTGTTGCTGACGGCGCCAGATAATCTGAAAACAACCAATCAACCAACCAATCCATTTTCAGTCTTTGTTCGCAAAAATAAGTCATTGAACGTATAAACCAACCAAACCTTTTGGATTTCCACCCGACCGCCAAGATCAGAAATGCAATTTGAGAATCAAACGGTATAGTGGTTAGCGTGCTAGACTCTAGACCGCGAGGTTGCCGGTTCGAGTCCCGTGTTTGGCATGGGTGTTTGTAAATGTATGTTGGCTTGTCTAATGACGAATGTTTCGGCGCATTATAGCCCTCGTGTTGCTGACGGCGCCAGATAATCTGAAAACAACCAATCAACCAACCAATCCATTTTCAGTCTTTGTTCGCAAAAATAAGTCATTGAACGTATAAACCAACCAAACCTTTTGGATTTCCACCCGACCGCCAAGATCAGAAATGCAATTTGAGAATCAAACGGTATAGTGGTTAGCGTGCTAGACTCTAGACCGCTAGGTTGCGGGTTCGAGTCCCGTGTTGGCATGGGTGTTTGTAAATGTATGTTGGCTTGTCTAATGACGAATGTTTCGGCGCATTATAGCCCTCGTGTTGCTGACGGTGACAGATAATCTGAAAACAACCAATCAACCAACCAATCCATTTTCAGTCTTTGTTCGCAAAAATAAGTCATTGAACGTATAAACCAACCAAACCTTTTGGATTTCCACCCGACCGCCAAGATCAGAAATGCAATTTGAGAATCAAACGGTATAGTGGTTAGCGTGCTAGACTCTAGACCGCGAGGTTGCCGGTTCGAGTCCCGTGTTTGGCATGGGTGTTTGTAAATGTATGTTGGCTTGTCTAATGACGAATGTTTCGGCGCATTATAGCCCTCGTGTTGCTGACGGCGCCAGATAATCTGAAAACAACCAATCAACCAACCAATCCATTTTCAGTCTTTGTTCGCAAAAATAAGTCATTGAACGTATAAACCAACCAAACCTTTTGGATTTCCACCCGACCGCCAAGATCAGAAATGCAATTTGAGAATCAAACGGTATAGTGGTTAGCGTGCTAGACTCTAGACCGCTAGGTTGCGGGTTCGAGTCCCGTGTTGGCATGGGTGTTTGTAAATGTATGTTGGCTTGTCTAATGACGAATGTTTCGGCGCATTATAGCCCTCGTGTTGCTGACGGTGACAGATAATCTGAAAACAACCAATCAACCAACCAATCCATTTTCAGTCTTTGTTCGCAAAAATAAGTCATTGAACGTATAAACCAACCAAACCTTTTGGATTTCCACCCGACCGCCAAGATCAGAAATGCAATTTGAGAATTAGAAAAATCAAATTAAAATAAAGTAATTGCTCACTTATGCATTTTTACTTGAATATTTCTTATATTTTAAGATTGCGATACTTGATGTCACATAAACCCTCCTTCTTTACAAACTCAAAGGCCATTAATTAAATTTGTGTACCCTGGTAAAATATAAATCGATTTGGCTCGTAAAAATGAAAAAAAAAACATTCCAATCTATGTTAAACTAGGGGTGTGGAACATCGCATAACTTTTAATCACACTATAATACTGATGTGGATTTGTCTCTTTTGCAGTTTTTATATTTTCAACATTTATTTAGCAAAAATGTCCAGTTTGGCAATATTTTCTGCTATAATTCTTGTGTGGGTCCGTAAATATATATATATATATATATATATATATATATATATATATATATATATATATATATATATATATATATATATATATATATATATATATATATATATATATATATATATATATATATATATATATATATATATATATATATATATATATATATATATATATATATATATATATATATATATATTTACGGATATATATATATATTTACGGATATATATATATATTTACGGATATATATATATATATATATATATATATATATATATATATATATATTTACGGATATATATATATATATATATATATATATATATATATATATATATATATATATATAAATAAAATGATGATTTTGGTGATATACTTTTCGATAATTCTTATATTATTATAAATGAAACTGAGGAGAGAAGAAAAAGCGATTGTTGATGAGGTATGCTCAAGGAAAGAGAACTCTGTGTTGAAGGCATTCGTTTGTCAACTTTTTAAGCCATTAAAGCATTTTTAAGGAAATTTCGGAGGTGGGGATATTTAAAACACCTTAAGATGCATTTGCACAGCGATTTTTATCAAAATCGTTAGAGCCGTTTTTTAGCAATCATTGAAAAACATGATTTTTTCAATGGCAGCTACCTTACGCGCATGTGCGATTTTGACGAAAACCTTAATGGTAGGTCACATGGCTACCACCAACTCGCATACCCTTCACCAAAATGGAAATTTTGGCGACATACTTTTCGATAATTCTTATATTATGCTTACTTATAAGTGAAACTGAGAAGAGGAGAAAAAACAATCGTTCATAAGCTATGCTCAAGGAAAGAGAACTCTGTGTTGAAGGCATTCGTTTTTCAACTTTTTACGCCATTAAAGTATTTTTACGGGAATTTCGGAGGTGGGGATGTTTAGAACAGCTTAAGAGGCATTTGCACAGCGATTTTTATCAAAATCGTTAGAGCCGTTTTTTAGCAATCATTGAAAAACATGATTTTTTCAATGGCAGCTACCTTAAGCGCATAAGCGATTTTGACGAAAACCGCGGGGACACACACCAACGGTTCGGTCACGGAGCGGATACCAGCCCCCTTTGGATAAATGTGGAAAGGGGAGAAATGCACTGAAATCTTAAGGCGGGTTTAATTTGTAAGAGGTTGGAAAAAACTGTCACCTTAATTGGGACAGCTACTCCTCCCCCTTACAAATCTCACACTCCTTAAGATTTCTGTGTATTATCTCCCCCTTCGACATTCATCAAAAGGGGGCTTGTAACCGCGCCGTGCCCGGACCCGTCCTGTCTGTCTTCAGCTTAATGGTAGGTCCTTGGGCCATCACCAACCTGCTTACCAAATTTGAACCTCGTAGGTCAATTTGTTTGGGAGTCATGCTGACCAAGTACTTACAGACAGACATTTTTTCTAGATCACTTTTTTGAGATCAGGATGTTCCAAAAAGTGAAGAAATGAAAGAAAAAAAAATCGATTTTTATTTTTGTTGATCGAATCTTATACTTTCATTACCCTATGTATTACTTATGAGTAATTGAAAGTAATAATAAGAGAGACGAGCTCCAGAAAAGTTTCGAGCAGTGAACTGAAGTTCTCTCAAAATAGAGAAAACACAAAGAGAATGCGACCTACAATTTTCTACCTACGAAGAATTGTCCGGACTGAATGCTTTGATGTTAACAGGACGCACTCCGCTGCTTTCGTTTTCTACAATTGGCGTGTTTGTGCTCAGCCAAGCAGGTGCTTGTTAAATGTTGAGTGTGACTGATCCTTATGCCATCGATCTTTAAGTTGAATGCCAGCTTGCCAAAAATAATTTTATTTCACGCGATCTTACCTTAAGATTAAAAGAAATTCCATTTTCGCGTGATAACTTATGGTCAACTCATAATTATTGGTCAACCTTGTAACTTTCTTACAAAATTAAAGCATTTCTCAGGAAGATATGACAGGGAGGGTTGTGACAGTCCTTTTTACTGAAAGCTACTTTTATTTGCTAGATCAGCGGTTCCTAATCTTTTTAGTTGTGTGGAACACCTATTTTGTAAAAAACTAGGGGTGTGGAACATTGCACAATTTTCAATTAACTATAATACTGACGAGAATTTGTGTCATTTAAGGTATACATATACAATTAAGATGATTTTCTTTAAATTTTAGTTAATAATTTCAAACTTTTTGGCAGTATATCAGTATTAAAAATGATGGATTTATATATATAAACTTTATTTTTCCGTCAATTTTTTAATCAGCTAATTGCAATTAAAGTGACTAATTAGGACATTATTAGAATTTACATAAATAAACTTGTAATTAACTTAGAGGTATGATTTTTACTGCAAATAAAAGATATTATATTGATGCATGTTCCTATCGAGAATTTTGAATTTGGCTGCAATATTTATTTAATTATACATTTTTTAATAAAAAGTTTAAAAAAATACATAGTTTTTAACAAAAAATTAAGATTCAAATATTCATAAAAAATGTATTTATAACAATATAAGTTAGATTCTCCATAGAAAACACATTCACAAGTTGTGTCTTCAGAACAAAATTAAAATTTTGTAAATCGGACAATTTATTATGAAGTTATGACCATTGGCGTAAAGTCATATAACACCAAAGTGTCATTCTTCAGAAAACGCGTTTAAAGTTGACTACTCTAAAGAAGGTGATACAAAATATGTTCACAAAAACCCACTGTAATTTGAAAAGTAAATTGAGTCTCAGAAAGAAAATGGTATTATTTTAAAGGTAATGAATTCGGGAATATTTTTAAACAAAAAAAAAAATGCAGACTTGAGTCAAATTTTGAAATTCCTAATATATAAGTATACCTTAACGTATTTATATTTTCATCATTCATTTAGTGAAAGTGGACAGTTTGACAAAATTTTATGTGATAATTCTTGTATGTGTCCCCCCCCCCCCCCAAAAAAAAAAAAAATCTTAGTAAAAATAATGATTTTGGCGATATACTTATCAATATTTCTTACATTATACTTTCTTGTTAGTGAATGTGGACAAAGAAGAAAAAACGATCGTTGACGAGGAATGCTCAAGGAAAGGCATTCTTTTTTCAACTTTTCACGCCCTTAAAGCATTTTTATGGGAATTTCGGGGGTGGGGGTGTTTAGAACAACTTAAGAGGCATTACCACAGCGATTTTGAACAAAATCGTTTGAGTCGTTTTTTAGCAATTACTGAAAAACGTGATTTTTCAATGGCAGCTACCCTATGCACATGCGCAATTTTGACTAAAACCTTAATGGTAGGTCCTTAGGCCATCACTAACCCTCACACCAAATTTGAACATGATAGGTCAATTTTTTCGGGAGTTATGCTGATCCAAATGCGGCCCTAGGTTCATTTTTCAGGGGGGGGGGGCCATTTTAAACTTTAAGTTCGTAAAATGTATGCACTATGTAACCTAATTATAATAAACTAACTGCTGATTAAATGCTTGATTGCAATGATAAGTGTAGAATTTTCTAAATTAGTAATTTTCATTTGATGCAGAATTAAAAAAGTTAATTTAAGCTTGAATTGCTCTCCTGAAAAATAAGAAAAGAGTAAAACAAAGAAATTACAAAAAATAAAAATAGTTAATAATTGTTTTACAATCACACTTCTTTACTCTTTGAAAGCCTAAAGAACAAAATCCAATTTCCTCTGCTTTGTTTTGGCAAATCTGCCTATGACACAGCTCACATCAATGTTTATGTCTCTGTGAGTATGCAACAAGCTAAGTCCTGCTAACCTTTCTTCCCCCATTCTAGCTCTTAGCCACGTTTTCAAGCGTCGAAGGGTAGAGAAACTTCATCAGCAACTTCATCAAGCTTCTTCAGCAGAGGCAACGCTAACTGGTAGTGTTGCCAAAATTTTAAGTAACTCGTAAATAGTAGGATATACATATTTGTCACAAGCTCTCATTGTATCTATCGCAGAAGTGGGGAGCTATTCTTCTTTTTTCAATTTCTCTCTCCATAGTGCTAGCTCACTTTCAATCAGAATAACACTCATTTGTGTAAAATTGGTATGAACTTCTTTAATAAGTTTTAAAGCTCGTTGCTTTCTGATTCTGTTGGCTTTTCCATATCGAAGGTTGGAATCAGTAATCGAAAGCCAAAACAATCCAAATTTTCTTTTGGAAATCTTCCTATTAGGTCTTTAATTATATTATCCAATAAAGGTATGTAAACCGAGATTCTAAAATACTCTTCTGGTATTTGAGTATTTCTTTTTAGAGAAGTATTTAAAAATGCTCTCATTTTTTCTTTTTGAAGACATATTGTAGATATTCGTCACTAATTACTCGAGGTAAAATGATCACGAAAACTTTAAACAACGAATAAAAGTGTTGCTAGTTCAACAGATATTTTCACAATAAATGGCCTGTCTAAACTAGTTATAACAATAACACAGTACCGATTCCATGCCCAAGTGACAAAAGTCACACACTAGTCCAGACATCACGTGTTGAAATTACCCTCGGCGCCATGGTTGCTTAGAAGAGCATGGTTGTTCCAAAAAGGGGCAGAGGCCCCCGGGAAAAAGGAAATCGTCGTTTAGGAGGGGGATGGTCACTACCTGTGTACTTGTGTTGTGTACTATAAACTCGTATATTGTGTCGTGTGTTGGTGTGTTGTGTACGTAAATACATTTAAAACCAGGGTTTTTTCTGAGGGGGGGGGGGGCTATAATTTTTTGTACTGTAAACAAAAAATTTACGTTAATGAAATTGTGCTTAAAAATCTGTATTTTCACCGTTTTTTAAACTGGAAATTCTCAAAGAGTTTTGGGATATTTGAAAGGGCTAGGAAGGAAGAGGGAACCCTTCAAGGAGGGGGCCATGGCCCCCATGCCCCCCCCCCCTTGAAGCCGCCAATGTGCTGATCACGTAAACACACATAAACAATTTTTCTAAATCACCTTTTTGACATCAGGATGTTCCAAAACGTGGAGAAATGCAACAAAAAAAAAAAATCGAAATATTATTTTTTTTACCAAATACTACACTTTCATTACCTTATGTATTACAACAAAGGGAAATTTAACAAGATTTTAAAGTGAAAATAGTTTACTATTTATATACTAAGTTGATAATTTGTTTAACTTTGAGACTTGCAACAATTTAATAGAAACGTTTATTTCCGCTTTTTTAACAAGGATTTTGGTCATCAATGATGACTCAATTCCTCAAAAGGACCTTATCCTGTGAAGGTCGGCTTTTTACTTTCAATTACCCATATCACCAATATCCAATTTCTAATATATTCAATTTCCTATCACTGTTACCAGACATTAAAAACTTTTTGTTTGTCCCCTCTGTTTTGACCCGTCTCCATGACAAGCTAAGCAACCCTTTTTACAGTACCATCTTTATATAGCAGAACTCAGTGACGAATATTACAAGAAACAAATCATCTTGGGTAATTGAAAGTAAAAAGCCGACCTTCACAGGATAAGGTCCTTTTGAGGAATTGTGTCATCATTGATGACCAAACTCCTTGTTAAAAAAGCGGAAATAAACGTTTCTAATAAATTGTTGCAAGTCTCAAAGTTAAACAAATTATCAACTTAGCATATAAATAGCAAATTATTTGCACTTTAAGATCTTGTTAAAATTTAAATACATTCAAAATTTCCTATCGCTGTTACCAGACATGAAAAACTTTTTGTTTGTCCCCTCTGTTTTGACCCCTCTCCATGACAAGCTAAGCAACCCTTTTTACAGTACCATCTTTATATAGCAGAACTCTGTGACGAATATTACAAGAAACAAATCATCTTGGGTAATTGAAAGTAAAAAGCCGACCTTCACAGGATAAGGTCCTTTTGAGGAATTGTGTCATCATTGATGACCAAACTCCTTGTTAAAAAAGCGGAAATAAACGTTTCTAATAAATTGTTGCAAGTCTCAAAGTTAAACAAATTATCAACTTAGCATATAAATAGCAAATTATTTGCACTTTAAGATCTTTTTAAAATTTAAATACATTCAAAATTTCCTATCGCTGTTACCAGACATGAAAAACTTTTTGTTTGTCCTCTCTGTTTTGACCCCTCTCCATGACAAGCTAAGCAACCCTTTTTACAGTACCATCTTTATATAGCAGAACTCTGTGACGAATATTACAAGAAACAAATCATCTTGGGTAATTGAAATGTTTGTCATTGTAGAATTTTCCCTTTCTTTTGAACCACTTTTTTTCCCCTTTGAGTATATAGTTTTAAACTTTTTTTTTATACCACTTGTTTAGGAAAACTAAAGATGAAATAATACAGCCCGTACAAAAGTTTTTTATATAAATCCTTTATGTGCTATTCATTATCAAAATGCCGTTTCTGTTGCCAACGTGTATTTGGTTCGGCATCTAATTTTAAATATTAAAAACATCTCTATCAGCAAAATTTGCGGTAAACTATTTTTAAATTTATCCGTTAAAAATGTATGTGAATTTATGCACTCAAATCCAAATATCTTTTAATTATTTTGATTAAAACAATTTATTTTATATTTTATTTATTAAAACAATTTTGGCAACAGGAATGCAACGCGTCTTGCTTTCTAAATTAACCGCCATTTTGTCTATTTTAACCACCATCAACCAAACTGGCCGGAGCTATTTTCCTGATTGAGAGACACCATAATATGACAAGTCTATTTAAGTTGAATTCTGTAGAGAGTCGAAATCAAAAGTTTTCAATGAACACGATTTCCGCATGTCGCTACTTTTCGGCACTTTCCTCATCAATTACCTGTACATTAACACTAAGATTGAACTCGTACAAAATTGTATTTTATCATTAAACTTGAAAATTCCATGAAAAACCTTGGGGTGTGGAACATCGCAAAACTTTAAATATTATTTATCATTGTATAAAAATAGGATGCATTACCGATTTCATGTTTTCACTCATCTCCAGTGCCGGAACTAGGGGGGGGGGCAGGCGGGGCAGCTGCCCCGGGCGCTAACCAGAGGGGGCGCCGAAAAGCCTACAAAGCACTATTTGTTGTATAAATTTTAATATTTGGACAAAAGGATAATTCTTCATTAATAAATTTTAATTTTTTCTTAAAATTCTGGATGATCTTTAAGATATCCAACAGAAGAAAAAATTCACTTGAAAAAAAAAATATATACATTTCTGTACAAAGAAAGTAATAATCTATCCTTTTACAAAAGAATGACATCGAATTCTCCCTACCCCCTGGTGAAGAATAGGTTTGTGCTATATGGCAGGCTGCCAGAAATGCTAATTTAAAATCGCATTGGTAATATAGTCGCAATGTAGTTCGATAAAATTTAGCGTTACAACAATTTAATGCTGTTGAAATTTTCGTAAATTGAAATATGTCGAAGAAATTATCTGGGGCGCAGAATCCCAGAAAAGCAAAAGAAACTGCAAGAATATCCCAACCTTTTATCATCTTGGCTAGTTCACGAGACTGAAACCATTGAAGGTAAGAATTTTTTTTAATTTGTAACCTAATAAACTTTGGAAGATGTGTATTAAGGACAAGGGTTACGTTTGGGATATATCTCTTGCCAAATATATTTATTGTTCTCTAGGCGTCCGCAGGAATTTTTACAGGGGGTTGCAAGATGTTGAATTGTTTAGAAATCGTTTACTTTTGTTTTTGAGGTTGATTATCGTTAACTTTAAAGGTTCATTGCGATTCCTAATGAAAATTAATTAGCAAAAAGTTAATTAACAATTGAAATAATTAACGATTGAAAAGTTTTCTCTAAGAGAATAATTTAGTATTTCTTCAGCTAAAAACAGATTTTTTTTTCATTTTTGCACATTTTGAATCGTGCTGAGTTTAAAAAAACTGGGGGTGTTGAACTTTGAACAACTTTCAATTCCCACTATTTCCTTCATTTAATTTAGCAATTATTTTGGCTGTAAAAAATGACAGCTACCCTTTGCACAAGCACGATTTTGACAAAAACCGTAACGCCAGGTGTAATGGCCAAAGTAGGTCAATCCGTTTGAAAGTAATGCTGACCACAGACAACACACGGACCCACAAACTTTTTTTCTAGAACACTTTTTTGATTCAGAATGTTCTGAAACGTGAAGAAATGCAAAAAAGTTATGCGACAAAAAGTGGAAAGATGAATGCCTGCAGCACAAGAATTCCTATTTATCGCAAAACATATCTATTTTTTAAAAACAAAAACCGAAAACAGTAAATTACATCCTACCAAATCTCAATTTAAATGCACTGACTAAATATGTGAGTATATATTTTTAACAATATATTTTACTATATATTTTTAAATCCCTTATATTAACTTCACTTTTGTTTGAGTGTGCGTTTGAGCCTGGCGTACAAATCTGCTGATACTTAATTAACCCCCTTCCCATCATTCTGAAACTTGGCCAATTAGCTTAAAGCCCATGACAATACATTGTATTAAATTTTTAGGGATGTAACTGTCACCAAAAGGTCGACTTTACCATCTAATGTCATCACAACACTAGCAAATAAAATCCCATTGCTGGTTAAGACTTTTTACCTGATGCCAAACGAAAATATTATAAAAATAAATAAATAAATAAATTGGCTTGCGTGATAGCACGCATTTACGGCACGTTCCAGAATAAATTAAATCAGTTATAATTTGATTACTGGATGAAGTCTTGTTGCCAGTATTTTTTCAGTTAAGATAAATAATTGTTCGGGCATAAATCCCATATTATTATTTTTTTAATCGACGCGCTCGTTTCGAAAGCATTTTAATAAATCATTTAAAAAAAAAAAAACTTTTATTGTTAATAAAGTGATAATTCTTATGAGGGATTTGATTAAAAAATTTGTTTTTTATAGGTTAAATTATTAACACTCCTACTTTTCTTTTTTGATCATATACAAGCATTCAAACATGTTTCGTAAAAAGAGAAAACGGAAGCATAAAAGTGCCTAAGTGTAACATTTTATCTATTCCTAAATAATGAAAAAATAATAAAATATCAAGGCATGAATTCTAAAAATAGATCTCAAGGCCTTATTTTTCATAAAAAATAACGAAAAAGAAAGTATTTTCCATGAAGTGATAAATAAAATAAAAAGAATCCAGTCTCCATGCTACGAGAAAAAGGCGCCACGCAACTATGAAAACTCTTTCAATTTTAGAGTTGAAAAAACACGCTGAAAATTTAGCAAGTATCTACAAAGAAGATATAGATATCCATGAAATATCCATCGAAATAGAGAGCTTTAAAAGCCATATACTAGACATTACGTCAGATTTAAAAACTGCTACGCCAGCTATTCTTTTCAACCTAATACACCAAAACGGTTATCAAGAAGTCTATCCAAACATATCAACGGCCCTTCATATTTTATTGACAATTCCTGTAACTGTTGCTTCAAATGAAAGAAGCTTCAGCAAGTTTAAACTTATTAAAAACTACACAAGAAATTGTACAAAACAACAAAGACTAACAAATTTAAGCATTATTTCCATAGAGTATAAATTAGCATCTTCTTTGTCCTACGAAGAAATCATCAAAACTTTTGCGGCACAAAAGGCCCGAAAAGTTAAGTTTTGAGAAACATATTTTTTACTTTTGAGTACATCTACTTATATATATAAAATTAAAATCTGTCTGAGATGTTACCTAAAAACTCGAGATCTACTGAACCAATTTGGATAAAATTGGTGTCTCTTGGTAGTTTATTTACTGCTGAAGATAATAGACACATTTTACTGCACTTTAATTGCACACAAATTGTTCTATAATTTAATTATGTCTGAACGGATAGTGAAGCAATTGTTGGCAGCACTAAAGTATAAGCAAATGAGTAGATTATTTGTGTTTATTGCTAAATTTTCAGCGTGTTTGCCGATTAACTTTTGAAATGTCAAAGAACTTATGGCTATAAGAAGGCAAGCTTCGCCAAAGCGTAAGTAAAGATATCACGCGAATTTTCCAAGTTGAGACCACAAAACCCGCCAAATTGTAAGGATTTCTAGGCGTGTGCCATTGCATTTGCACAGAGTTATATTGTCATTTTGACGACATTATTTTTCACCAAACAGATGTCATGTTCGTCAAATTTTGTCCATTGCATTGGTGAGAATTTTAAATTCTCCAAGAAAATGGAGAACTCACACATAGCACAGTAAGTAATATATTATTCATTCTATTATTAAAATGAGTTTCAATAAGTTTAAATTAATTGTTCTAAGATTAACATTTATGTGTTTACCAACTATTCAATGATTTTTGTAGACAAGTCATTAAATTAATTTGCTTTTGTGTTCAATGAGTTCTGGTAATATTCGGAAGCTTTTAAAATTTTTGTATTAGTATTTTACAGAAGAAAATATTTTTTGAAATGTAAAACAGCTTAATTGTTTATGATCTAAGACGTTTTGAAACCAGGTTAACCAGATTTTGTGTTAAAAAGTGTTACATATCATTCAACTATGTTCTTTTATTTCATTGTAACTGACATTATTTGTATTGATTCATTAGTTTTTTTTTTTTTTTTTTTTTTTTGTCTTTATGCAAATCTTTATGCAAGCAGAATGAACCCTGGTCATTAATAAGGGCTTGTCAAATATATTTATTTAAAATTTCAATTAATTCTTTTATTGTTTGTTTCAAAACAGAATTTTACAAAGGAAAAATCTTTGTTAATTTTCAATGTATATATAGTTAGCTTCAAATCTAAAAAATTATTGTGTGGGGGCGCCAAAATGAATTCTTGCCCCGGGTAAAAAGTTACCTAGTTCCGTCCCTGCTCATCTCTCTCCCTCTCTATATATATAAGGCAAAGCCCTCACTCACTCACTGATTCATTCATTCACTCACTCACTCATAACTAATTCCCCCATTTCCCACATGTCCACAACTCTGAAAATTGGTACAAATATCAACAAAGATAAACATAGAAAAAGTACGGTATTCCGATCTCGATTAACCCACTTTATGGGGTCGAAAAGGGGTTAAACTTTCTAAATGAGGGATACTCGAATGTCCTACTTCCCATTTTGGTCACAATTCTGATATTTGGCGCAAATGTTAAAAGGGAAAATTTAAAAAAAAAAAAAAAGTTATTCCAGTATCGATTCATGAATTTTTAAGGGGAGTAAAAGTCGACGCAACATTGAAACTATACGAGGAATACCTGAACGTCTCACTTCCAATGCAACTACAACTTTGAAATTTAGAACTAAGAGTAAACATAAACACAATAAACTATTGTAATCTCGATTACGTAATTAAAAAGGGTCCAAAGGGGGGTTAAACGTTCTTAGCGAGGGATATTCAAATGTCTCATTTCCATTATAGTATTCACAATTAAAAAATTTGGAAAAATTTCAACAAAGGAAAGTTCTTATTTTGATAAATCAGTTCGTCGGGATCGAAATGCGAGCAAACGTCTGAAGTGTAGAATACATGAATGTCTTTTGATCGCTAAAATGCTCATGGTAAAATTTCGTAGCGCAGCACGGGTATTCAGCTAGTCTCTCTCTATATATAAGGCAATGACCTCACTCACTCATTAACTAATTCTCCTACTTCCCACATGATCACGACTCTGAAAATTGGCACAAATATCAACAATGGTAAACATAGAAAAAGTAAGCGATTCCGATTTCAATTAACTAACTTTAAGGGGTGAAAAAGGGGTTAAAATGCTCCAAATGAGGGACATTCGAATGTTTCACTTCCCACATGGTCACAATTCTGAGAATTGGTACAAATGTCAACAATGGTAAACATAGAAAAAATGAACTATTCCGATCTCGATTACCCCACTTTAAAGGGTGGTAAAGGGGTTAAAAGTTTCAAATTAAGGATATTCGAATATCCCACTTCCCATTTGGTCACAATTCTGAAAATTGGTACAAAAGTCAACCAACATAAGAAAAAACTATTGCGATCTCGATTAACCCACTTTAAGGGGAGGAAAAGGGGTTAAGCGTTCTAAACGAGGGGTTTTCGAATGTCTTACTTCTCATATGGTCACAACTCTGAAAATTGGTGCAAATATCAACAAAAACATACATAGAAAATTTAAGCTAATCCAATCTCGATTAACCCACTTTAAGGGGTTGAAAAGGGGTTAAAAATTCCAAACGAGGGATATTTGAATGTCCCACTTCCCACATGGTCACAATTTTGAAAATTGGTACAAATATCTGAAAAAGTAAGCTATTTCGATCTGGATTAACCCGCTTTAAGGAGTGGAAAAGGGGTTAAACGTTCCAAATGAGGGATATTCGAATGTCCCACTTCGTATTTGGTCACAATTCTGAAAACTGGTACAAATGTCAACAAAACAAACATAGAAAATTTAAGCTCTTCCTGTCTCGATTAACCCATTTTAAGGGGTTGAAAAGAGGTTAAACGTTCCAAACGAGGGATATTCGAATGTCCTACATCCCACATGGTAACAATTTTGAAAATTGATACAAATATCAATAATGATGAACATAGAAAAAGTAAACTATTCCGCTCTCGATTAACCCCCTTTAAAGGTTTGAAAAGGGATTAAACATTCCAAATGAGGGATATTCCAATGTCCCACTCCCCATTTGGTCACAATTCAGAAAATTGGTACAAAAGTAGCCTTTTATGAAAAAATTAATGAAAAAAACAAATTAAAATTTTAAATTTCTTTTTGTCAGTCCAATTAGCATGCCAAAACTACTTGCGTTAAAAATTTCAGAACTGTTGCCCATTTACAAATCGTTTTGTAAAATATTTGTTAATTAATTTTTAAAAAATTAAAAAACAAATAAAATTTTAAAATTTTGTACTTCAAAAATCCAATTAGATGGCCACAGCTACTTATGTTGAAAATTTCAAAGCTGTAGCCCTATTTGAAATCGTTTTGTAAAATATATACTTATTAATTAAAAAAAATTAATTAACAGCGAACTAAACAAAAATTTAAAATTCTGTTTTTCTAAAATCCAATTAGAAGGCCAAAACTACTTGTGTTGAAAATTTCAGAACTGTACCCCAATTACAATTCGTTTTGTAACATATTTTTTAATTAAATAAAAAAAATTAAATAATAAAAAACAAATAAAAATTTAAAATTCTGTTTTTCAAAAGTCCAATCAGAAGGCCAAAACTATTTTTGTTGAATATCTCAGAGCAGTAGCCCTATTAGAAGTCATTTTGGTAAAAAAAAAATGTTAATTAATTAAAAAAAAAAAAACTAATCAAAATTTTAAAATTCTGTTTTTCAAAACTACAATTAGAAGGCTAAAACTACTTATGTAAAAATATCGGAGCTGTATCTCTGTTTGAAAAAAAAAATTAACTAAAAGGAACTAATTAAAATTTTAACATTATGTTTAACATGTATGCAATTAGAAGGCCAAAACTACTTATGCTGAAAATTACAGAGCTCTACTCCAATTTTAAGTAGGTTCCTATAGATCAGCGTCAGCCACTACGCGGCCAGCGGGCCGTATTTGGCCCGCCACAGATTTTTCTGCGGCCCACCGGCACCTTAGAAGATACTTTAAAAAAAAAATCAAATTTCACGGTATGGATATCTTTTTTTTTTTTTTTTTTTTTTTTTTACACATAATTGTAATTTATCCGAAATAATATGTGTTAACTATGCAGAACAGAGTTCTGCAATACGTGAATTATCTGAAGAAGCTTATAGCAAGGTGGTTTTCATTAAGAATAAATTCAGGAATAACTGAATCTCATTTGGAGAATTTATTAAATTTATCGCAACAAATACTCCAAAAGACATCGATTTTATTAAAAGTTGCATCACGTTGAAGCAATAGATCCACTTCTTATTTAGAGTTTGATTTACTAATAATGAAAACTATTTTTTTTTTTTTTTGAAAAAAATCCAATTTTAAATTCTAATTTTATTAAAATAAAAAAATATTTTTTCCCAGTTTTCAGAAATTCTTTATATAGTTAAATCAATAAATATTAAGGATACATATTTTGGTGTATCCCCCCCCCCCTCGAAAAATTTCAACATAAGTCATACTGCCCATTTCTAAAAGTTAAAGGCGAACGCTGCTATAGATCCACAGAGCCACAGACAGACACACAGCTTGTTTTATAATTATAGATTACGGCAAAGGGGATAAATCAGTTTTTGTAAACTTCCAATAATAGAGCTTATTGAACTCATTTACGGTAACCCTGAAAAAATCGCATCAAACGTCGATAATTCCTGTTCGGAATGTCGCAATTTAAAACATTGAAGTGGGAATTGCCATACGTAATAATCCCATAGATAAAAATCATGATTTATACTTTCCCAGAAACAATTATGATCGCAAAGATGACGGGGCCTGCAATTTTCGTTTCCACCAATAATCCGCTAATGGAATGACGTCACGCAAAAACACGTCGTCTCGCGGGATCCTGCGTGACCCTGAAATTCAAACGGGCGAGACAATGCTCCCGCAAAGTGCATCATATGAATTTGGTACACATAAAAGAACTAAGACTTAAGGTGTAAGTATAGGTTTCAACATTTTTTTTTTAATTTTCAATTTAAAAATTAGACCTTTGCACCTTAAAAAGTACATTATTTGTTATACTGTTTCCAATATATATATTTTTTAATTTTTTCAATTTTAATAATAAATTAACATTTAATCAACTAATTAGGCTAATTTCGAACGGTAATGACAAAAATTCTAATTCACCCACACATACAATTTTGGTGTTCAATAATGCGAAATACCCGGCTCTATGATTTGACCCTATTATCAGAATTTTACAGTGTGTATATTTTGTGATATCTTGCTTTAACTGAATCTATTAGAAAAATCCAAGTTTTTTTTATACAGAATCTTATCTTTAAAATTCATTTAAAAAATATTTATTTTCAAATCACTTAGTATTTAGGGTCAAAACATTCAACAATGTATGCAGATTATATAGCAAAAAACAAATTTCAAAAAATATTTTTTAAAATGGAGTTATTACTGTTTGAATGAAATGCAAAATAGAAAAAACTACAATCTGAGAATAACTTTTAAAAAAGTATTTTTTTATATAAAAAACTGTTATTATTATACTAATCTATATATTTAATAGGCAATACGTTTTTTGGGGTTAGTCCGTCCGCCTAAACCGCTTAACCAATTTCAATGATCAAGGTGTCATTTTAAAGGAAATAAGCTGTAGATTTGCCAAAACGTACCAAAATAATTTATTAACACTTTATTAATTAGTTAAATTTCAATATTTTTCATCATTAAGCTACTACAAAGCCTCAATGATTTTGAATATATGATTGGCAACATCCTTATGTATGTAAACAACAAACCGGCTGCTCGGGGGTTCAACCAACCAACCAATCGTTGCTAATTTTAAAGCTATCCTTATATGTAAACAACACACCCGTTGCTAATTTTAAAGCTCTTTTTAAACTCTTCGTTTCAAAGTTGATTTTTTCTGTTTTTCTGAAGCATTTTTGTATTAGAGTAATTATTATTTTGAAGTATTTCTATCCAGAAAATGCTTCGCGTTGGACGTCGTTCTCTAATGGGGCGACTTATCAGAATAAATAAAAGATATTGGGACTTCAATGTTAGGGCATAGCTAATGAAGTTTTAAGTCAGAATGTTGGCGAATAGTATTAACTTTCTATTATGAAACTTGCAATTTAGGTGTTTTCTCTATTAGGCCTTACATTAAATTTTTTATGGCTGGCAAACCTATTCGTGCGCAGCAAGATGTTTTAACCACAAATTCGAGCGGCAAAGTCACTCAATCCGTGCGCAGCGAGGCGTTTGGGGGTTGGCGAGCGTTAGCGAGCAGGGGGCGAAGCCCCCTAGTTATTATATATTTCCTTTTTAGTATGCTCCTCCATCATAGGGTTTCCTTCTTTTGTGTTGTTTTTATTTTGCTTTTGTTTTTTACGGCCTTACAAATCTTCCCCGATTTTTAAGAGTTTTACGATTTGAAGCCTATAAGTATACCTTAACAATTAAAAAAACATAAATGTTGCGCACTTGTTGCATACATACTTTAAACACTAGGGGTGCGGAACATCGCACTATTTTCAATTACACTATAATACTGACGTGGATTTGTGCCGTTTACCATTCTTATATTTTCATCATTCATGTAGCAAAATTGGCATGTTAGGCGATATTTTTTTAGATAATTCTTGTAATGGTCTATAAAAATAAAAATAAATAAAAAATCTCAGCCAAAATAACGATTTTGTCAATACACTTTTCGATAATTTTTATATTATCCTTTCTTGTAAGTGAAACTGAGGAGAGAAGAAAAAAACGATCCTTGATGAGGTATGCTCAAGGAAAGAGAACTCTGTGGTAAAGGCATTCGTTTTTCAACTTTTTTCTCCAGTAAAGTATTTTTTCAGAGGTGGGGATGTTTAGAACACCTTATTAAGAGGCCACAGCGATTTTAAACAAAATCGTTAGAGCCATTTTTTAGCAATTAGTAAAAAACATGATTTTTTTCAGTGGCAGGTATCTTATGCGCATGTGCTATTTTGACAAAATCCTTAAGGGCAGGTCCCTGTGCCATCACCAAATGTGAACATCGTAGGTCAATTTGTTCTGGAACCATGTACACACAGACAAACATTTTTTCTAGATCACTATTTTGAAATCAGGATGTTCCAAAACTGAGAAAAATGCAAAAAATCATTTTTTTTTTTTTTTTTTTTTTTTACAAAATACTATACTTTTATTACGCTGTGTATATATATGGGTAATTGAAAGTAAAAATATAAAAACTAGGGGTGTGGAACATCGCACAACTTTCAATTACACTATATTGCTGATGAAGATTTGTGTAATTTATCCTTTTTTATATTTTCATCAGTCGCTTAGAAAAAATTGACAGTTTGGCGATATTTTTTGTGATATTTCTTATATGGGTTTTAAATAAAAAAAAAATAACGAAATTTGAATTTTGGAGATATGCTTGTCGATCATTCTTATATTATTTTTTGTAAATGAAACTGAGCAGAGATGGAAAAAAAAAAAGAAAACTAGAAGGAAAAAAAAAGAAGGAAAAAAAAAGAAGGAAAAAAAAAGAAGGAAAAAAAAAGAAGGAAAAAAAAAGAAGAAAAAAAAGATTGTTGATGCTCAAGGAAAGAGAACTCTGTGTTAAAGGAATTCGTTATTAGACTTTTTCACCATTAAAGCATTTTTACGGGAATTTCTGTGGTGGGAATGTTTAGAACACCTTAAGAGGCATTACCACAGCGATTTTGAAGAAAATCGTTAGAGCCGTTTTTTAGCAATTACCGAAAAACATGATTTTTTCAAAGGCAGCTAGCTACCTTACGCGCATGCGTGATTTTGACAAAAACCTTAATGGTAGGTACCATGGCTACCACCAACTAGCACACCAAATTTGAATATCGTAGGTCAATATGTTCGGGAGTTATGCTGACCACATACACACATAAACACACACATACATTTTTTCTAGATCACTTTTTTGAAATCAGGATGTTCCAAAACTTGGAGAAATGTAAAAAAATCACGAAATTTTTGTGACCGAGTGACCGAATGCCATACTTTCATTACTCTATGTATATATATGGGTAATTGAAAGTAAAAACTTAGACTTAAGAAGCTGTTACATTTGACTAATTAATTATTCCTGTGCAACGTTGAAGAATACAAAAATTCATATAATGCTACTAAAGAAGTTAACTGATGAAGCATTAAAATATACCAAAACGCGACAGAAAATTCAGATTTGCTTTTATGCAAAAAATTGTAATGTTTGTTTTGGCGACAGATCGAGAGTGTAACTGTTTGTTTATACAATTTGATAAACTATCAATATTCTCTTGTACTGTTTTGCGTCTGCATTTAGATGTAACAGATTCAAGCTCCGATTTTACTTTTAAGTGAAACATAGTTAATGCTCAGAAATATCGCTATTTTCAATTATGGACCCTTTCTTGCAATAAACATTTCAATGGAGGTGTAAAGATAAGTCCTCAGTAAAGACAATGGTCGTATTTTCTACAAGCTCAAGCAAGTACAATTATGTACATGTATATGCATAATACTTATTAGAAATATATTTTTTCAATTTATCTTGCATTTTTTACTATTTATGATACGTAATGAATATATATCTAGATAGGTATGACAGATATAAAATAAAATTAAAAAAAGAACACCACACTCAACTATGTGTAAGTATTATTATATACAATTTACATACAATTGCAAAAATACTTTTAATGCCTAGTATATTTTTCTTTAAAAGTTGATTTTTTTCCTTTTAAGTTCTTTTTATTTCGAAAATTCAATTTATTAATACTTAAAAAGTTTCAATATATATATATATATATATATTTTGCCACAATTACTTAAATTGAATTTTTTAATTTAAATAGCTGACCAAACTGTATAGTGGTTAGCGTGCAAGCTTCTAGACCACGAGGTTGAGGGTTCGAGTCCGGTGTAAGGCATGGGTGTTTGTAAATGTATGTTGACTTGTCAAATGACGAATGTTTCGGAGCATTATAGCCCTCGTGTTGCTGACGGTGCCGGAAAATCTGAAAACTACCAACCAACTTAATTTAAATATTCTATTCATATATGTTGTGAAATGCATTTTCTGAATCGATTAAAACCTTATTCTAGTATTTTTTCATAACTGATGAAGTTACTGCTGAAACTATCCGAAACTGCCAGACACCATCAAACATCTTTCAATTCAATTTTAATATCCTTCCTCACTTCGGAAAGTACAATAAATGTTCACAAATCACTATTTTGATCCATAAAATATTCAACTGTTATTAAATTTGTCAGGTTATGGGGAAATTTGCCTGGGATTCGTCATACGCAGCATTTCATTCCCCTTCCTTATCTACAGTAGTCAACCAAGGTTTGATCTAATCAAATCAATCTCAGCACGTAAAACCCTAATGTGTTATCTAATAATTACGCATTGCACTAACTCTTTGCAACTCGGAATACATTGTTCAGTAGCAGCCTTATAACTGGTTCGTTTCTGCTTACAGACAGCCATTTCTACAACACACAAATGAAGCCCTTATCGCCTATCAGGTGATTTCCAATTAAAGATCTGTCGTCATTTCCCAATTAAATTTTAATATCCTTCCTCACTTCGGAAAGTACAAGAAATGTTCACAAATCACTATTTTGATCCATAAAATATTCAACTGTTATTAAATTTGTCATGTTATGGTGAAATTTGCCTTGGATTCGTAATACGCTGCATTTCCCCTTCCTTTATCTACAGAAGTCAACCAAGGTTTGATCTAAACAAATCAATCTGTGCCCGTGAAACCCTACCGTGTTATCTAATAATTACACATTGCACTAACTCGTTGCAACTCGGAATACATTGTTCAGTAGCAGTCTTATAACTGGTTCGTTTCTGCTTACAGACAGACACCCATTTCTACAACACACAAATGAAGCCCTTATCGCCTATCAGGTGATTTCCAAACAAAGCGCTGTCGTCATTTCCCCAACAGCCAAAAGCGAAAGTCCTCAGCTGAAAAAAACACACACACACACCTTCATTGACCTAATCATCGTCTGCAACAAATTGCGAAGGATGTTTGACAGCGGACGATCGACCTTGGGACGATCCTCTCCAAAGCAACAAACCTCAAAAAGTACTTTGTTCTCGGGGCCTCTTCTTGTCCTGCTGGTTGCAACAACCTTCGGCCTTTCTCACTTTCTCTTGAGAGAGAGGGTATTTCCAGTTGGAGACTGGGGCCCCCGTCATCAGTGCAAATGCCAGGGACATCACGAGTTCGGAGTCGCCTCCAGCGCGGATTTTTTGGTCGCTACGCTGAATATTCCTAAGGAGGCAGGTCACGAGATATGGATGGGACGCCATTTGAATTGCAAGTGTTGAACATGGGTGAGAGGTCAATTCATTGCCCTCGTACCGTTCGCTTTTGGCTCTTTCTGAATCAGATTTTTTTTTTACTTCTGAAAATTTTGAAATACTTACACTGCCTGTATTAAGCACAGAGGTGGTATCTAGATTTTTTTGGTCAAATGGGGGGTTTGAGTTATTGCTGCCAGGTGGTTCTTTGTAATTTAGCCTACCTCAGTGCAGGAATTTACGTATAAGCTAGACAAGCTGTAGCTTAGGGCCCCACTTGCTTGGGGCCCCCAGAAAATTGTCCAAATGAGCAATGGACGATGTAAGTGGTGACGTGAAAAATAATTTTAAGTTAAAGATTTATAATTTCGCTATCTATGTACTTCTTAATTGTATTTCAGTTTAACCCTCTATGTATCCGAAAATCATATTTGGCACTGATATATAATATCTGGATTTATAAAGAGCCCCATATCTCAAATAGCTTAGGGCCTTATCAAGTCTAAATCCGGCCCTGGCCTACATACTGGTGAAGTTTAATGGTCGTATCTACACGTGAAATAATAAAAAAAGTTAATAAGTTAGTATTCAACTACATGGAAGTTGTTAAGCTTCATACCACCATATATCATTTTGAGTCCAGTTGATGCCACTTCTGTGCTTAGAATGGCAGTACATATCTCTTTTGAGTCATTAAGTACTTTGGTTGACTTTCTTTTCGAAATTTATTCTTATGTTATATTATTTATTGAATGAGATTTTTTTTTTTTACTTCTGAAAATTTTGAAATACTTACACTGCCTGTGTTAAGCACAGAGGTGGTATCTGGATTTTTTGGTCAAATGGTTGAGTTATTGCTACCAGGTGGTTCTTTGTAATTTAGCCTACATACTGGTGAAGTTTAATGGTCGTAGCTACAAGCGAAATAATAAAAAAATTAATAATTTAGTATTCAACTACATGAAGTTGTTAAGCTTCATACTTTGTAGCTACATATTTTGAGTCCAGTTGATGCCACTTCTGTGCTTAGAATGACAGTACATATCTCTTTTGAGTCATTAAGTACTTTGGTTGACTTTCTTTTCAAAATTTATTCTTATGTTATATTATTTATTGAATGTTTTTTTTTACTTCTGAAAATTTTGAAATACTTACACTGCCTGTGTTAAGCACAGAGGTGGTATCTGGATTTTTTGGTCAAATGGTTGAGTTATTGCTACCAGGTGGTTCTTTGTAATTTAGCCTACATACTGATGAAGTTTAATGGTCGTAGCTACAAGAGAAATAACAAAAAAATTAATAATTTAGTATTCAACTACATGAAGTTGTTAAGCTTCATACTTTGTAGCTACATATTTTGAGTCCAGTTGATGCCACTTCTGTGTTTAGAATGACAGTACATATCTCATTTGAGTCATTAAGTACTTTGGTTGACTTTCTTTTCAAAATTTATTCTTATGTTATATTATTTATTGAATGTTTTTTTTTTACTTCTAAAAATTTTGAAATACTTACACTGCCTGTGTTAAGCACAGAGGTGGTATCTGGATTTTTTGGTCAAATGGTTGAGTTATTGCTACCAGGTGGTTCTTTGTAATTTAACCTACATACTGGTGAAGTTTAATGGTCGTATCTACACGTGAAATAATAAAAAAAGTTAATAAGTTAGTATTCAACTACATGAAGTTGTTAAGCTTCATACCACCGTATCTCATTTTGAGTCCAGTTGATGCCACTTCTGTGCTTAGAATGGCAGTACATATCTCTTTTGAGTCATTAAATACTTTGTTTGACTTTCTTTTCGAAATTTATTCGCCGACCAAACGGTATAGTGGTTAGCGTGCTGGTTTTTAGACCGGGAGGTTGCTGGTTCGAGTCCCGTGTATGGCATGGGTGTTTGTAAATGTATGTTGGCTTGTCTAATGACGAATGTTTCAGCGCATTATAGCCCTCGTGTTCTGACGGCGCCAGATAATCTGAAAACAACCAACCAATCGAATTTTATTCTTATGTATATTATTTATTGTAATGAAAGATTCAAAATAAACATTATACAGCCTATATGTGATTGTGTGGCTCATAATTGGGAAAAAATTAAATTGATAAAATTTTTACTTCTAAACTGTCATGAAAATATTGTGGATGACACTCCAACTAAATTGCTATTGAAACATGAAAAAATTAAATTGATAAGTTGTAAATATTGGGGATGGCACTCCAACTGCATTTCTAATGAAAGATGAAAAAATTTAATAAATAAATTGCAAATATTGTTGATTGCACTCCGACTGAATTGCTAATGAAATATGAAAAAATTTAAATTGATAAAAAAATTTCTTCTAAACTGTCATGAAAATATTGTGGATGACACTCCCAACTAAATTGCTATTGAAACATGAAAAAATTAAATTGATAAGTTGTAAATATTGGGGATGGCACTTCAACTGCATTTCTAATGAAAGATGAAAAAATTTAATAAATAAATTGCAAATATTATTGATTGCACTCCGACTGAATTGCTAATGAAATATGAAAAAATTAAATTCATAAAATTTTTTCTTCTAAACTGTCATGAAAATATTGTGGATGACACTCCCAACTAAATTGCTATTGAAACATGAAAAAATTAAATTGATAAGTTGTAAATATTGGGGATGGCACTCCAACTGCATTTCTAATGAAAGATGAAAAAATGTAATAAATAAATTGCAAATATTTTTGATTGCACTCCGACTGAATTGCTAATGAAATATGAAAAAATTAAATTGATAAAAAAATTTCTTCTAAACTGTCATGAAAATATTGTGGATGACACTCCCAACTAAATTGCTATTGAAACATGAAAAAATTAAATTGATAAGTTGTAAATATTGGGGATGGCACTCCAACGGCATTTCTAATGAAAGATGAAAAAATTTAATAAATAAATTGCAAATATTGTTGATTGGACTCCGACTGAATTGCTAATGAAAAATGAAAAAATTAAATTGATAAAAAATTTTCTTCTAAACTGTCATGAAAATATTGTGAATGACACTCCCAACTAAATTGCTATTGAAACATGAAAAAATTAAATTGATAAGTTGTAAATATTGGGGATGGCACTCCAACTGCATTTCTAATGAAAGATGAAAAAATGTAATAAATAAATTGCAAATATTTTTGATTGCACTCCGACTGAATTGCTAATGAAATATGAAAAAATTAAATTGATAAAAAAATTTCTTCTAAACTGTCATGAAAATATTGTGGATGACACTCCCAACTAAATTGCTATTGAAACATGAAAAAATTAAATTGATAAGTTGTAAATATTGGGGATGGCACTCCAACGGCATTTCTAATGAAAGATGAAAAAATTTAATAAATAAATTGCAAATATTGTTGATTGGACTCCGACTGAATTGCTAATGAAAAATGAAAAAATTAAATTGATAAAAAATTTTCTTCTAAACTGTCATGAAAATATTGTGAATGACACTCCCAACTAAATTGCTATTGAAACATGAAAAAATTAAATTGATAAGTTGTAAATATTGGGGATGGCACTCCAACGGCATTTCTAATGAAAGATGAAAAAATTTAATAAATAAATTGCAAATATTGTTGATTGCACTCCGACTGAATTGCAAATGAAATATGAAAAAATTAAATTGATAAAAAATTTTCTTCTAAACTGTCATGAAAATATTGTGGATGACACTCCCAACTAAATTGCTATTGAAACATGAAAAAATCAAATTGATAAGTTGTAAATATTGGGGATGGCACTCCAACTGCATTTCTAATGAAAGATGAAAAAATGTAATAAATAAATTGCAAATATTTTTGATTGCACTCCGACTGAATTGCTAATGAAATATGAAAAAATTAAATTGATAAAAAAATTTCTTCTAAACTGTCATGAAAATATTGTGGATGACACTCCCAACTAAATTGCTATTGAAACATGAAAAAATTAAATTGATAAGTTGTAAATATTGGGGATGGCACTCCAACTGCATTTCTAATGAAAGATGAAAAATTGTAATAAATAAATTGCAAATATTTTTGATTGCACTCCGACTGAATTGCTAATGAAATATGAAAAAATTAAATTGATAAAAAAATTTCTTCTAAACTGTCATGAAAATATTTTGGATGACACTCCCAACTAAATTGCTATTGAAACATGAAAAAATTAAATTGATAAGTTGTAAATATTGGGGATGGCACTCCAACTGCATTTCTAAAGAAAGATGAAAAATTGTAATAAATAAATTGCAAATATTTTTGATTGCACTCCGACTGAATTGCTAATGAAATATGAAAAAATTAAATTGATAAAAAAATTTCTTCTAAACTGTCATAAAATTATATTGGGGATGACACTCCCAACTAAATTGCTATTGAAACATGAAAAAATCAAATTGATAAGTTGTAAATATTGGGGATGGCACTCCAACTGCATTTCTAATGAAAGATGAAAAAATGTAATAAATAAATTGCAAATATTTTTGATTGCACTCCGACTGAATTGCTAATGAAATATGAAAAAATTAAATTGATAAAAAAATTTCTTCTAAACTGTCATGAAAATATTGTGGATGACACTCCCAACTAAATTGCTATTGAAACATGAAAAAATCAAATTGATAAGTTGTAAATATTGGGGATGGCACTCCAACTGCATTTCTAATGAAAGATGAAAAAATGTAATAAATAAATTGCAAATATTTTTGATTGCACTCCGACTGAATTGCTAATGAAATATGAAAAAATTAAATTGATAAAAAAATTTCTTCTAAACTGTCATGAAAATATTGTGGATGACACTCCCAACTAAATTGCTATTGAAACATGAAAAAATTAAATTGATAAGTTGTAAATATTGGGGATGGCACTCCAACTGCATTTCTAATGAAAGATGAAAAATTGTAATAAATAAATTGCAAATATTTTTGATTGCACTCCGACTGAATTGCTAATGAAATATGAAAAAATTAAATTGATAAAAAAATTTCTTCTAAACTGTCATGAAAATATTTTGGATGACACTCCCAACTAAATTGCTATTGAAACATGAAAAAATTAAATTGATAAGTTGTAAATATTGGGGATGGCACTCCAACTGCATTTCTAATGAAAGGTGAAAAATTGTAATAAATAAATTGCAAATATTGTTGATTGCCCTCCGACTGAATTGCTAATGAAATATGAAAAAATTAAATTGATAAAAAAATTTCTTCTAAACTGTCATGAAAATATTGTGGATGACACTCCCTACTAAATTGCTATTGAAACATGAAAAAATTAAATTGATAAGTTGTAAATATTGGGGATGGCACTCCAACTGCATTTCTAATGAAAGATGAAAAATTGTAATAAATAAATTGCAAATATTTTTGATTGCACTCCGACTGAATTGCTAATGAAATATGAAAAAATTAAATTGATAAAAAAATTTCTTCTAAACTGTCATGAAAATATTTTGGATGACACTCCCAACTAAATTGCTATTGAAACATGAAAAAATTAAATTGATAAGTTGTAAATATTGGGGATGGCACTCCAACTGCATTTCTAATGAAAGGTGAAAAATTGTAATAAATAAATTGCAAATATTGTTGATTGCCCTCCGACTGAATTGCTAATGAAATATGAAAAAATTAAATTGATAAAAAAATTTCTTCTAAACTGTCATGAAAATATTGTGGATGACACTCCCTACTAAATTGCTATTGAAACATGAAAAAATTAAATTGATAAGTTGTAAATATTGGGGATGGCACTCCAACTGCATTTCTAATGAAAGATGAAAAATTGTAATAAATAAATTGCAAATATTTTTGATTGCACTCCGACTGAATTGCTAATGAAATATGAAAAAATTAAATTGATAAAAAAATTTCTTCTAAACTGTCATGAAAATATTTTGGATGACACTCCCAACTAAATTGCTATTGAAACATGAAAAAATTAAATTGATAAGTTGTAAATATTGGGGATGGCACTCCAACTGCATTTCTAATGAAAGGTGAAAAATTGTAATAAATAAATTGCAAATATTGTTGATTGCCCTCCGACTGAATTGCTAATGAAATATGAAAAAATTAAATTGATAAAAAAATTTCTTCTAAACTGTCATGAAAATATTGTGGATGACACTCCCTACTAAATTGCTATTGAAACATGAAAAAATTAAATTGATAAGTTGTAAATATTGGGGATGGCACTCCAACTGCATTTCTAATGAAAGATGAAAAATTGTAATAAATAAATTGCAAATATTTTTGATTGCACTCCGACTGAATTGCTAATGAAATATGAAAAAATTAAATTGATAAAAAAATTTCTTCTAAACTGTCATGAAAATATTTTGGATGACACTCCCAACTAAATTGCTATTGAAACATGAAAAAATTAAATTGATAAGTTGTAAATATTGGGGATGGCACTCCAACTGCATTTCTAATGAAAGGTGAAAAATTGTAATAAATAAATTGCAAATATTGTTGATTGCCCTCCGACTGAATTGCTAATGAAATATGAAAAAATTAAATTGATAAAAAAATTTCTTCTAAACTGTCATGAAAATATTGTGGATGACACTCCCTACTAAATTGCTATTGAAACATGAAAAAATTAAATTGATAAGTTGTAAATATTGGGGATGGCACTCCAACTGCATTTCTAATGAAAGATGAACAAATTTAATAAATAAATTGCAAATATTGTTGATTGCACTCCGACTGAATTGCTAATGAAATATGAAAAAATTAAATTGATAAAAAAATTTCTTCTAAACTATCATGAAAATATTGTGGATGACACTCCCAACTAAATTGCTATTGAAACATGAAAAAATTAAATTGATAAGTTGTAAATATTGGGGATGGCACTCCCAACTAAATTGCTAATGAAACATGAAAAAATTAAATTGATAAGTTGTAAATATTGGGGATGGCACTCCAACTGCATTTCTAATGAAAGATTAAAGAAATTTAATAAATAAATTGCAAATATTGTTGATTGCACTCCAACTGAATTGCTAATGAAATATGAAAAAATTAAATTGATAAATTGTCAATATTGTGGATGACACTCCAACTATATTTCTAATGAATCATAAAAAAAATTAGTTGATAAATTGCAAATATTGTGGATGACACTCCTACTGAATTTCTAATGAAACATGAAAAGTGGGGGGATGGATTTCAGTGCTTTTAGAAGTGGGGGGATGCATGGATACTTTCTTGAAAAGTGGGGAGCACCCCACTTCTACACACACTTCTAGCACTCCATCTATGCTAAGTAGTAGGTTGCCCCTGGTTACAAACAGATTCTAACTAGTTTGAGGTGAAACTGTTAATATTGATATCTATAGTGATTGTTAAGATATACATATACAATTGAGATGATTTTCTTTAATTTTTAGGTAATAATTTCAAACTTTTTGGCAGTATATCGGTATTAAAACTGATGCATTTATATATATAAACTTTTTTTTTCCGTCAATTTTTTAATCAGCTAATTGCAATTAAAGTGACTAATTAGGACATTATTAGAACATACATAAATAAACTTGTAATTAACTTAGAGGTATGATTTTTATTGCAAATAAAAGATATTATATTGACACGTGTTCCTTTGGAGAATTTTGTATTTGGCTGCAATATTTATTTAATTATAAATTTTTAAATAAAAAGTTTAAAAAAATTCATAGTTTTTAACAAAAAATTAAGATTAAAATGTTCATAAAAAATGTGTTTATGACAATATATGTTAGATTCTCCATAGAAAACACATTCCTAACTTGTGTCTTCAGAACAAAATTAGAATTTTGTGAATCGGACTATTTATTATGAAGTTATAGCCGTTGGCGTAAAGTCATACATATAACACCAAAATGTCATTCTTCAGAAAACGCGTTTAAAGTTTACTACACTAATGAACGTGATACAAAACAGGGTTCACAAAACCCACTGTAATTTAAAAAGTAAATTGAGTCTCAGAAATAAAATGGTATTATTTTAAAGGTAATGAATTCGGGAATATTTTAAAATGAAAAAACAAAAATGCAGACTTGAGTCAAATTTTGAAATTCCTAATGTATATGTATACCTTAAGACTTCTTTGATTTCAAGTCAATAACGAAACCTGCACTAAAGTTTCAGGTAGATAACAGTGATTTTTTTCACATTTTAGTGATTTTTTTTACAAATTTGAAGTCAAATTAAAAAGTAAATGGATATAAAGTAAAATAACCCATAAAAACAAAGTTTTTAATATAGAAACCTTTCTATGCATTTCCAATTTTTATATTAATTAACATAGCAATGATTTTGTTGTCAGCGTGGGCTTGGTGCTTTGCATCTTATTTTAAATATTATAAACATCTCTATCAGCAAAGTATGCCGCAATTTTTCAAAATGTATTCATAAATAATTTATGCATTCACATCTATGCGGTTTTTTTTTTTTTATTCTGATTCAAACAATTTTACTATCTATTTATTAAAACAATTTTGGCAACAGGAAAGAGTTTTTCCAATGTTTGGTTAAATGCTAATTCTGCACTATTGGATGACGGCAAGTTGATTTATTAGTATTCCGTAAAAGTGACCTTTTAATGAAGGTCACATCCCCCAAAATTTGATAGAATTGATTGTCATCGACATCGAATCTATCTGCCAAGTTTCAGCTCGATTGGAGGACGGCAAGGGGGTTAATTAGGCCTTCGCATATTTGCCCGCCATCGACATACACAGCCAAATAACCACACACACACACAAACACACAAGATCTAAATTAATATAAAATATTTAAAAAGACAGTCAAAAACATGAAAATTTTCTAGCAAATACCTATTCCTTTTTTAAGCTGTCTGATTCGAATAATTTAAAAAAAAAAAAAAAAAAAGTGCCAATAATGTAAGAATGTATATTTGAATGGTCCTTTCAAGTTAGCATCAAATGCTGAACGTCCAAAATCGGCATTTGTTTAAACTGTGAGTGGCCATATAAAACCATCGATATAGAAAAACAACTGGATAGACTGCTTTACGCTGGGAAAATGAAGCCGTTGCCAGATGCTACTGGTGGGATAAAAAAATACGGATTGCCGAGGATTGAAAATAAAATTGTGGGTTGTACACAGCAGAAATGTCAATAGTAGACCTTAATTAGTAATAACGTGCACAAAAATATATACTCTAACACTTTACAAGGTTTTTCGCTTTCCCATCCAACTGTAAAAGTGAACTGTGATTGGTTAATCATCCCACCAGCTTCGTAATCCCCGGCGCGTTTTTCTCTTTGCATTGACAATGTAGCAGTCTATCCAGTTGTTTATCTATATCGATGTATAAAACGCGACACGACTGGAAAATAAACACCTGCTCCGAACTGTGTCGCCAATGTAGCCGGAAGATCAAGAAAACAGGTGACACTTGCGGTCAGGGTGAACTTGGAAAGCATCTGCTTCCCTCGGGTGAGGCTTCGAGGGCCAAGTTGCGGTTCGACTTGGGAAAACAACAAGCATATAATTGCTGAATGGTTTTTTTTTTTTTTTCTTCTGAGTTTTTCTCTTGTTTGTTGATTCAGGATGTGTTTACATTTAATGATGATCGTCAGTTTTCGCGTTCCCTGTGCTGCGAATGCATCATTATCCCACACACGAACATTTCGGCAAAAAAAGTGAAATTTTTCAGACGTGATAATAGCAATGCGTTTCCTTGCAACGCCACTGAATGATGATGAAAAGTTAATATATATATATTAGAAAATATAACATTACAATAAAATGTTGTATTCAAATTAATTTGATATACCACTAGGGGTCAAATCCAACGTATATCATCTAAGACCAAAACTCTTCTATGTCCAAATTGGCATTTTTCATCTCTTCCCCCCCCCCCACCCCACATTTCCACTGATTGCTGACGCCCAATGTTATTCAAAAGACAAAATAAATGTCCATCAGTAACGAATATCTCTTGGTAAAAAGTCTTTGTATTACACTGAGAAGCAAGTTTAGTTGCCCTATCGAGCATCATTCTGAATTTTTTTATAGAATGTGGAGAAAAGTGAGTAGATTACGAATCCACTGGTCTGCCGTAGTAAAAATGACCGGAACTAATCAAAAATCGACTTGAAATGAGTTGAACTAAAATCCGATCACCAAATATGTCATACCTTGCCAAAGAGAGAACAAACTTTTTCGTCTGCAACCCACTGCATTTTGATTTTCAATGAGGAAAAAGCGCAAACGATTTCTAATCTCTGGCTCGGAAAACCTGTACCTTTTAAAAGTAAGTCAAATTGGCGACATCAGTTATGTCATCAGTGCGGTAATGTTCATTGCCAATTTTGATAATTTGTGAAAGATGCAAGTAAGCTATAGCCACACATCCGAATCATCTGCATTCTTCTTAGTTGAAAATCAAAGAGTGAGGGTTACCAAATACAAAAAAAAATCTCATTATTTGGTAAGTTTATGGCGCATTTGGCAATCGGATTTAGTTCAACTTTTTAAAAGTCGATTTTTGACCAGTTTCGGCCATTTTTGCCACGGCAGACCAGTGGATTCGTAATCTATTCACTTTTCTCCAATTTCTATAAAAAATTCAGAATGATGTTCGATGGGGTTCAAAAATTGCAATCGCCTCTCAGTCTAATACTTTTTCGTCTGACCTACTGCACTTTGATTTTCAATGAGGAAGGTCGCAGAGGATTTCTGATCTCTGGCTCGGAAAATTTGCATCTTTTAAAAGTAAGTCAATTTAGCGATATCAGTTACGTCATTAGTGACGTAATATTTATTGCCAACTTGGCTCACATTTAAAACATGCAAGTAAGCCATCACCAGATATCTGAATCGTCTGCAACCTTCTTAATTGAAAATTAAAGAGCGATGGGTTACCAAATAGAAAATTATATAAAGATAGCTGAATCGTCTGCAACCTTCTCAATTGAAAATTAAAGAGCGATGTATTACCAAATAGAAAATTATATAAAGATAGCTGAATCGTCTGCAACCTTCTCAATTGAAAATTAAAGAGCGATGGATTACCAAATAGAAAATTATATAAAGATAGCTGAATCGTTGCAGCCTTCTCAATTGAAAATTAAAGAGCGATGGATTACCAAATAGAAAATTATGTAAAGATAGCTGAATCGTTGCAACCTTCTCAATTGAAAATTAAAGAGCGATGGATTACCAAATAGAAAATTACATAAAGATAGCTGAATCGTCTGCAACCTTCTCAATTGAAAATTAAAGAGCGATGGATTACCAAATAGAAAATTATATAAAGATAGCTGAATCGTTGCAACCTTCTCAATTGAAAATTAAAGAGCGATGGATTACCAAATAGAAAATTATGTAAAGATAGCTGAATCGTTGCAACCTTCTCAATTGAAAATTAAAGAGCGATGGATTACCAAATAGAAAATTATATAAAGATAGCTGAATCGTTGCAACCTTCTCAATTGAAAATTAAAGAGCGATGGATTACCAAATAGAAAATTATATAAAGATAGCTGAATCGTCTGCAACCTTCTTAATTGAAAATTAAAGAGCGATGGGTTACCAAATAAAAAATTATGCTCATTATTTGGCAAGTTATGGCATATTTGGCAACTGGATTTAGTTCAACTCATTCAAAGTCGATTTTTGACCAGTGTCGGCCATTTTTACCAAGACTGACTAGTGGGTTCGTACAATCAATTCACTTTTCTTCACATTCTGTAAAAAACAAAATCAGAATGACGCTCAATGGGGTTCTTCGCCTCAAACCGCCTCTCGGGCTATATTGAATTACATATTGAATTGAATTTTTGGACCTCGTCGAACATCATTCTGAATTTTTTATAGAAATTGGAGAAAAGTGAGTAGATTACGAATCTACTCGTCTGCCGAGGCAAAAATGGCCGAAACTGGTCAAAAATCGACTTTTAACAAGTTCAACTAAATCCAATTGCCAAATGCGCCATAACTTGCCAAATAATGCGGGGTTTTTTTTTGTATTTGGTAACCCTCACTCTTTAATTTTCAATTAAGAAGGTTGCAGACGATTCAGGTATCTGGCGACTGTCTACTTGCATCTATTAAAAGTTGGCAATAAACATTACCGCACTGATGACGTAACTGATGTCGCCAATTTGGCTTACTTTTAAAAGATACAAGTTTTCCAAGCCAGAGATCAAAAATCGTTTGAGCTTTTTCTCATTGAAAATCAAAATGCAGTGGGTTGCCAGACAAAAAGTTTGTTCTCTTTTTGGCAAGTTAAGACATATTTGGCAATCGGATTTTAGTTCAACTCATTCCAAGTCGATTTTTGATAAGTTTCGGCCATTTTTGCCACGGCAGAGCAGTGGATTCGTAATCTACTAACTTTTCTCTAATTTCTATAAAAAATTCAGAATGATGTTCGATGGTGTCCAAAAATTGCAGTCGCCTCTCGGACTAGGACGCGTCACCCCGCTTCTACCCGCACTTCTAGCACTGGTAAAAACATAACATTGGACAGTTCCAACGTAAATTCCATTATTTGCATATTTGAAAATGGGATAAGCACAACAAAAAACTCACAGCTAACTTTCTGATGAATATCATGATTACCTTGTAAAAACCCCACCGACCATGTGACCATGTCTAAACATAATCATGAACCCAGAATTCAGGTTGCAGCTTGTTGTTTAGTCTGCCAATGATGTAATTCGGATTTTATTTTGCTTTAGCTATAATGGATGGGTTCTTCCTGCGTAATCCATAAATTTAATGGCTGAATTGGCTCTATTTTACAAGGCCAGTTCAAAATCAAAATGCCAAATGTCAGGAGACAAGCGGGGAAAATCAATTTCGAAAGGCGACTTTCAACTATAATCAATTTCGAAAACTTCAAGGAAAGGATTTACTTTTGTATTTATGGTATTAAGTAAAATAGTATTATAGTCAAGGTAAGTGCTCAGGTAGTAGGCAAGGCTTCAGAAGTAGAATTTCTTTTCCTTAAAGCAAAACGTAACAGATATTAATTTAGTTTGATGCATATGGAATCGGTTTTAAATATATTTAGTATGTCTAAAAAAATAATATAAGCCATAAAAAAAAAGTTGTTAGTATAAATCCTTTACAGACATTACTAATTTTTATGTTCAATAACAGCGCCGATTCTATAAACAGCGTGTGCTCGGTTTTGGCATCTAATTTTAAGTATCAAAAACATTTCTATCAACCAAATATGGGGCAAACTACGTTTTAAAATTCATTTATTAAAATTGAAAGTGAATTCATGCACTCACATTAAAAAAAAAAATCTTTTAGTTATTCTGATAAAAACAATTTTATTATTTATTTATTTATTTGCTTGGTTTTTTTTAATTATTTAATTGTTTGTTTATTTATTTATTTATTTGTTTACTTGTTTATTTATTTATTTATTTATTTATTTATTTATTTATTTATTTATTTATTTATTTATTTATTTATTTATTTATTTATTTATTTATTTATTTATTTATTTATTTATTTTGGCAACAGGGAAGAGTTTCTTCGATGGTCGGTTAAACGCCACTGGTTAAACGCAAGTTGGTTTATTAGTGTTTCGTAAAAGCGACCTTTTTGTGACAGTGATAGCCACCAAAATTTTATAGAATGCATTGTTATCGACGTCGAATGTATCTGCCAAGTTTCAGTCCGATTGGATGATGACAAGGGAGTTAATTTGGCCTCATCAGATTTGCCCATCATGGACACACTCATTCACACAGGCGCAAAATCGAAGTTAATATAAAGGATTTAAAAATATATTGTGTCAAATAAAGCAATTTTTGTGACACTTGGCCATTACGTATTCTACACTCATGTCCATAAATTAAGGATAATTCAGTTTTTACGGATATCTTCTGAGTGGAGCAGCATATACACATGAAATTCACATCATAGATATCTATTTTATGTGACATATCTATAAGTAAGACAATTCAGTCTGAAACAGTTGAGATGCAAAGTGTACAATGAGGATTTACGCAAAAGAATGGAGTACCATTAGTGCGTAGTTTAACAGCTGCATTTACATTAAAAATCACGCAACTCATGGAATGGACTTTTAGTGTGAGATATGATCTCCCCTGTCATCAGTGATTACTTGCCACTTTATTGTGTTGTTTCTAATCTCCCTTTTGTCTGACGAAGTCAGACAATATCAGTGAAGCCATTGACATTAATGAAGTCTGACACTAGTTGTGGACAGTTATAAATGTCCTCCCAGTCCAGTCCAAGGCAGTCCAAAATGTGTTGAGGTGATGCCTGTTCTTTTTGGCATTTAGGGCAAAGAGGAAAATGTTTGCTTCCCCCGGAATATGTGAGGCCTTTAAGGTGACCACTAGCAAGTCGGGACAGACGGGTATTGGTGTGCCTATCACAAGGAAGAGATAGGGAGTGTCCTGGCTTTTTGGCTTTATACCATTCGTGAGATGGAGGTATATGCCATTTCGCTTTATTTTGAGCTATTTTCTTTGAGTATAACTCTTGATATGTGAGTTCTTGAGTAGAGAGGACAGGGTGTTCTAGTCCCTCCTTAGCAAGAGTGTCAGCCAATTCATTTCCGTGGATGTCTACATGTGACGGGATCCACTGAAAGTGCACTTTGTGCAGTCGGGATATACTCTTGACTTTGCGTATTATGGATAGACTGGTTTTGTCTCCCACGAGGGCCCAGTTTTTAAGGTGTTGAATGGAACTTCGGCTATCGGATAGAATCCATAAGTCTCCGTAGTTGACCTCGCCAAAGATATTCTCTAAACCCAGGTCAATTGCTATTAATACGTCGTCTTTATTCTTATACTTAACATGAGTTTCTTGATGATGCTAAATTGCGCGGTTCACCTTTTGAACTGTTTGAAAGTGATGGGAAAGTACCCAATAAATTAAATCTTTACACAATGCACATCGTAAAAGCGTCCCACGCATATTTGATGAAATTAGGATTAGTGGAGTGATCAGGCTTACTTATAGGGGCTACATTCATATTTTTGAATCGTTTATCCAGAGTAAAAGTGGTATAAAATTTGCTATAAGTATCAATAAACACTATTTAGAAACCGATGTTTCACAATTAAAAACTTATCTAGATGAAGTTAACGTAATTACAGTGAAACAATGCAATTTAATTATCTTTTGCGCTTTTAGGGAGCTTATTAAACAAATTTAACTTATTGAACTTAAAGACTAAAACTCTTTTTCTGCCAAATCGTTATCTTGAATTGGCATTTACCATGAAATATCATGTTCCCACCTTTCTACATATCCTCTGATATCCAATATTACTTATAAGATTGAAACAATTATTTTCAATGAATAGTATCTGATGTTAAAAAGATTTGGTCTTCAGGTGCAATATATTGAATTGGTTTAATTAGCTCCCTAAGAGCGCAAAAGATAATTAAATTCGACTTGGCGGGTGCACTGCCGTGCTAAGCTAAGCTAACTTTGAAGCTAAGTTTTGCGCATCAGTGAAGTATGTCAAACAAACTGAGTTTCCTTCAACGGATTGCTCTTTCTAATCTTATCTTTAAATCATTATTCATTAAATATTAACCGTCATTTATAATTGAGTCAATCATTTTGAGTTGCTTTATATTTATCAGACTTCGTAACGGGAATATGACCCTTTTCCTAGAATCAAACTTCATAAATAAGAATATTAATTTTTTTCCTATAGAAAAATTATGAAAAACATCCCATGGATAATGCAGAATTTTATGGATTATTAAAAAAAATCCAGAGTTTGAACTATAAACACGAAAACAAGAAAATAAATTGTCTAAAATAACAAATATAGATTCGCTTTTCCATTTTTGTAACCAAAGTTTTAAGAAGTTATTTGGTGTTTGATGGAAAAATTGCAGATCAGTAATTGCGTGTGTATTAAACGTAATCTTGTTAAAAGAAAACTTGAATGTTTTTTATTATGCTTATTTATAACTTCTTAAAACTTTGGTCACAAAAATGACCAAAGTTTTAAGAAGTTATTTGGTGTTTGATGGAAAAATTGCAGATCAGTAATTGCGTGTGTATTAAACGTAATCTTGTTAAAAGAAAACTTGAATGTTTTTTATTATGCTTATTTATAACTTCTTAAAACTTTGGTCACAAAAATGACCAAAGTTTTAAGAAGTTATTTGGTGTTTGATGGAAAAATTGCAGATCAGTAATTGCGTGTGTATTAAACATAATATTGTTAAAAGAAAACTTGAATGTTTTTTATTATGCTTATTTATAACTTCTTAAAACTTTGGTCACAAAAATGACCAAAGTTTTTATGAAGTTATTTGGTGTTTGATGGAAAAAATGCAGATCAGCAATTGCGTGTGCATTAAACGTAATCTTGTTAAAAGAAAACTTGAATGTTTTTTTATTATGCTTATTTATAACTACTTTATTTTTACACAACCTGAATCATTTGTGTGGATTAAAAATTATAACGTGGTAATACTGGTTTAAGGAGTAATTTCTTTATTTATGCTTTTTAAAAGCACCAACTATTTCGTGTTATGTGTTTAAAATTACAAAGCACTGTAATAATTTCTTGGGAGGATAACATTTTAAATTTCTTCTCGTGTCACTAAAACATGATTCATGTCGAAATCTGTATTGCTTGTCGTTTTTTGTCATCTTTTTTCTGGTTGAATGATCTCTGTTGGTTGGAGTGGAACGAACTTCTCGTGTAACATCACTCGCATAATAGGTAACGTCAGAAATATATACCGTCAAACTTCGTTAATGAGCCTGTATTGTATTTCTGTTATCCAATACTTCGTGAATAAAAAAATATTGTGGTTAGCTCTTGCAATAAAAACGATGAATAGTTTGGAAACAAGTTCTACTAGAATTCTCTAAAAAACACAATACTGAAATTGCATTTTTCAGAGAATTGTAACGCAATTTGTTTCATTTTTTTTTTAATCCTTTTTATCAGCTTCGATTTTTTGTGTGGCTGGGCATGTCAATGGTGGGAAAATTACCCCTCCTCTCCCCCTGGTCGTCATCCAATTGGGCTGAAACTTGGCAGATAGAATCAATGTCGATTTTATTCTCTCTGCTCACTACTTTCTCTCAAATTTTTTCTTACAGAACTTGAAATAAATAATTCCACCTTAAAAATATCTTTATTTCATAATACTCTTTCTTTTTGCTTCCAAGTATTGTACTTCTCCATAATTTCTTTTTATGTATAAAATTGATGTTCTTTTCAATTTCCTGTTACCGTTTCTTCTTCATGGATGCAACAGAAACAGTTGATAAATTTCTTGGAGTTCACTTTGCTACAGACAGTTACAGTTGAGTTTGGCAATTGTTTGGAAGAATTATTTTGATTTCCAATTCTTTTCTTTCAAATTTAAAAATTATGAAAACAAAACATTTTATTAGTTATTGTAAAACTATGAAAACTAGCTATTGTTGCTCAAATAAGTAATAAATTTTAAATTAGCACCTTAAAAAAAAGTGAAATAGACCAAGGTAGTTAATTTTACAAAATTAACATAATTACACTACATTAAATTTATTGCATAAAAAGTTACTTTATCATGCATACAATATATGATAGTTACAGGATCATACAAAATAATACAATATATGATAGTTATAGGATCATACATAATAATACAACATATGATAGTTACAGGATCATACATAATAATACAATATATGATAGTTACAGGATCATACATAATAATACAATATATGATAGTTACAGGATCATACATAATAATACAATATATGATAGTTACAGGATCATACATAATAATACAATATATGATAGTTACAGGATCATACATAATAATACAATATATGATAGTTGCAGGATCATACATAATAATACAATATATAAAGTTGACACAGCGTTTGACAGTCATACGGGAAAAATACAATACATAATGCAAGTTGACAAAGCTTATAGAATCCAAAAATACACAAATATAAATAGCCTTTTTATCACTAAATAATCAAATATAGTACACTAAATAACCCCAAATTAAATACATACAAATTTCGCTGCACAAAATAAAAATTACGTACTTAGTGTTATTCAATAATTACTCATTGATGATATCCCGGTGCATATCTAACTGTTTCTCAAAACACTTTACACTCAGTTTAAGGGCATTTAATATTGATAAAAAGAAATGACTCCATATAATAGGGATTAAGTGCTGAAAATGTTCTTTTGAGCGTAATCCAATAACCAGGGGTGTAGTGGAGCGGGAACGCTTGGGAACGACGATCCTTTACCTTTTTGAAAAGGGGAACGGCGTTCCCACACCTAAAAATTTTTTAAGTTTGTATTTCACATTTTTTTTCTTTACTTGACAATAAAAGCAAAATCGAGTAAGGAAACGAAAAAGTTCTTTCCAGAGAATTATGCTTTCGTTTTGATCCACAATTTCAGAGCTGAGCAGGAAAGTTCAAGTATTTGAAAAACACATACTCTAGTTAACACGCTTCTAGTTGCTAATTTCATTTTATTAATGAAGCAAATTTTGAAAAGGAAAGGAAGGGTCTATTAAGCAAGAACTTCTTTATATTTTCATCTCTAGAAAGAGAAAAACCATGAAACTCTCAATCGACATCTGCAGCGATCGCAATATTTTTAAATTCATTCTGAAAACAGATTTCAGGAGTGTCTGAATCGAAACTCAATCTCTTGTAGAAATTTTTCTGAATGGGAATTGTTAAAAAAAAATCACGTAAATAATCTGTTTAAAATGTGTTGTAGATAATCAGTTTAAAAATTGTTGTAAAAAATCTGTTTAAAATTTGTGTCAATAATATGTTTGAACATGTGTTATAATCCATTTATAACGTGTCAAATGATCTGTTAAAATAGGTTGTCTAAGGCAAATTGTTTTAAAATCCATATAACTTAATAGTTTAAAAATTAGTTTAAATACTATTATTTATAATATTATTTATTCTTTGTAGTCATTTTCACATTCCCCTCCTCCCAAAGAAAAAAAGTATACTTTTACATAGCGACACTACTTAGCGTTCCCACACCTTTTTATTTTACACTACACCACTGCCAATAACTGAACCGCCGACCAAACGGTATAGTGGTTAGCGTGCCAGCTTCCAGACCGCGAGGTTGAGGGTTCGAGTCACGTGTTAGGCATGGGTGTTTGTAAATGTATGTTGGCTTGTCTAATGACGAATATTTCGGCGTGTTATAGCCCTCGTGTTGCTGACGGCGCCAGATAATCTGAAAACAACCAACCAATAACTGAACTAAGTTTTTATTATTTGTCTATAAAAATGAAGTTGCAATGCAACTGAAATTTAAACTGTTCACTTACTGGAAAAAATGCTATAAATGGATTTTCAATCCATTATTAAGTAAATGAGTAACTAAATTTTACCAAATGAGTAAAATGAGACCCTTCACAATGAAAAATAAGTATGTAAATATATACGTATTAATTTTTCAAAAAGAAATTAAATAAAAACGAAAATTGTGCATAAGTGTAACTAATAATTAAATATAAATGAATTTTTAATATTTATTTTGAATTTTCTTTATTCTTACGCAAATGAAGTCATTAGTTTTTATACAGAATATTAAGAAAACTTACATAAGCATGGTGTTATTAAAGAAAGACAAATTTATTTATTCGTTCATTTACAATATCATTATATTTTATTTTTATTATTATATTATATTATATTTTATTTTTATTATTATATTATATTATATTATATTTTATTTTTATTATTATATTATATTTTATTTTTATTATTATATTATATTTTATTTTTATTATTATATTATATTTTATTTTTATTATTATATTATATTTTATTTTTATTATTATATTATATTTTATTTTTATTATTATATTATATTATATTTTATTTTATTTTTATTATTATATTATATTTTATTTTATTTTTATTATTATATTTTTATTTTTATATTATATTATATTATATTACATTATATTACATTACATTACATTACATTACATTACATTACATTATTTATTTATTTATTTATTTATTTATTTATTTATAAAACTAGTTTTAGCAACAGGAAAGAGTATTTATTGAGAAAACATGAATAGTTACTTGTTATATAAGTATAGATTTATAAAATTCTTTAGAAATATTAATTTCTTAGAAAGAGACCTATTTTGAATCTTATCTCGTGTTATTTAAAAGAGTTTCGTCATTGTTACCTTCAGAGAGCTATCATTTTCTCTACACTTGTGATAACATGTTAACTTTTTCAATCACATACTTTTTACATTAAACGCACATTAAATATTTTCATTATACTTATTGATAACTTCTTTATTCTTGCACAAATCATTTCTCATGATACGAAATGTTAAGAAAACTTATATAAGCATGATGTTATTGAAGGAATGTAATTTTTTAAGACACGAACATTTACGTGTTTAGGTGTACTATGTGTTTAGATATGTAAAGTTCTTTGAATAATTTCTTAAAATGAGACTATTCTAAACTTCCTCTCGCGTTATTTAAACGTGTTTCGTCATTTTTACCTTTGAAAACTCTTATTTTCTCCACACTTCGGACAATTTGTTAAGTTTAAACATATCTTTATTTTGCCTGTATTCAAATTAACCAACTTAAATATTTCGCAAACATTTTGCATAAGGTAAGATCACGCACTTATCATTGCGCGTCTAAATAACAACGAAAAATAAATTATTCGTCTCGAGCGTGAAATTTCAAGAAAATTGTGTAAACTGTTCATTATATTTTTCCAAAAAGTAAAATATCTTTTACAATCTTTCATATCAACTTCGATTGTGTGTATGTGTGTGTGTGTGTGTGTGTGTATGTGTGTGTGTGTGTGTGTGTGTGTGTGTGTGTGTGTGTGTGTGTGTGTGTGTGTGTGTGTGTGTGTGTGTGTGTGTGTGTGTGTGTGTGTGTGTGTGTGTGTGTGTGTGTGTGTGTGTGTGTGTGTGTGTGTGTGTGTGTGTGTGTGTGTGTGTGTGTGTGTGTGTGTGTGTGTGGCGGGCAAACCTGCGAAGGCTTAATTAAACCCCTTGCCTTCATCCAATCAGGCTGAAACTCGGCAGATAAACTCCATGTCGATGACAATACATTCTATCTAAAAATGTCTATTAAAAAAAAATCCAGCTTACGTTTTTATTGTTGCCAACCCCAATTAGGGTTTACTTCTCTCTCTCTCTCTCTCTTTTTTTTTTTAAATCAAGTATAAATAATTTATAAACTTTTTTATTAGTTTAATCTTTGGACTTAGGTTTTTATATCCTTTCCACCACAACACATCCGTTTATTTATTTTTTTAGAAAATAAAATTCTTTTCTTTTTTCTAAGTATATAATATGTACTAAATACATTTTTCCAGTACAACGGATGCTGATATTAGTTTAAAAAAAAGGGTGGGAAAAGGGAAAGGGAAAGGAAAAAGAGATAAAATAATAATAAAGTGTAAATGGTAACTGTAGCACAACGGATCCTGTTGGTTAGGTTTTTATATCCTTTCCGCCACAACACATCTGTTTATTTATTTTTTTAGAAAAATAAAATTCTTTTCTTTTTTCTAAGTATATAATATGTACTAAATACATTTTTCCAGTACAACGGATCCTGATATTAGTTTAAAAAAAAAGGGTGGGAAAAGGGAAAGGGAAAGGAAAAAGAGATAAAATAATAATAAAGTGTAAATGGTAACTGTAGCACAACGGATCCTGTTGGTTAGGTTTTTATATCCTTTCCGCCACAACACATCTGTTTATTTATTTTTTTAGAAAAATAAAATTCTTTTCTTTTTTCTAAGTATATAATATGTACTAAATACATTTTTCCAGTACAACGGATCCTGATATTAGTTTAAAAAAAAGGGTGGGAAAAGGGAAAGGGAAAGGAAAAAGAGATAAAATAATAATAAAGTGTAAATGGTAACTGTAGCACAACGGATCCTGTTGGTTAGGTTTTTATATCCTTTCCGCCACAACACATCTGTTTATTTATTTTTTTAGAAAAATAAAATTCTTTTCTTTTTTCTAAGTATATAATATGTACTAAATACATTTTTCCAGTACAACGGATCCTGATATTAGTTTAAAAAAAAGGGTGGGAAAAGGGAAAGGGAAAGGAAAGGAAAAAGAGATAAAATAATAATAAAGTGTAAATGGTAACTGTAGCACAACGGGATCCTGTTGACGCTGGGAAAGCTTAAAAATAAAAATAATATATTAACGTATAATAAAATATAAGAAATTAAAGGTACTACATAGAGAGTAAATTTATAAATTCTTAGATATAAATATTTAATTTTGAGAGTTAATTTATGAGTGTTAGTTTTGTGTTCAACTGTTATGTTCACTGTTTATTTTTCACTGTATGTTTCCTTGTGTTGGTGTTTTTATTTATTAATTTCCTAAGTTAATTGGAGAAAGAAGAATGTTTGCCCTGATTATCTATATTATTGAATCTATTTATATATATATATACCCATGTACACTCACCCCAATTTTTAATAAAGCTGTTCCTGCAGTGCTGGGACGCTCGGGGGGCCTCCTCTCGGGTTGGTGGTGACACTTTCCTCCCGGCCGGAGGTACAAAAGCTCTACACCAGTGATTCTCAACCACTGTGCCGCGGCACTTTTGTGTGCCGCCAAATTCTTAAAATGTGCCGCCAAATTTTAGAAATGTATAAAGTAAAAATTATAATGCGTTTTTTTATTACGAGTAAAGTTTAAATTAAAGATAAATATATATATATATATATATATATTTATATGTCTCGTGTCTCGTTTTTGACCAATTTTTTACTCTAGTTTTTTACATAAAACTCCCTTCAGGTGTGTGAGTGTGCGTCTTGTTGTCTGATGTTTGGAAAGCACATATTATTACAATTTTCTACATTTTATTTGTGTGAATTCGAATTTTCAGTATTAACCAACATAAAAACGAAAAAAAGATCGAGACTGTTAAATGTAGAAGGCGATACGAGAGTAGCATTGTCATTTTTACGACCAAATATAAATGAAATTATCAAAAAACACCAAGCTCCAATTTCTCATTAAAAGTATTCTTATTATTCAATTGTAATTAATCCCTTAGTAAACGTACTGTTGTTTTTGTAATACATATTATGTTATTTTATTTTACATTCCAAATTATTATCATAAACTATTTTATACAGTGTATTATAGGTAAAGTAAACAACTTTTAAACTTATCTTCTTCTTTGTGTGCCGCCAAATTTTGAAATCGTTAAAAGTGTGCCGCGACAACAAAAAGGTTGAGAATCAATGCTCTACACCCTTCAGGGTGAGTTCTCCTGCCTGGGCAATCCAATACATTCTATCAAAATGTATAGCTGCCGCTGTCTCTTGAAAGGTGACTTTTACGGAATACTAATAAATCAACTTGCCATCATCCAGTCGCGCTGAAATAGCATTTAACCGTTCATTGAAAAGCTATTTCCTGTTTCTAAAACTGTTTTAACAAATAAATAATAAAATTGTTTTAATATGAATAAATAAAAAAAAATTGGATGTGTATGCATAATATTCATTTTTAATTAATACATTTTGAAAAGTAGTTTACACCATTTTTTCCTGATAGAGATGTTTTTAATATTTAAAATTAGATGCAAGCACCAAGCACACATTGGCAACAGAAACGGCGCTTTGTAAATGAATATAAAAATTGGCGATGCATATAAAGGATTTATAGAAAAAAAACTTTGTTTTTATGAGTTATATTCCTATGAAACATGAATATTTATGTGTAATTGTTTTAGAAATACATGAAAATTAAAAGATTGTTTAAAATGTCTTAATATTCATAAAACGCGCATCTTCTTTTATAATTTGGAAAAAGCTGCTTGTTTCTTTATGTTCTCAATATGATTGAATAGTTTGTGATTAAATTTTTGCGGCACGTGTTTGGTGAATTTTGATTAGATTTCATAATTAGTTAGAATTCTTCTTGCCGTATTGATGAAACTCTTGTGCGAAGTAGGAATACACTGATTGTCGTTTTAAATTCAGAAAAGAGAATTTATTTAAGCATTCTGGAACAAATGTTATCCTATTTCTAACAACGATATAGATAAACAAGTGGATAGACTGCTCCAATGTCGATGCAAAGAGGAAAACGAGCCGTTGATTGATGATGGTGGGTGGATGATTAACCAATCACAGTTCCCTTTCATATCGTTCAAGAGGCGACTGAAATTTTTGGACCCCATCGAACATCATTCTGAATTTTTTTATAGAAATTGAAGAAAAATGAGTAGGATTACGAATCCACTGGTCTGCCGTGGAAAAAATGGCCGAAACTGATCGAAAATCGACTTGGAATGAGTTGAACTAAAATCCGATTGCCAAATATGTCATAACTTGACAAAAAGAGAACACACTTTTTCGTCTGGCAACCCACTGCATTGTGAATTTCAATGAGAAAAAGCGCAAACGATTTCTGATCTCTGGCTCGGAAAACTTGTATCTTTTAAAAGTAAGCCAAATTGGCAACATCAGTTACGTCATCAGTGACTTAATGTTTATTGCCAATTTGGCTCATTTGTGAATGATGTAAGTAAGCCATAGCCACACATCCGAATCGTCTGCAACCTTCTTAATTGAAAATTAAAGAGTGAGGGTTACCAAATACAAAAAAAAAAAGATAATTATTTGGCAAGTTATGGCGCATTTGGCAATTGGATTTGGTTCAACTTATTAAAAGTCGATTTTTAACCAGTTTCGGCCATTTTTGCCACGGCATACCAGGGGATTCGTAATTTATTCACTTTTCTCCAATTTCTATAAAAAAATTCAGAATGATGTTCGATGGGGTCCAAAAATTGCAGTCGCCTCTCAGTCTAATAGTTGGGTGGGAATGCAAGAAATTTTGTAAAGTAGATATTTTTTTGCATATTAGTTCTAATTGAGTTCTACTATCGACATTTCTACTGTGTACAACCCAATATTTTATTTTCAATCATCGGGAATCCGTATTATTTGTCCACCCAACGATCTGAAATAGGCTTCATTTTTCTAGCGTTAAGCAGTCTATCCAGTTGTTCATCTATATCGATGATTTCTAATAAAATACATTTCTTTCATTTCACTTCTCTGTAATAAAGGGCGATTTTAAAATATCTATATCTATCTATATATATATATATATATATATATATATATATATATATATATATATATATATATATATATATATATATATATATATATATATATCTATCTCTCTCTCTCTGTATATATATATATCTATATATCTATCTATCTCTCTCTCTCTGTATATATATATATCAATCTATATCTATCTAAATATCTCTCTCTCTGTATATATATATATATATCTGTGTGTATATATATATATATATATATATATATATATATATATATATATATATATATATATAGAGAGAGAGAGAGAGAGAGAGATTTTAAAATCGCCCTTTATTACAGAGAAGTGAAATGAAAGAAATGTATTTTATTAGAAATCATCGATATAGATGAACAACTGGATGGAATAACTGGAATAGATGAACAACTATATATATATATATATATATATATATATATATATATATATATATATATATATATATATATATATATATATATATATATATATATATATATATATATATATATATATATATATATATATATATATATATATATATATATATATATATATATATATATATATATATCAATCTATATCTATCTACATATCTATCTATCTATTATATCGATTTTGTGGTAAAGATGTTTTTCCTCGCTTAGATGAACGTGAAATTGGAAAAGATAAAATTTGTTCTTGAGTCAGTTTATGAACCAAACAATGGAAATGGATAAATGTTTGGCAACGTCTACGTTTAGAAGATTTATTTTTATTTGTACAATATTTGCTTATGAAAAAGTAGTTAAAAGTTTTAAAGAGTGATAAGTCGAAAAATTTCAAATCTAGACCTCCGTTCTTGTAAGCATATAACGCTAACTTATCTTTTAAATACTATTTTTTTAACGTAGAAACACATACATTTTAAATTCTTACTGTTTATCAAAATAGATCTTCAGGAGATGGATGAAAATTTGGAAACTTCTGTGCTTAGTAGATTTTTTTTTAAAGCTGATTCAATATCAAAACGCCAAAGAAGTTACTAATATTTTCAAAATTGCGTTTAAATGCATTATGGAAGTGGTTAGTGATAACACGTTTAATGCGAAGGCAAAAATAAGTGACGTGAAAAGTTTTTAAGAATGAGTTATTGTTGAACCTTATTTTGTGAATATATTAGTCGATGCAGATGCAAATTTATTTGGGGTATCGAATGATATAATAAATATAAGTCAAATTAGAAGATCAAAACTACTTTTTTAAAAGTTTTAGAGCTGTACCACTATTTGAAGTATCTTTGTTCAAACATTTAAAATTAGTTAAAATCTAATTAAAAAGCTAATTAAATTTCTAACATCCCGTTTGTCAAAAGTCAAATTAGAAGGGACAAAACTACTTATATTTAAAACTTCCAAAGCTCTACTCCTTTTTTAAGTAGTTTTTTATAGAAGTACAGACAAATAGACAGATATACAGACTATTTTGTTTTGTTATTATAGATATAAATCATTTGCTTAGGTTTAATAGCTGAAATTATGCAACGATTAATATGCAAGCAATATGCTTGACAATTTATAGTTTTTTAATAAACAAATATGTCGCCAAGTTGGTGATTTCGGCGAAAACATGGCATCATAAAATGTGAATAGAAAAATCTCACCTGCCGGATAAATTTTAGAAAAGAAACTATTTATTTTGGATGAAGACAGAAGGATAATTAAACTTATTTACATTGAATAGCAAAAAAAAAAAAAAACAGAAAATGTGGCTGATTAGCTTAATATGAATCTACAGATTTCAGTTTATTCTCGTATTGATCTCAGTTTCAGTAACTTAAAAGTTGCAGTTACATGCTACAGTTTTTCCAGTAACATGAAACACAGCATATTAACAACAACAACAAAAAAAAAAATTATCCCTAATTCTGTTTCCGATTTCAGAATAGATTTACATGTGAATAAGACTTTTATCACTTTTAAAAAACCTATTCCTCTCACGGCAAAGAACGATCATAGTCCAATTTTTTCAAAATCGAGGTTTTCCCGCCATCTGCAAGATTAAGGTATACATATACAATTGAGAAGATTTTCTTTGATTTTTAGGTTACAATCTCAAACTTTTTGGCAGTATATCCGAATTAAAAATGATGCATTTTTATATAAAAAACTTTTTTTTCCGTCAATTTTTTAATCAGCTATTTGCAATTAAAGTGACTAATTAGGATATTATTAGAACATACATAAATAAACTTGTAATTAACTTAGAGGTATGATTTTTATTGCAAATAAAAGATATTATGTTGACGCATGTTCTTATGGAGAATTTTGAATTTGGCTTCAATATTTATTTAATTATAAGTTTTTAAATAAAAAGTTTCAAAAGATACATAGTTTTTTAAAACAAATTAAGATTAAAATATGCATAAAAATGTGTTTATAACAATATATATTAGATTCTCCATAGAAAACACATCCACAACTATTGTCTACAAAACAAAATTAGAATTTTGTAAATCGGACAATTTATTATGAAGTTATAGCCGTGGGCGTAAAGTCATATAACACCAAAATGTCATTCTTCAGAAAACGCTTTTAAAGTTAACTACACTAATGAACGTGATACAAAACAGGTTCACAAAACCTACAGTAATTTAAAAATTAATTTAAGTCTCAGAAAGAAAATGGTATCATTTTAATGGTAATGAATTCGGGAATATTTTAAAACCAAAAAACAAAAACGCAGACTTGAGTCAAATTTCGCGATGTATACCTTAACCATAGCAGATATTTAAACCATAACAGATAGTTAAACACCATAGCAGATAGTTTAACTACGTGGAGTCCTCTGACAAATAAATATCATGGTACGGGAGATTTTGTGCAACAATTTACCTCTCAAATGATTTGCAATCAGCTTTCCTCTTACCAGTGGCGGCACGTGCACTACTGCCAGTACAGCCGGGCTGTATTTCAATTTATTACTTCAAAACTAAAATTATTTATTTTACAATTTTCTAAAGTGAAGATCCATTTCTACGGTAAGTGAGAAAAAAAATCCGATAAACAACAATCATCGTGCTTGAATAATTCAGGAGAAAAAACCAGCTTCTAATCAAAGTGATCTTCCTCCGAACACAGCAGCCGTGTGTTCATGAAACGTGTTTCGGGCAGCCATGTTGCCATGGTAACCAATGGAAAGCAATAGAAGCCTTTCCTCTATGCATTGTTGTAATAGCGGTGCTGCCGATCGAGTATTACTTCTAACTTCGGCTGCCCTTGAGAATTCGATGAGCTGATTGGCACAGAATATGAGAAACTGCGTGGGTGGGGTGAGTGTGTTACCTAACCAAAGCCATTTTATGACGACATCATTGACTGATTCGCAAGTTTAAAAGAGAGGAGGGTTGATTTTGTTTTAAAAAAACAAGTAAGTGATTTCTTTCTCGTCTTATTCATTTTATAAATATTGATAGGAAACTTTGAGTTGAGTTTGAGTATTGAAGATCATTAAGATTAATGACTTGGCGTTCATAAATTATTGTGAAAAGTGTGTGGGGGGAGGGGGAACGGGGGGGGGAACGCATGTGTCCGGCTGCCCAAGCATTTTCGATCTTAGGCTGCAACTGCCTCTTACTTAATTTCGTAACTATAATGTGAATATTGGTATGAGAACTAGTCTTGACTAGACCTTTAATTTGACATATCTCATGTGTCTGCAGCATTTGTAGTTAAGCCAGGAAATCTATCAATATTAATGCAAAACCGATTAAAAGACTGTTGAAATATCGTCCTCAGGGCATCTGAATTGTGTTTTCTTTCTTTAATATTTCAGGATATTTCCTCATTTTTCTGGCTTCGCATTGCATTTAACAAACAACAGTCACTGAAATATCGTTTATTTATTATGTTACTTATGTAAGCCTTTTTAGTTAACCTGTCGATTTATTCCGTTCTGCAAAACATATTTCAAGTAAAATGCCGCTGTTATTAACGTCAGATAATTTTGTCGCAAGAGCTCATGGCAACCCTGGATCGCATTTTTATATTCGATACATCAGAAATAATAACTTATGATTCATTATTCTAATAAATAAAATATAGAAAAGAGGATTTTCTTAAAACAGAATAAAAAATATATTTATGCTCTTTACTCATGTTTATTTCAAACTCATTCAAACAAAGTTTTTTTATAAAAATCCTTTATATGCAATGCCAATTTTTATATTCGTTACACAGCACCGATTCTGTAAACAGCGTGTTCTTGGTGTTTGGATCTAATTTTAAATATCAAAAACATATCTATCAGCAAAATGTGCAGCAAACTACGTTTCACAATTTATTTATTAAAAATGAACGTTAATTTATGTACTCACATCAAAACATAATTTATTTATTTTTATTAAAACAATTTATTTATTCTTATTAAAACAATTTATTCTTATTAAAAAAATTTATTTATTCTTATTAAAACAATTTATTTATTCTTATTAAAACAATTTATTCTTATTAAAACAATTTATTTATTTTGTTTGTTTGTTTGTTTATTAAAAAAAATTGGCAACAGGAAAGAGTTGTTCATGGTCGATTGAATGCTCTTTTAGCGCGATTGGATGACAACAAATTTGTTTATTAGTATTCCTTACAAGATACTTTTTAGCGACAGATATAGCCCAAAATTTGATAGAATGCATTGTCATCAATATCGAATCTATTTGCTAAGTTTCAGCCCGATTGAATGATGGCAAGGGGGTTAAGTAGGCCTCCGCAGACTCCACCGCCATCGACGAACAACATTGAAGTTAATATAAAGAATTTAAAAACGTCGCCATCTTTTCACAGATTCAAGGACATGACAACCTTATACACTATCTACCAATAAGTATTTGGGCTTGTGATAAAAGAGATAAACACAATATATTCATATTCAATAGGTGGTAGAGCCTCCACCTGAGGCAATTACAGCCTTAACCTTCAGGGGCATACTTTCCACAAGTGTTTGGATGATGGACAGTGGCATTTTTCTTCACACGACTTGGAGAAGACATGCAAGTTTTTTCTCCGACTTTGGACGGTTGCTGCACTCCTTGATTCGGCAATCCAACTCGTCCCAGAGGTGTTCTATCGAATTCAAGTCTGGACTCTGGACATGCCAGTCCAGTCGGTTTACACAATTGTCATCATACTAATCCATGGTGGACCTCGCAACATGACAAGTGGCGTTGTCATCCTGGAAGTAACAATGACCAAAACCGTAAAATTCCCACAGGGTAGGAAGCGCATTGTTGTCTAGAATAGTGGAGTAGGAGCCGGTGAGGAGTCTACCATGAATTGGGATCAAGGGTGACGTAGATCAGGACCGCAGATATCCTCATTTGCATGGGTGTCCAAATACTTATTGGTAGATAGTTTATTTCCAAAGGAATTTAAAAACTCCCATTTTAAGAAAGCAAAATATAATATCTCATTCAAATATCAGAACTTGATTGTAGAAAACACGTTCATATTTTTACAATGCCATTTTCTTTATCTTCAAATTTGCATTAAATTTCCATAAAATAAATTTTCCATATTTAAAAACAAAGTTTTGCCTGTGTCTGTTATTTGATCATCACACAAGATAACCTCTTGCAAAAGAACGCACATTTCATTCGTGTTTTGAAATCCATTTGAATTACATACCTTAATTAAAATTTTAAGGAAAAGTTTTAAAGCCTTTGTTGTATGAGAATGCATAATTTTCGTCGATAAGTTGATGTTTGGAAAACCCGAACGTTTAAGTTCTACTTATTTCATAATTGTACAAAATATTTCCATTCGAATTCTTAGAATGAGAACATTAGAAATATCCTCTTGTGAAACCCCAATGATTTCTTCATTTTGTTTTCAAAAGAAATTTTCTCTATACTAATAACATATTGCTTACGAATGCGTACTTCTTTCCTGTATATTTGAAACTCTTCAACTAAATACATACTTTGTATTTAAAATCACGAGCATTTGTATTCAAATTAGTCAAATATGCTGAAAACTAAGTCATTCATCTTGTTGCTCAAATTAAAGAAGAGTTATATAAACACGTTATTATGAAAAGAATGGATAAATTCTGATCCTTGTGTTTCAAAAACACGAACATATGCGTGTTGACTTGCTTGCAACTTGTTTGAAATTGGTTTTTCAAACTTCAGTTCCAAGAATGAGGTTATTTTAAATTTCTTCCCGTGTTTCAAAGATGTGTTTCTTCCTTTTGTATTTGAAAAACATCTCAGGCTTGAATAACACATTCGAGCACTAAGAACAATCATCTAAGCAAGTAAGTGTATATTTAAAGTGAAGAGCCTTCGTGCATATTCATACATAAGTGAATTAGTTATATTTAAAACAGAAATGTTTTTGAAACATATATTATAGGGTGAAGTGTGCCCAGTGGTAGAAGTGGGGGGGGAAGGAGGGGGGGGGGGGATGCCCAAAAGTTGGGGACAAGTGCAATGCCCCCCCCCCCCCTTCTCTTATCTCCCTCTTTATATTTGACAAGAAGCGAAATTTAACTTAAAAGAAAGTTCCTCCAAAGTTATTTGTTGATAAAGTATAATAGTATGTGTTAATAAAAATACTTAAATATTTATACAAAGTTAAATTAAAGTTTACTTTATACAAAGTTAATACATTTTTATAATAGTATGATATGTATGTATGCCATACATAGTTTCTTATTTTTTTTACATTTGAAAACTTTAAATCACTTTTTCTCAATGTCACTATATTTAAAGGTTAATGTTATGTTTCCTTAGTTTTAGATCTATTAAGTGTTTTTAAAAGTGGGGGGATGGATTTCAGTGCTTTTAGAAGTGAGGGGAAGCATGGGCATTTACTTGAAAAGTGTGGGGGGGGGGGGACACGTCTACCCTTACTTCTAGCACTTAGTGTGCCAAGTCATACGCAAAATTTGAATACAAGTTATAAAATACTATGAAAGCGTATTTCGACATAAAAATTACATTTTATACTTTTTTTAAGAACTATTATTATTGTTTCAAATCCTTTATATTGACTTCGATTGTGTGTGTGAGGGGGGGGGGGGGAGAAGGGGGGAGGGTTGTGTAGGGCGCTGCGAATTGGCCGCTTGTAGCGCGACGAGCGGAGAAGGGAAGAAGGGAGAACCGATCTCCGACGGTGAAGGTTGTATAAAGGTCCGTCATGCGCTGTTGTAACTATTTTCTATTGTTTTATTCAATTAAAGTCTACTTTTTAAAATGCAGCTATCTGTCTTGGTAGTTCATAAAATCTACTATTCAATCGAAGGTGGTTTTTTTGTTGGCGATTCCGACAGGTTGGCTTGGTATGTCAATGGCGGTCAAATCTGCAAAGATTAATTAGCCCTCTAACGATCATCCAATGGATAATTAAAGCATTTTTTTATTATTTTTTTATTCAATTCTAAATGTTTCGAAAAGGCCATAAACATACAATTTTCTGATCAATGCGCTTTTTCTATTTTTAAATGTGAGATCAAAATTACCTTGTTATAAGTTGGCGAGAAAACGACCCATTTCGTTGGCATTGAACGTGACGTAAAGATATCTCAAACATCTTGGCTTGAAATGCAGCACGGAAACCAGATTTGCAAGTTTTTCGCAAATCACGCCACCTGTGCGGAATGTGGCAATGGTCAACCAACGCCAACTTTTTTAGCGATAACTATTTGGCAGACACCTCACGATAACCATAGAAACGCTGGGAGCTCTTTACGTCAAGAATTTTGTTGACTGTTTCGATCGGACTGGTTTTGGCTGGGTTTTGGGGCATTTTCGTTTCTTAATATTTAAATAACTAATTTTTTCAAAGAACTTTTGTTTAAATATTTGGAATCAGAAAGAAATTCTTCATAAATATGTACTAATTTCACTCGTTTTAAAAAAATACGAGGATTGTCCATTGGGATAAAACTTGGTAGATAGATTCGATGTCGCTGACAATCAATTCCATTAAATTTTAGCGACTGTCGCTGTCACTAAAAAGTCGCTTTAATGGAATATTAATAAACTAACTTTGGTAACATGAAGACTTGGAAGGCTAAAATTTGAAATTCTTATTGTATGTAGACCACAAAGGAGCCTGTGATTAACATTGATGTAGATAAACAACTGGATAGACTGCTCGGATGGCAATGCAAGGAAAAATGCGCTCGGGTGGTTGTTGATGATGGGTGGATAATTAACCAATCATAGTTCACTTTTATAGTTGCGTGGGGATGCGAAAATCCTTGTTAAGTGCTAGAGTAGATATTTGTGTGTGCACATTATTACTAATTAAGGTCTACTATTGACAGTTCTGTTGGGTGCAACCCAGGATTTTATTGACAGTCCTTGGCAATCTGGTGTTGTTTTTTTTTATCCACCCAACGATCTGGCAACGGCTTCATTTTCCCAGCATTAAGCAGTCTATCCAGTTGTTTATCTATATCGATGGCGATTAATTTAGCAAGAGATGTACCTGAAGAACGCATTGGAATGTTGAAATATCGTGCGTTTCAAAAATTGGCAATTTGGAAACCAGATGGCGCTAAAAGAGCTGAACTTAGAAATTCAAGTAGATCATAGGCCAGAAGAATTTATTTTCAAACGCAGCGCACCTTGGGAATGTTATGTAGGGTAAAATGTAGCACGTTCCCCAAATTTCTATTTTAGATCGCTGAAGTCTCAGAAAATTGAAATTTGGATTTCAGGTACAGTAGAACCTCGATTAACCATCCCTCCTTTATCCGGAACTCCCTGTTAACCGGCAATCATTTAGTCGACATCAAAAATCTCCCAAATGAGTAATAAATCATTTGTTCCTTTTTAACCCGTAATCTTTTCCCTTGCTCTAAAGTTACATAAGTAAAGGTGAGGCTTTTGACTGTTTTTCTAAAGAACTGACATGGTTAGAGCAACCTTCGGATGCAGATCAAACTGAACTATTGCCTTCAAAAAGACTCCGGGATAGAGCAGCGAAACAAAGATTATCAAGATTATTGCAACAAAAACTCATTTCCAACAATTATGTCATAAAGAAACATTAAAAGTCCTGTATTCAATAAAACGAAAATCATTTACTTTTTATTGTTTTTTACAACTCTCTTTTATCCGGAATTTTCGCTTAACCGACCTACCTTTGGTCCGAATTAGGTCGGTTAATCGAGATTCTACTGTAGTTCCACAAAAAAAATCCTGGAATTATTTTGACAAATAAGATGCAACGCCGACAGAACGCGTCTTCTCTTGACATTTTGCATCCTTTAAAACGCATAGGCTCAAGCAAGGAATTCAGTCAGGTAAGGCCACATAGGTGAAAGAATATATTCTGAAAAGCGAAACACTTAAGGAATGTGACAGAATATTTCTCAAGTATTTAAACTTTCCAGAATATATTCTTTCTCCTATGAAACACTTGAGGAATGTGACAGAATAGAAGCCTTAAATTTGGCCTTCGGTTTTGAAAATCTATATTTAGACGGACAGCAAGAGTTCAATTCAATACTTAAAAAATCGGAGGGGGGGAATTTTAAAAAAGACAGGTCAAGAGGTTAATAAAAAAAATTGCTACACTTTCACAGAAAAACAGAGTTTGCATTCAATGGATTCCGTCACATGTTGGAGTCTTCGGCAATGAGGTGGCGGACTTGCTTGGGAAAGAGGAAGTGGTCTTCCTTCTGCTGCCTCTCGTGAACTCTTCGTGTCCGAAGTATTTTCTATCCTCAAGGCTAGAGCAAATTCTTCTTGGTGAATCCCTCCCCCACATGATTGGTTTGCTGGTAACCGTCCTGGTCTGTATCTACCATAGACTTATTATTATCAATAGTCTGCGCGTTCCCACTTCAATCATACAACGAGAATGAAACCAAAAATGAATCACATGAGTAGGGACTCTTTGGGAGCAGGGTTGCAGATTTGGCGGGTTTCTCCTCGCTCAGGCGATAAAGGATAATAAGATTATTAGATAAAGGATTAATTTTACGACGTAGCAAAATTAAAAAACCACGTGACTGATAGACGAATTTTGTGATTCATTTTGGTTTCATTCTCGTTGTATGATTGAAGTGGGAACTCGCAGTCTATTGATAATAATAAGTCTATGGTATCTACAGTCAGGAGGCACAAAATCTGCACAGACTGCATTGGCAACTCTGAGTAGTGGCCATCACATCCAAAGCTTGAAATTCGTCGACAGGGAGAAGAGTTATTCCTCTCGCCATTGTTCCTGTACTGCCTCCTCTGCTCATGTCAATGATTGTATTGCCACCTCTGCGACGCTGCTGTGGAGTGGGGAAGGGGTAATGGACTTGTGGCACTGTTTCAGCAGGTACTGTTAGATAGGTCTAGGGTTCTTGTACCAGTGGGACGAGAAAGAACAATATGTGATGGAACACCGGAAAAAAAAAGCGCATCCTAAAATAGTGAATTTGAAGCTCAGTAGATGTAGAAAATTATGTATTCAGTCAGTCCATAGACAAAATTATGAGTGTGAAGCGAAGCAGCTTTCTGCGGTCACTGGAGCTCAGTCGTGGGACCTTTTGTTTTCCAGACAGATGCTTTGCCGCTGTGCAAAAGAGTACTCCAGTGCATAGAAGCTTTATCTGTTATTTGAAGTCTTTACCATACAGTCTCCTCCCAGCAACGGAGGAACTATACTGTAGTTCTGATCAGCGTCTGATCGGAATTGGAGGTTTGGGATGCTAGTTACAGCGTTGTACGAGTGCTGTATGCTAATTGTGTGTTTGATAGCGATGAAGTTTCTCCTTTCAGAAGGCACCGATGGGTGGCAGCATGTTTCAGTTGTCCGATAGTCACCAATGAAGCGTAGTAGCTTTATGTGGTCACTGGGGCTCGATCGTGGGACCTTTGGTTTTCCAGCCTGATGCTTTGCCGCTATGCAAAGAGTACTCCAGTTCATAGAAGCTTTATCTTTTATTTGAAGTCATCACCACAAGTGAAAGAATAGTTTTTGGAACTCATCACCACAAGTGAAAGAATAGTTTTTGGAACTCATCACCACAAGTGAAAGAATAGTTTTTGGAACTCATCACCACTTATGAAACGAAAGCGGGTGATACCAAACTTACTGCCCAAAAATTGCTATTTGGTAGCCAAGAAGAGATGTAAAAAACTGAAAATTGGAATTCTGGCAGATGAGGGTTTAAATACTTTTTTGCAACGTAAAATACGTGAGAAATATCATGAAACACCTAAAGGAAGTAGGTCCCTAAAATTGTAATTTTGACGCCTAGAAAACGCCGAGTGGTAAAATTTTGAATTCATGTACGTTCCTATATACAAGCCACATAGATGTCCGAAAATATTTTGGAATAGGAAATAGTTAAAGAATGGATTGGAACGCAGAAAGAACGTGAGCTTTGAAATTTGCTATTCTAATGCCCATAAATCATAGAGCGAACTAATATTTTAAATTAACGCAGACTATTGCCCACATAAGAATTTTGAAATGACGCCAGGGACATTTTGAAATTTTTTTTTCTACAAGTAAATAAATTAGAATTGTAAAATTAGGATGAAACTAGTAGTTATGTTTTTATTTCATATAATATTGTTTGAAGGGCAAAGTTACAAAGAAAATAATTATTTTAACGAAGTCAAATATACATTTATTACATTTAATGACGAAAAAAACTCAATATTTTTTCATATAACTTTGCCACCTTATCTATCTATAAAAATAAAACAAGCTACGTGTCTGTCTGTCTATCTGTATGTGGCTCTGTGGATCTATAGAAACCTACTTGAAATTGTAGCAGAGCACTGAAATTTTCAACATAAGAAGTTTTGGCTTTATAATTTTATGTATGTCAAACATAATGTTAAAATGTTAATTAGTTCATTTTTAATTAATTTTTTTAATTTATTTATTTTTTACAAAGTGACTTCAAATAGAGATACTCCTCTGAAATTTTCAATATAAGTAGTTTTTACCTTCTAATTGGACTTTTGAAAAATAGAATGTTAAAATTTTTATTAGTTTTTTTTAAATTAATTTTCTTAATTAATTAACACATTTTTGTACAAAAAGACTTCCAATAATGCTACAGTTCCGAAATGTTCAACATAAGTAGTGTTGGCCTTCTAATTGGACTTTTAAAAAAGAGAATTTTTAAATTTTATTTGTTTTTAAATTAATTAATTAACAAATATTTTACGAAACTATTTCTAATTGGGCTACATTTCTGAAATCTTCAACACAAATAGTTGTGGCACTCTAATTGGACTTTTGACAAAAAGAACGTTAAAATTTGAATTTGTTTTTTAATTAGTTTTTAATTAATATTTTCACAAAAGCGATTTCTAATAGGCCTAGAGCTCTGAAAGTTTCAACATAAGTAGTTTTTACCTTCTAATTTTGCTTTTCGCGATCATCCGGTGTTAAAATATTCTTAAAGGGGTGTTATATTATAGTTATTAAAGGGGAATTTGTTTATTGTTTCTTGACAAGGGAGGGGCTTCTAATATTAAGGCTTTACGTAATGTATGTGTTTTTGTAATGTGTAAAGCGACCTTATGCTTACGCAGCAATGAACCTTTCATCGAGCAAAGCGAGCTCGATTTTGCGTTGCGATGAACCTTCCTGCGAATGAAGCGCCAAAAATTGGGGCCTATACACCAATGACGGATTTCCGCAACTCGGGGCCTCACAGCTGGCTAAAATATTGAACATGTTAAAATTTCGTAGCGAAGCACGGGTATTCTGCTAGTCTATAATAATAAAACAAGCTGTGTGTCAATCTGTCTGTCTGTCTGTGACTCTGTTTATCTATAGAAACCTAATTAAAATTGGAGTAGAGCTTTGAAGTTTTCAACATAAGAAGTTTTGGCTTTCTTATTTTATGTATGTCAAACAGAATGTTAAAATTTTAATTAGTTTTTTTTTAATTAATTTATTTTTTACAAAGTGACTTAAAATAGAGATACAGCTCTGAAATTTTCAACATAAGAAGTTTTTAGCCTTCTAATTGGACTTTTGAAAAACAGAATGTTAAAATTTGAATTAGCTATTTCTTAATTAATTAACAACTTCTGACAGGACTACATTTCTGAAATTTTCGACATAAGTAGTTATGGCCTTCTAATTGGTCTTATGAAAAACAGAATTTAAAATTTTTTTTTTTTTTTTTTTTAATACATTTTTTTAATTAATTAATAAATATTTTACAAAATGATTTCTAATAAGGCTAGATCTCTGAATTTTTAATATAAGTAGTTTTGGCCTTCTATTTGGACTTCTTCAAAACAGAATTTTAAATTTTTATTTAGTTCTTCTTTTAAATAATTGACATATACTATTTTACGAAACGATTTGTAATTGTGCTACTTTTCTGAAATTTTCAACGTAAATAGCTTTGGCCTTCTAATTGGAAGCTTACACTTTTTCAGCAATGAGCCTTTCAATGACTGAAGTAAGCCTGTGCTTATGTGTCAACGACTTTTTCAGAGAGCGAAACGAGCTCGATTGCTAGATGTTAGGTGAACGAGCTAGATGAACCTTCCTGCGAGCCAAGCGCCAAAAAATGGGATCTATACACCAACTACGGCTTTCCGCAACGCAGGGACTCACAGCTAGTTAAAATATTGCAATTGATAAAATTTCGTAACGAACCAGTATTATTCAGCTAGTATTCTATAAGACAAAAATATAACTACCGCGGATTCACCATAATTTTACAATTCTAACTTATTTTAAAAAGAACGCAACATTTTCCATGCATCATCCAGAGTATCGCCATAATTGTATTTAAAGTACAGCCGATTTAGGAAAGTAAAATGCAACATTCTGCTAATATTTTGATCTTTGATTTTCCAACAGTAATTTTCATAATGGTGGAAAAAAAGACATTATTGTTCTTTTACTCATAGTCAGTATTATGATTTCTCGAAATATATAAAAGTGCATAATTTAACAAATGTATTTAAAATAACTGGATTACAATCTAAAAAATTCGAAATTGTTTTCAAACCGTAATTAGTATCTTGATTGCAAAGTAACAAACACTCAAAGATTGTTTTCGAAGTAGCGAAAACGTGGATAGCATTAGTTAACATTCTTATACTTTTTAACTATTCCAATGATAACAACATTTTAATTAGTATTCTAAATTTCATGATTAGTATTCTAAGTGCATAGCTAATGAGAGAAGGTTAAAATTTCTTTAATTCTCTAGCTCGCTAAAAGGCAGTTTTTTTTTTTTCTGTTTTTTTTCTTTTTTTTTTTTTGTTTTTTTTTTTTTCTTTTTTTTTTTTAAAGTTTGATTTTGGAACTTCGACTGTCCATTTCTGCCACTTATAAAGTGCTTAACAAAGCTATATACGTCCTGTAATTTTGAGCATCTAGAACAGCTTTCGTCACTAACTTCTAGAGGCGGGCCATATGATTAATGTTGGAGCTTTTCGCGGGCCGGATACACCAAAATATGTAACTTTAATTATTATCGATTTAATAATATATAAAATTTCTGAAAACTGGATTTTTTTTTTTTAAGTTTGATTTTGGAACTTCGACTGTCTATTTCTGCCACTTATAAAGTGCTTAACAAAGCTATATACGTCCTGTAATTTTGAGCATCTAGAACAGCGTTGGCCACTAACTTCTAGAGGCGGACCATATGATTAATGTTGGAGCTTTTCGCGGGCCGGATACACCATAATATGTAATTTTAATTATTATCGATTTAATAATATATAAAATTTCTGAAAACTGGATTTTTTTTTTTAAGTTTGATTTTGGAACTTCGACTGTCTATTTCTGCCACTTATAAAGTGCTTAACAAAGCTATATACGTCCTGTAATTTTGAGAATCTAGAACAGCTTTCGTCACTAACTTCTAGAGGCGGGCCATATGATTAATGTTGGAGCTTTTCGCGGGCCGGATACACCATAATATGTAATTTTAATTATTATCGATTTAATAATATATACAATTTCTGAAAACTGGAATTTTTTTTTATCTTAATAAAATTACAATTGATATTTGATTCTTTTTTTCCAAAATTAAAAATAAAAAATAGTGTTCAATGTTTGTAAATCAAAAAGTCTAAAAAAGAAGAGAAGATTTGGTTCCAACGTGACAATGCGACTTGATCATAACTTTTAATAAAAGTATTTAAACTGTTCTTCCAGATTACTCCGTTTTAGTTGATATCAATTGTGAGACGATGGCGGTCGAAATCATTCAGTTTATTTTACGATAGAATCGATGGTCTTTTGGAATATTTGTTGATGTCAATTTTAATAAATTGACTGCAAAAAATTCTTGATGAAAACCACTTTGCATAGTTTTTTCGGGTACGGAATGTAGAACTGTGTTCTACATAGTTAATACAGATTATTTCGGATGAATTACATTTATGTAAAAAAAAAATTCCATACCATGAAATTTTTTATTTTTTATTTTTTGTGGTGCCGGCGGGCCTCAGAAATAGGGCCAAATCCGGCCCGCGGGCCGCGAAGTGGCTGAAGCTGATCTAGAAGAATACGAGATCGAAATCTTCTAGCGTAAATCCCTCTCTCCGACCCCACCACACCTGTGAGAGGACATTGCGGCCCCGACATATTTAATGTGATCCAACCCCCTCTTTTTTGAAATGAAAGTAGTTTAAAAAGCATTTTGAATATTTTGTAGAAGATACTGTCATTCTTGAAGCCACCATGTTCGATGATATTTTTTAGGATAAAAAAATTATTATATTTTCACCAAATTAGATAGCGGGCAAATCTGCGGAGGCCTAATTAATCTCTAGCCTCCATCCAATAGCACTGAAACTTGACAGATAGATTCGATCTCGATGACAAAGCATTTCACCAAATTTCGAGGCTGTAACTGTCTCTTAAAAAGGTCGCTTTTACGTAATACTAATAAACCAACTTGCGGTCATCCAATCATGCTAAAATATCATTGGGGACTGTTAAGTCAAAAATAAAAATTCTTCAATTTTTGTCTAAAATTCATGAAATTTTTTGTGCAGTTCAATAGAAATTAGATGAAACACAACCTAAAATTTCAAAAATTTATATTGATTTTTTTTTCAAGAAATTAATTTTTTATTGAAAAATTTAGCGTTTTTTCTGTAATTTTAAAAACGCTCCTTGCGATTCAAATTTTTTGCAATCTGTCTCAATTTTTTTGTACAAGCTAATCGAATATATATTGACATAATTGTGCATGGATTTTTAATTTGACTCATTGGTAAATTATTTAAAAGTAAAACTTTGGTCCTACGGGAAAAAATGTTAACTTTTTAAATAGAAGCATTACGAAAATTGCTGTAAAACAATAAAAAAATACCAGATTCCAAAATCCATGCACAAAAGTGTTCAAAATAGTATAGTAAACAATATCTCCAAATTTAAAAAACATACATCAACTTTTGAATCGCAAGGAACAAATCGAATACCCTGAAAATCTTAAAATACACATGAAGAGAAAATGCATTTTAAGAAATTGAAATACATACGATTTCTGATATGCGCGCTTACAAAAACTCAAATAATATTCTTAATTCTTCTCGGATCAGCAAAAGTAAGGTATGTACTGAAAGCTAAAATTGTAGGTTATATATTTCCACTAAAATATAAAAACAGAAAATTTTGAAATTTTTGCCTTAACAGTCCCCTTAACCGATTATGGAAGAAACTCATGTTGCCAGTTTTTTTTTTTTTTTTTTTAATAAATCAATGATGAAATTACTTTAATCAAAATAAATAAAAGATATTTGGATGTGAGTGCATAAATTCACGCTCATTTTTAATAAATAAATTTTGAAACGTAGTTTGCCGCACATTTTGCAGATAGAAATGTTTTTGATATTTAAAATTAGATGCAAACACCAAGCACACGCTGTTTACAGAATCGGAGCTGGGTTAATGAATATAAAAATTGGCAATGCATATAAAGGATTTGTATTAAAAACTTTGTTTTTATGGGTTATATTATTTTGTTTGAGCAACGTAAGTTGCAACCATATAAAGGGTACACTTTCGAAACGAACGATGCAAAATTGCGCTGAACTTTATTTCAGATAATTTGAATTTTGTAAATTCCATAAAACCTAATAATAATAACGTTTATGATTAAGATAATAAATTGTATCTAGTACGTTTTATTTTAATTCAATGTTTGTCATTCATATTTCCACTTCATAGTAATTTAAAACATACTGTTACTAATTTTTGTATATTTGTAAATATTTCGTAGTGTTAATTTTGTAAGTAGTAAAATTTACGTACATTTCGCATAAGGCAGTTCGCCGTTAAGTTGGCTTCCCGGCAATATGGGTTTTGATGCTTGATAACGGGTTTTACAGAGGTAACGCTGAGAAGCGAGTTTTACAAGGAGCAGGGCGTTTAACATTATGGTAAAGGCACTCTCGCCAAATTGGCGAGATAGAGTCAAGTTGGCGACGGTTTTGTCGCTAACAATTGGCGATATTTTCGGTCTCCATGTACATGTATAGAACTTTTCGACTACGATCTGGAAAGTTCTCCAAATATCTACTTCTAGAAGTCTCAAGAAGGTTTGACTCCTATATAAGTCGGCCGAGGAGGTTAGTCAGTTAGTTGTTGATTTTGAGTCACTGAATTAATTGACTGGAATTACTGAGTCTCAGTGAGCGTTCAGAGAGTTCCGAAAGCGAACTGTATTGTATTGCCTTTTGCAGTGATTTAGCAGTTGTGTTGTCAAGTTTTTAATTGCTGTTTTGTACTCTATCGTTGTGAAAAGAGCTGTATTCTGTCTACTAGAACGAGAAGTTCTGGAGTTGTAAAGGAATCTGTGAAGAGTGATATTGGAATAAATATCTGCAAGTTTTGATCTACTTTGGCTTCAAATATTTCGAACCCATCCACGCAACAATACACTTTCTAGAATGAATAAATTTTTATAATTCAACTTAATGTTAATTGCCTCAAAAAATTTATATCGTTTTATTACTTCATAATGGACTTTTTTAATGATTCTAATATTTATAAGTGCATATTATCTTTGTTAAAATGGTGTGTATGAATTATAAAAGTGTTTTCAAATCTCTTTTATCACTGATAGTAAAAATTTCAAATAATACTATTATACATACAAGGAAACTTTTAGACTTTAAACATATTTTTTCAGTAGAATAAAAATTTATATTAAAGTTTGAATAAAAATAATAAAACATACACACATATTTACAAAAATTAACATTTTATTTTACGATCTCAAGGTGATAACAGATCTTTAACAATGCTAACAGATCAACAAGAATGTTTTTGTTTGACGACATATTTTCAAGAATGTTTTTGATTGATGACAAATTTTCAAAGGTGTTTTTTGACTGCAAATCTTCTAGTAGATGTTCTTATTTGCAAAGTGAAGCTTACCTAAAAGAAAACAAAAAACATTTATTTCCTGCAATTTCTGACAAATATAATTTGAACTATAACCAGAATTCTGAGGTTACTGAGTCAAATGAATCCCAAGCATTTTCATTAACAATTTGAAGTTTACTTAAACTGTTTGTATTCTTGGTTGGTTGTTTTCAGATTATCTGGCGCCGTCAGCAACACGAGGGCTGTTATGCGCCGAAATATTCGTCATTAGACAAGCCAACATACATTTACAAACACCCATGCCTAACACGGGATTTGAACCCGCAACCTCGCGGTCTAGAAGCTAGCATGCTAACCACTATACCGTTTGGTCGGTATTTGTATTCTTGTAATGCTTACAAAAATTATTTAAAAGGAGCAAAATTGTATTGCCTTTAAAGTATATTTTGTATTAAAAAAACTGACAAGATGATGCCAAGTTTTGTTTTATCTCAAAAAATTATATCGTATTTTATTGTTTTTATTGGAATGAAGTATAGATTTGGTTAAAAATTGGTCTTATAACTACCATTGGCTGATTTGGGCTTCAATCTCTTCAAAAAATTCAACTTTTCAATCTAATAGTTTAAAACTATTTAGACTAACTGATCAGAAATGAACGCATTAAGTGAGTAACTTTTTTCAACTGATTGATTTTATGGTTGGTTGAAGTTTAACGGCGCAAGGGCAACACATAGGCCATACTGGATTGGTTTTATGACATATTAATAGACTTCCTTAAAATTAAATAAATTATAACTCAAATGATCAGAAAGCAATTTAATTATCAAACCATTAGATATTATAAATTATTAGGTAATTATTATCATAAAAAATAGAGAACTACTTTTTTAATGAACTAATTAAACCAACAATAATACAAATTAACTCGAAATTTCCCTTTTTGGCTTTGAATGTTTCTTTTAAATAAATACAAAATTTCTTTTGATGCTACTCTTTTTGTTGCATCAACTTAAAGTCGGTCTGAAAGAGCCAATATTCACTAATTAAAATTAAACACCTTTAACCTTCTCCGAAGCTTATCATTCAATACAGATTTCAGCATCGAATTAGCAAAAGAAACTTCTTCGTGTAATTAATAAAAATCTATTTACAGACAATAAAGAGACAACTGCTACTAGTGTTCGAAGTCTTTTCATCCGAACACTGTTTACAATCCTTTCCTTTCACTTGTCGATCCTACGAATAGCAGTAACAACAAAACTCAACCGAAATACGTCTAAGCACATGTTGAACAACTTCCTACGTCGCCATTGTTTCTCGCTAACTAATACAAAGAGAAGCAAAATAAAAAAAACACTTTTCTGATGCAAGATGTATGATGGATACAGGTGGGTTGAAGATCTTACCCAAAGATATCGAGTTAATTAAACAGATGTTCATTTTATATGGATATGGGCCAAGGTTTCGGCTCTTTCGGTTGAATAACAATTGGGCATTTGAGACACTAAGTCGAATATGATTTGTTCCTGATTATGGAATGATAAACAGGCATTAAAAGTTATTCCTGGATCTTGTGTAAATATTAGAGGTTGGCGATATATCGATACGACGATATTTGTATCGATATTTTTTTTAAATATCGATGATAAAAATATCGATACAAGTTTTCGATATATCGATATTAGCAAACATTTTTAGTTTTTTTGATGATCGTTTTGTAGTTCCATGTGTTTTTTCGATTTTCTTTCTTCCCTTTTCAAAAACTTCAAAACTAAAGTTTGGAATGGCACAGTTAAAATGGCATCCTAACCAAAAAGAAAACGTAATGTAATGGAAAGATAAGATCATTTATTAGTAGTCATTAACATAGCTCCGCTTCTGTTGCCAACGTGTGCCTGGAATTTGCATCTGATTTTAAATATTAAAAACATCTCAATCAGAAAAAATATGCGGTAAATTACTTTTCAAAATTTCTTTTTTAAAAATAAACGTGAATTTATGCATCGATGTATGTATTTTATTTATTCATCCAAATGTATTTTATTTATTCTTGATTGATAATATAATTTATTTATTGAAACAATTTGTATAGTTTATTTATTAAAACAATTTTGGCATGAATTCATGAAAAGTAGAAATTTTCACCGAAAAAACTTCATTTCTGGCAAAATTGAAATACAAATTAAAAAAAAGAAAATCATGGATCTATGTATCGATATTTTTTTCTATGCAACGATATAGTATCGATATTTATTTTGATCGATAGAGCCTTGAGTATACGCTGTAGGATGTATCCTTCCGCGTTAAGATATAGTTCCGGACAAATAACAACTTTTATAGTAATATTAATAACTTGCTCACATAGTTTTGTATTAAGTATTAAACTTAAATATATGTTGATAGCAAAAAGAAAGAAAACGCTTTTAAGTTTAACTTTTAACTAATATTCTACTTTCTATACTATGAATTTCAACGAATTGGCCTCACATCGTTCCAATCAGCCAATCAGGACGCAGTAAAACTGGTTCACACATCTTTGCAGCGTATTCAATGGGCTCAAGTAAGCTTGTCCCAATGTATAGTTGGTATTTTTTCAAACAAATATTGGAAAAGTTTATATTCTTACGTTTGTCATTGTGGCGATGTATCACTCTTGCTAGAAAAGGGATATAACTCAAAATTTCTCATTTCGAGTAAGAGTGTGTACAGAATAGCAGACTGAGTGTATTTGAAGCTGGTTGAACGGCATGATGTTGTTTACAAGTTGAAACCGACTTATGTCGTTTTTCCAGATTCAAGTTTATGTAGTATGTGATTTTGTATTTAATTTTAACTCAAAAATGAAAAAGTTTGAGTTGTGTCGCTTTAGTAGCAAGATTGGATATTAAAACGGTTTTCGGTTCGTATGGAAATATTGAAACGATATGTGAGCTTCCAATGGTGCTGATTCGTTTGTGACCACTCAGCGACCATTTTGCGCACCATTTATGCATGGAAGATAATTTGAGTAATTAATATTTCCATCAAATTAAAGAAAAATTAATGTGTCTACTTTACTTACGACTTTGCGATTAAGCTCAAAAGGGTTTTCTTGTTTTGAATGTAACGAAAAGGGCGTATTCTAAACTTAACTGATCTGCTGATCAAGTTTGTGGAACAGCGCACTCAACCATCACCTTTTGTGCAGAAATATGGCAGAAACAATAAAGTTATTATTTTTACCTAACTAAATATTAGAAACTAGATATTGAATGTTCTTTTAGCATGATTACGATTTTATACTATACACGTTTTTTTTCCCCTCTGTCCGGGAATATTGAAAATGAAGGCGTATTTTTATATGGGATAATTATCTGATTAGTTTTTGCTCTCGTTCACAAACGCAGTCTAATCTAACTCCCTCACCGAGCTCAATACTTTTAAACCAAAGTAGCATCGGTAGGTTTTAACGGCAAGAGTTTCAACTTCTTGATGACAAATATACTACCTACTCAAAAAAAGACTTCTTACCGATTTCATCCTTACCGTTTAATTTGGAATACTAGCTCTCATTTCTCCGTCTTCTTTTAACCGTGCTTCTTGTATCCACCACCACCATATCCTCCTCCTCCATGTCCTCCACCATAACCTCCTCCTCCACCTCCCCTTTTGTATCCTCCACCCCCTCCGCCATATCCGCCTCGTCCTCCACCGCCGTGTCCACTATATCCTCCTCGTTTGTATCCTCCTCCTCCTCCACCTCCGTGTCCTCCTCCATATCCACCTCGTCCTCCCCCTCCGTGTCCTCCACCTCCCCTGTATCCACCGATACCGATGAGTTTACCGCCTCCTCCACCTCCTCCGTATCCTCCGCCGCCGTAGCCGGTGGCTAGGCAGCAGCTCACCAGCAGCATAACAACGACGGAAATCACCTGACAGAAAGAAAAGATTTAAAAATGAATTATTTTTTCCCTCTGAGATATCTGAAATTACACCATGACTAAAAAGTTTTACAATTTTTGCACGTAAAATGATTTATTTGCTTTAAGAGAAAGTCCTAGTCAAGTAGAAGATTTAAAAATAAATTATTTTTCCCTCTGAGACATCTGAAATTACACCATGACTAAAAAGTTTTACAATTTTTGCACGTAAAATGATTTATTTGCTTTAAGAGAAAGTCCTAGTCAAGTAGAAGATTTAAAAATAAATTATTTTCCCCTCTGGGATATCTGAAATTACACCATGACTAAAAAGTTTTACAATTTTTGCACGTAAAATGATTTATTTGCTTTAAGAGAAAGTCCTAGTCAAGTAGAAGATTCAAAAATAAATTATTTTTCCCTCTGAGATATCTGAAATTACACCATGACTAAAAAGTTTTACAATTTTTGCACGTAAAATGATTTATTTGCTTTAAGAGAAAGTCCTAGTCAAGTAGAAGATTTAAAAATAAATTATTTTTCCCTCTGGGATATCTGAAATTACACCATGACTAAAAAGTTTTACAATTTTTGCACGTAAAATGATTTATTTGCTTTAAGAGAAAGTCCTAGTCAAGTAGAAGATTCAAAAATAAATTATTTTTCCCTCTGAGATATCTGAAATTACACCATGACTAAAAAGTTTTACATTTTTGCACGTAAAATGATTTATTTGCTTTAAGAGAAAGTCCTAGTCAAGTAGAAGATTTAAAAATAAATTATTTTTCCCTCTGAGATATCTGAAATTACACCATGACTAAAAAGTTTTACAATTTTTGCACGTAAAATGATTTATTTGCTTTAAGAGAAAGTCCTAGTCAAGTAGAAGATTTAAAAATAAATTATTTTTCCCTCTGGGATATCTGAAATTACACCATGACTAAAAAGTTTTACAATTGTTGCACGTAAAATGATTTATTTGCTTTAAGAGAAAGTCCTAGTCAAGTAGAGGTCGGCGATATATCGATACGACGATATTTTTATCGATATTTCTAAAAAAAAATTTTTAAACGATTTATTTGCATCGGATTAATGTTTTAATCTGCTTATCTTCAATCGTTTTTTTGCCATAAAATATATTTTTATTGTGGTGAGAATATTGTTATTTATGAAAATAATTCCTATGTATAAAAATAAAAGATAATCATAAGTAAAAATCAGTGCATAAAATATTTGGCGCAAAATATCATTAGTACTAATACCAAGAGCATTATGATTGTTATTTATAATAACAATTGCTATGTAATTTTATATTAATAATATAAAGCTAATAATGTTATTTGAGTGATTGAATTTACTCTCGGATTATAGTATTTTATTCTGCTACTATTTGAGAAAAAAAAAATTTCTTCTTTTGATATTTCATTGAAAATAATATAAATCCAATATTATGGCATAACTTTCAATTGAAGCCAATAAGATCAAAAGAATTTGTCAAACTTTATTGTAACATATTTTTTACCGCTTGAAAAAGAAATTATAATTCTATTGAACCCTTTTATAACTTTTTAACTTAACTAACTGTGAATATGTTATTTACAACAAAGTTCAATTAAGAAATATATAAAGTTGTTACAATAAAAAACCCTTAAATTTACTGTTAAATAACTTGTTGAATGAAGTTGCATTTAACACTATACTTTAACATTTTAAATTTGCAGCAGAAAAGAAATAGTGCAAGAAATTAAACTTTTAGTTTCTTTCTTCGGAAGGATTATCATGATACATTAATAAAATTGTATTTTTTCCTTATAACGTTAGTAATTTTTATAAAAAAATACTGCTTTGAATAACCAATTTTTTTTATTTACAAGTTTGATAAACTACTTTAAAAATTTAGTTAGATATCGAAGTAAATGGTAAAATAATTACATTTTATGGACGTATATTTCATTATACAGAAATAATTACAAATTTGATTGATGTTTTTGCAGTTAAAAATAATGTTAAATACTTTAACATAAATTATAATTTTTTTTTTTAAATTTGATTTATGACAATGAAATTAGAACAAATAGAACTAACAAGTATCCAAGAAAGCTATTGATTAATTAACGAAGATTCACTTGCCCTACACCTTTTAAAGAATTATTTTCATATAAATTTTGATTTTATGGATTTTTTTTATTAAGCATGTATTTTTTATTTATTTTTTATTTAAGAGATGTAAATCCAAAAAAAATAAAAATCCATAAATAAATTAACTCAAAGCTTTATTTCAAACCTGCCAAAGACTATTAAAGAAAAACTTAAAATAGCGTTTTATTTAAAAAGGAAAATTTTTAATCACAAACTTGACTAGCGCAACATTGTAAAAACTGTGATATAGAATTTGATTTTTCAATCCAAGAAATTTATTAATAATTATTTTTCATAGCTGTTTAAAGAGTAAGATTTCCAAAGGGTAATTTATGTACTCAATAAATACATTATAGAGTAAGAAAGTTTCAAAATGAAAAATTAAGGTAGCCGCCTACTTACGGATAAATTTTTGTTAAAAATTAAGTAAATTTATTGAAATATGTAAAAATAGGGAGGAAAATGAGTAAAAAAATTTTAAAAATTAATAAAAATTGAATTTATTTAAGATAGTTATTACTTAAATTTAACGTTTACGGTTAACACTGGCAACAAAATTATTATAAGTAGAATGCAATTTCCTGGAGACCAGATAACATAAAAGTTAACTATCTTGAAAATGACGTTCAAGCTAAAAGATATATTTAGAAGTTACTGAGATATGGTTGTTTAGGATATATATTCCAAAAAATTAACTTTTCAAATTACATTTTTTGTATAAATGGGGTTATAAGTTAACTATTGTGCCTGGTACTTAGATCAAATGTCATTTTATCATGAGCATTACAAAAAACGTCCAAAAAAAATTTCGCGGAAATATCTTTGTTACTTTTTAAGATATTCATGTTAATGGTGTTAACAAAACAATGAAATTTCCATTTTACAGAAAATGAGTTGTAAGCCTTAAGTTGCATTAGATTGGTTGGTTGTATCCAAATTATCTGGCGCCGTCAGCAACACGAGGGCTATAATGCGCCGAAACATTCGTCATTAGACAAGCCAACATACATTTATAAACACCCATGCCAACACGGGACTCGAACCCGCAACCTTGCTGTCTAGAAGCTAGCACGCTAACCATAAGTTGCATTAGAAATCTGTTGATACGAAAAATTCAATTTATCATAATTTTATTCATAATTGACTAGGAAGGAAAAGTAACGCTATTTTTAGAAACTTTAAGAAACAAGCTTTCACAAAAGTAACGCTATTTTTAGAAACTTTAAGAAACAAGCTTTCACAAAAGTAACGCTATCTTTAGAAACTTTAAGAAACAAGCTTTCACAAACTTAAATAAAAAAATAATTACTGAATTTTAAGAAAATTCGACTTTTTTAAGGCAGTCGGGTACCTTAAAAAAAAAAATTATAAATTTATAAATTTCTAAAGCATTTATGAAGTAAAAGAGAAACAAGCTTTCACAAACTTAAATAGAAAAAATAATTGCTGAAATTTAAGAAAATTCGACTTTTTTAAGGCAGTCGGGTACCTTAAAAAAAAAGTATTAATTTATAAATTTCTAAAGCATTTATAAAGTAAAAGAGAACCTGAAAAACTCACCAGGAATCTCATTGTGGGCAGTTGGTCCGAAGAGGAATAACTGATGGTTTCCTCTGAAACTGAAGTCTGTTATATAGGGGCCCGGGACAACAAAAATATAGGAGAGGAGGGAGGGGAGAGGAATGACGAAAACCTTCTCCCACTTTCCCCCTTTTTAATCACATTCGAGGCCAAGCGATAACATCAAAACCCCCTCCCCCTTGCGGCAATTCCCATAATGCAACTGACGGTCAGACCATTTCTTTTATTATTATTTTATTGCCTTGCGTCTTTTAAAACTTGTCTTCTTCAAAAACAGGTTTCTGTAGCAATCGAAATTTTCTGAGAGGATTCAACTTTTTTTTTTCTTTTTCTTTTTTAAAGTTTGATAATTCCGTCAACTTTCTGCGCGTGTGCGTGGCCTTGGCTGGGTGAAATGACTCCGAAATGGACGCTGCGACCGTAACTGATTTAAATGATAGGGAGTTTTAAACGCAGAGGCTTTTTGTTCTTTGTATTGATAGCCAATTTTGTTTTCATGTTTTTGTTGACGTCCCCCTTTTAAGGAAGGTTGCTTCTGTTGGCGTGATACTTGTTTATGTTTTATAGCCAATCCCTGTAATTATAATATGCATGTTTTTGTTTGTTTGTGGTTTTTGTTTTGATTCGAGCTTACTGTGTTTCATTGTGATGCGGGTGGTAATTGAATGGCCTCGTTTCATTGCTGCGACCTATGGACCTTTGTATTGAAAAACCGCGAATAAAGACCTCTTCGGCAGTTGCAACGCCTATGGAAATTTATTTTATTCGTTGAGTTTTAATGTTACAAATGGCTGTGTTGAAAAGCCATAGTGAGATTGAACGTCAGTCAGGAGTTGGGAGCAACCAGAAAATTTCTGTAATATACACTCGATCAGGCAATAGGTCTACTCCTTAAAAAAAAAAAAAAAATACGGCAGAAATTTTTTAGCTAATATGTGACATGCCATTAATATTTTTTTGCCGTTTCATAAAATTTGACCTTATGCCTAAATATTTTAATGCTTTTTGGCCAGTTTTCAAGCTGTACAAAGTACTCCAACATAAAACTTATTCGAAAGAAAATCTTATTATTTTTTTTTTATTTTATAAATCATAGATCAATCTGAAATGTTTGTCATTTGTTTCAGCCCAATTAGAGATGGTTGGTTGGTTGTTTTTAGATTATCTGGCGCCGTCAGCAACACGATGGCTATAATGCGCCGAAACATTCGTCATTTGACAAGCCAACATACGTTTACAAACACCCATGCCTTACACGGGACTCGGAACCCGCAAGCTCGCGGTCTAGAAGCTAGCACGCTAACCACTATACCGTTTGGTCGGTAACAGTAAGAATAGCAAGTTATTCATATACACTAGAATGCTGTTACAATCGAAGCTCGTCCTATTGGTTAGGTACGGGATACCTACCACAAATTAAGCATTAAGTCACATAAGTTGGTTGGTTGTTTTCTGATTATCTGGCGCCCTCAGCAACACGATGGCTATAATGCGCCGAAACATTCGTCATTTGACAAGCCAACATACGTTTACAAGCACCAATGCCTTACACGGGACTCGGAACCCGCAAGCTCGCGGTCTAGAAGCTAGCACGCTAACCACTATACCGTTTGGTCGGTAACAGTAAGAATAGCAAGTTATTCATATACACTAGAATGCTGTTACAATCGAAGCTCGTCCTATTGGTTAGGTACGGGATACCTACCACAAATTAAGCATTAAGTCACATAAGTTGGTTGGTTGTTTTCTGATTATCTGGCGCCCTCAGCAACACGATGGCTATAATGCGCCGAAACATTCGTCATTTGACAAGCCAACATACGTTTACAAACACCCATGCCTTACACGGGACTCGAACCTGCAAGGTCGAGGTCTAGAAGCTAGCACGCTAACCACTATACCGTTTGGTCGGTAACAGTAAGAATAGCAAGTTATTCATATACACTAGAATGCTGTTACAATCGAAGCTCGTCCTATTGGTTAGGTACGGGATACCTACCACAAATTAAGCATTAAGTCACATAAGTTGGTTGGTTGTTTTCTGATTATCTGGCGCCCTCAGCAACACGATGGCTATAATGCGCCGAAACATTCGTCATTTGACAAGCCAACATACGTTTACAAACACCCATGCCTTACACGGGACTCGGAACCCGCAAGCTCGCGGTCTAGAAGCTAGCACGCTAACCACTATACCGTTTGGTCGGTAACAGTAAGAATAGCAAGTTATTCATATACACTAGAATGCTGTTACAATCGAAGCTCGTCCTATTGGTTAGGTACGGGATACCTACCACAAATTAAGCATTAAGTCACATAAGTTGGTTGGTTGTTTTCTGATTATCTGGCGCCCTCAGCAACACGATGGCTATAATGCGCCGAAACATTCGTCATTTGACAAGCCAACATACGTTTACAAGCACCAATGCCTTACACGGGACTCGGAACCCGCAAGCTCGCGGTCTAGAAGCTAGCACGCTAACCACTATACCGTTTGGTCGGTAACAGTAAGAATAGCAAGTTATTCATATACACTAGAATGCTGTTACAATCGAAGCTCGTCCTATTGGTTAGGTACGGGATACCTACCACAAATTAAGCATTAAGTCACATAAGTTGGTTGGTTGTTTTCTGATTATCTGGCGCCCTCAGCAACACGATGGCTATAATGCGCCGAAACATTCGTCATTTGACAAGCCAACATACGTTTACAAACACCCATGCCTTACACGGGACTCGAACCTGCAAGGTCGAGGTCTAGAAGCTAGCAGGCTAACCCCTATACCGTTTGATCGGCTCAATTAGAGAAGGTTAGAGATTTTGCTGTCGGACAAACAACATTATCTGCTTATTTTATTAGATACCGAAAGAAGTACGTGGACGCACTGGAAAACTACTACAACACAATTGGAAAACGAAATCATCCATATTTTTAGTCTAGCAATACAGTTAACTCACGATTACTCGAATTCGCATAAGTCGAACATTCGCTTATCTCGAAGTTTTCATTAGGTCACAAGCAGTGCTAGAAGTGTGGGTAGACGCGGGGTGACGCGTCCCCCCCACTTTTTAAGAAAATACCCATGCGTCTCCCCACTTCTAAAATTACTGAAATCCATCCCCCCCCCCCCTACGCCAGGGCCTGATTTAGAATTTTTTTTACTGTAGGCCCAACGTTCAGAGAGGGGCCCCAATAGCAAGTATTTATTTCCTTACGTCACATTATTACCAGATCAAGCTACATTCGTTAAGACTAACTTTTTACAAGTAAAATTCATAGTTTACTTTCACACGATTTTTTTGTTATAATTAGTATGATCTTGATTTGGTCAAAACTTTTGAATTAATCAAGACCCCCCATGAACACTGATTTTAAAGCCCACTTTCCTGTATTTTAAACTTACATTTTACCACAGGGTCCACAAATTATATCATAATAAAGATTACTTAATTTTATAACAATAATTGTAAATAATACAAAGTAACCTTTCCACTGTTTCCACAATCTCACCAAAAAGGAGGGCCAAAAAAGTCCACGGAAGAGCCTGCAAACCAACCAATCACAAAGACTCTTTCATTTCATAATATAAGAAGTTGTATATGCTTGGTTGGTTGGTGAACATCTCTTTACAAGAGGCGAGAGAAGGAGAACAGCGGCGTAAAGCCCTTGTCTCCGTGTACATATGAAGAAGTTGTATATGATTGGCTGAACCGGAAATATTTGCTTAATTAAGTTTTATTAGGTTAATCTATCGAACTTAACTCTCTGTGACTATAAAAAATATGGAATTTGCGGATGTGTAATTAAAAAAATGTTATTATTTTTGTTCAGTACTTCCCATAAAAAGACCATTATATTTAAAATTTTCAGAAAACTTTCAAAATTTGGGGGCCCCCAAATTTAGGGGCCCCTAGGCCCGGGCCTAGTGGGCCTAATGGTAAATCAGGCCCTGCCTGCCCCCACTTTTAAAAACACTCAATTCGTCTAAAAACTAATACAGAAAAATAACATCAACCTTTCAATGTAATGACACCGAGAAAAAGTGATTTAAAGTTTTCAAAAGTTTTTTTAAAAAAATTACGGTATATCAAAAATGCATTATATTACTTTGTATAATAAAGATATAAGTATTTTTATTAACAAATACTGTTGCACTTTGTCAACTTTTAACTTTGGAGGAAGTTCCTTTTAACTCTTTAGTTCCCAATGCAGTTTTCTGGAATATCCTTTAGGGACCAGGTTCCCGCCCGAAAAGAAAAACCATTTTCACCCCTCCAAGTGCAGCATTTAGAGAGAAGGGCAATAGCTTAAGGCAATGATTATTCAGTCCATATTAATCACTCTTCCAAGGTTTACGCTTCAATAGTTATCTCTATCGCCGAGATTTACGCTTGTGATTGTCAATTTCGTAGATTGTGACGTCGATAGAATCGCCTCAATTTCGGAGATTTCCATCGATATATTAGATGCCAACGTTGATATTTACATTGGTGTGATGGTCATTTTTGCCGATTGTTGCCTTAAGTTAAATTTCTATTCTTGTTTCATAAAAAGACAAGTTATTAAAAAAAAAAAGACAAAAAGACATTTTAGAGTTCTCCTACTAATTTAGTTTCATGAAATTATGCACATTTGGAAGCACTATTTAAATCTAAATAAAGAGTAATGTATAAAATGTTGAATTATTACTTCACTTCATCTCTTACTTCCAAGTAAAAAAACTTATTAACAGAATATTCATTAAAATAACAATAAATTTTGAACCCTTGTTCAATGCTATTGTTAGGAAGTATAAATTGTTCCCTTACTAATTAATATTTTTATTATAAGATACGAAATTATAAATTTATCGTTGGGGAGGGGAGATGGGGGGGGGGGCTTGTATTTATCACCAAATTTTGGGCATACCCCCAACTTTTTGGTTTCCTACTTCTACCACTGGTCACAAGACAACTTAATGTTTTTCAACTCTAAGTTATCTCCATATCTCGAAGTGTACATCTTTTAAATCGAAGTTTTTGGGAAAATTTTATCATCACATACAAAAAAACCCCACAAAATACTAATAAAGAAAAGCGATTTTTATTTTTTCCTCTCTACATCGCGTTTTACAATTTAACTTGTTACTGGGAAAAAAACCGTTTGCATTGACGAGCACAGAAATTAAACAGGCTTCTGTCTTTACATTCCATTCCATATTTAAAGTGTGAGTCAATGGAGTTGGTTTACGTTGGGCTTTGAATAATGTTCAAACGTAAGTTGAATGCGCTTATAGACTGAGAGGAGACTGCAATTTTTGGACCCCATCGAACATCATTCTGAATTTTTTATAGAAAGTAGAGAAAAGTGAGTAGATTACGAATTCACTGGTCTGCCGTGGCAAAAATGGCCGAAACTAGTCAAAAATAGACTTTTAATAAGTCGAACTAAATCCAATTGCCAAATGCGCCATAACTTGCCAAAAAATGAGCATTTTTTTTTTATTTGGTAACCCTCACTCTTTAATTTTCAATTAAGAAGGTTGCAGACGATTCAGATATCTGGCGACGGGTCTACTTGCATCTATTAAAAGGGAGCCAAGTTGGCAATAAGCATTACGTCACTGATGACGTAACTGATGTCGCCAATTTGGCTTACTTTTAAAAGATACAAGTTTTCCGAGCCAGAGATCGGAAATCGTTTGCGCTTTTTCTCATTGAAAATCAAAATGCAGTGTGCTGCCAGAAGAAAAAGTTTGTTCTCTTTTTGTGTAAGTTATGACATATTTGGCAATCGGATTTTAGTTCAACTCATTCCAAGTCGATTTTTGATCAGTTTCGGCCATTTTGCCACGGCAGACCAGTGTATTCTTAATCTACTCACTTTTCTTTAATTTCTATAAAAAATTCAGAATGATGTTCGATGGGGTCCAAAAATTGCAGTTGCCTCTCGGACCATTAGTCGAACTCAAAAAGTTAAATTGATCAATGAAACTGAAAAAAATTCTGCAATGTAAGAAGAAAGACGTTGCTATTAAGTACAGAATTCCTCCGAATACTCTTTCAACCATTTTTAAAAACAAAAACGATTTTGAGAAGACATGCGTCGAAACTCGATCCATCGTGTAAATGAGTGAAGGCCTTTCTTGGTATCAAAGCTGCTCTATTGAAATGGAAACATATTGAAACAAGAATTCCAAAACCCCTCTTAGAGGGATGATGTTAAAAGAAAAGGCGAAGGACTTTGCTCGTTTACTAAAAGTTGAAAGATTTATAGTAAGTGCAGGATGGCTAGAAAAGTTTAAAGCAAGACGCAATATAGTCTTCCGGACTACACAAGAACAAGCAAAAAATGTTTGATGAAATATGCCTTGAATAGAAGATAACTTCCGATAACTAGAACTTCGGATAACTCGAAGAAATTGATCACTCCCTTGAATTTCGAGTTATAGCGAGTTGACTGTAGTTTATTCGGATGACTAATTAACTCATGGGTCGTCATCCATTGAATTGAAATTTGGCAGATAGATTCATTGTCTATGAGAATGCATTTTATCAAGTTTTGAAAACAAAAAAGTGTTAGTCCGTGTTTTTTTTTTTTTTTTTTTTTTTTTTTTTCCCTTCGGTATATTGATTTTCTTTGTCGTGTTCGGAATTTATTTATTTATTTATTTATTTATTTATTTATTTATTTATTTATTTATTTATTTATTTATTTATTTATTTATTTATTTATTTATTTATTTATTTATTTATTCCTGGCCGACCAAACGGTATAGTGGTTAGCGTGCTGGCTTCTAGACCGCGAGGTTGCGGGTTCGAGTCCCGTGTAGGCATGGGTGTTTGTAAATGTATGTTGGTTTGTTAAATGACGAAATGTTTCGGCGCATTATAGCCCTCGTGTTGCTGACGGCGCCAGATAATCTGAATACAACCAACCAATATTTATTTATTCCTGATCAATTCGCGATTTTAGCAATTTTCCTAACATTGTCATAACTAAGGAAATAGCCATACATAAGTGAAACAAGGAATTATGGAAAACTAAATGTCCAGAACGAGTTGTGGTCTGTTTTTCGTTTCAGTTGACGGGTGTTTTCGGTCGTTGCACCTCTCATAGCGCCAAAATATCTAAGGAATCGATTATTCTATTAAAGAACCACTCAGCCAGGACTAAATCCTATTAGGACTTTCTGTTGTATATCTATACAGGGGTCGCAGACGTCCTATATATCCAATAAATTCTATATTTTTTAAAAATCGGAAAAAACGTCCGATATTGTCCTATGTTTTATAAATGTCCTATAAATCCTATATTTCTGTGTTGATTCGACCTACATTTTCTTCAAATTCATAATAACGGTGAAGATTATTGCGATTTTTAACCTTTAACTGCTGTGGTTGGGTGGTTTGAGGTTTTTGGCGCAAGAGCAACACATGGTCCATACTGCGCCAAACAAATTTATGAACATCAGTTTAAAGTTTAAGAAACTTAGCATCAGAAAAATTAATATAAAATTCAAAGATGAGATATTTTAGGGGGTGGAAGCATTCCACAAAAAAATGACTCGCGGTCTGTCAGACCGCTTACAGCAGTTAAAGGTTAATACGCTTTTATTAGCTTCAGACGTATGTATGTTAGTATGTTAGTATGTAACGGAATCTTTGAACATGATTTTGACCCCCTTCAAAACGTCGGATTAACTCGAAATTTGGCATACTTATTAAGGACCGATGACAATTCAATAATTCAATAAGTTTGTCACTTTATCACAAGGATTAGCTCGTGTTGCCCTTGCGCAGTTAAATTCCAACCAACCAACCTTCTCCGGAATCGAACCCTGGTGTGCCGTTTGAAAGATTTGTCGTTTGAACGACAGTTATACAAAGCGTTTTATTTTAGTCGCATTATCCTTACCAGGATCTTCAGGATTAGTGATTTTTCATATTCAGAGACAAGGTAGTGTTTTGTGCCAAGTAATACGGTGTGTACTAAGGCATACACATGACTTAAATTTGAGACAAGCATGTGACTATTGGCAGAAACAACTGGAGAGTTTTGTACACTAACTAAAAAAAAATTATAGTTTACAGAAAAAATAATTAATAGTTTAAAAACTAAAAAAAAAAACGCTTTAATAGAAAACCAAACTAAAAAGTAGAAAATAATTAATAGTTTAAAAAACTAAAAAATACGCTTTAATAGAAAAGTGAACTAAAAAGTAGAAAATAATTTTAAATAAGTTTGAAATAAGAATAGTGATTAACAAGAAATATTTATTTTATCGTAAAAAAGCGTGAGGTGTTTTTTAAGATATTTTCATATTGGCTCTACTTTTACCAATATCTGCCATTAAATATTTTCAACAATTGACATCAAGCACCCCACGCTTTTTTACGATATAATAAATATTTCTTGTTAATCACTCTATTCTTATTTCAAACTTATTTAAAATTATTTTCTACTTTTTTGTTCACTTTTCTATTAAAGCGTATTTTTTAGTTTTTTTAAATTATTAATTATTTATATTCCGGATTCTTTGCCGCGATCGTAAGTGAAAGAAAACTGACAAAACCCACAAAAGCGATGTTAAAGCGGCCCAGCCGTATCTCTTGTGACGTCACGTATTGCATTGACTACTCACTTCCTTTCTGGGTGACCATAGGGTGACGACTTATTCCTACAACTCAACTGTACTCGACCGAGGTGAGTTGTAAACAAGTAAACTTTTCCATAGCACGAGCGTAGTAAACTAATTGGTCATAATTCAAAAAGAGAAGCGAAAAAGCTAAGGTTAAAATCCCAAGTCAGGTACGGATTCTACGCTAAGATGATTTTTCTCAAAAAATAGCAGCCTCGCCATTTTTTTAATCACATGTGAACTACCTATGGTTGCCATAATTTGGCGCGGCTCTATGTAACCAATTCTTATTTTTTGGCGATATACTTTTCGGTAATTCTTGTATTATCCTCTCTTATAAGTGAAAATGAGGAGAGGAGAAAAAACGATCGTTGTTGAGGTATGCTCAAGGAAAGAGAACTCTTGTGTTGAAGGCATTCGTTTTTCAACTTTTTACGCCACTAAAACATTTTTACTGGAATTTCGTTGGTGGGGATGTTTAAACCACTTTAAGAGCGATCTATCACAGCGATTTTGAACAAAATCGTTAGAGCCCGTTTTTAGCAATTACTGAAAAACATAATTTTTTCAATGGCAGCTACCTTATGCGCATGCACGATTTTGACGAAAACCTTAATAATTGGTCCCATGGCCACCACTAACCCTCATACCAAATTTGAACATCGCAGGTTAATTTGTTCGGGAGTTGTGCTGACCACAGACATCACATACACACAGACATTTTTTTCTGGATCACTTTTTTGAAACGGACGTTCCAAAACGTGGAGAAATGCACACAAAAAAATCGATTTTTTTTTTCTTTTTTTTTTTGCCAGTTTGAACCAAAATATCGATTTTTTTTTTTTTTTATCCTATACTTTTATTACCCTATGTATAATACATATGGGTAATTGAAAGTAAAAGGGCTTTAATCGAAAATATGTCTTTGAGACAAAATATCTGATCTGGTGCAGTTCCAAAATCTATTGTAAATTAAAGAATTTAAATTCATGGAAAAATATTTTTCGTTTGAAAATGGCACGAAAGATTTAAAAAAAAAAAAAAAAAGGAAGGCATAAAACAGAACTTTAAAATGGTTGAAAAGTCTTGTTCTGTGTGGGGAAAATTGGCTGTCAGATATATTCACTAATGAAAAAACTGGAATTTAAAAGAGCTCTATGGATACGCATATTATTTCAACTGCTTAAGGAAGGTACCTAATAGATTTTCAGCAGGATACTCTACCTTGTAACTTGCTAAAAAATCTCTTTGGCTAATTTTTTCAGTAAACAAGGAGGAGTGATCAGTGATGGTCTGGATAGGGACCACGTATCGCGGTCGGGAGAGTATCGTTCTCGCTAGCCGAAGGTTGCGAGTTAGGGAGTGGGACTGACTAATGACCGCCGTGTTCTCTAATGCTGACTGAGACATGTTAAATCAGTCGTGGTCACAAAGTTCTCCAAGTTCCCTTACAAATTAATTGGTTGGTTGTTTTCAGATTATCTGGCGCCGTCAGCAACACGAGGGCTATAATGCGCCGAAAACATTCGTCATTAGACAAGCCAACATACATTTACAAACACCCATGCCTAACACGGGACTCGGAACCCGCAACCTCGCGGTCTAGAAGCTAGCACGCTAACCACTATACCGTTTGGTCGGCCCATACAAATTAATACCTCTGGGGGAGGAAAAGTCAAGTCTTCTGCTTGGTAATGCTTCTAAATTAGGAAGTTCTGCATACGGTTCGTAGTGCTTCCATCTATCGGGAAGCTACCGAACGAGGTAGAAATGAACTCTTCGGTGGTTATAGGAAGAGTTGTACAATCCCTCTCACTGGCGAGAGTGTGCTTATATCATGTGCAGTACTGCTCACTACCGACGTGTACTGGATATGGGGTTGATACAAAATGCTTGAAAGGTGCCTTTAGTCCCCATTGTGGTTGATAAGAAGAAGATGGTCTGGATAGGTTTAGGATTTAATAATTTAAACATCTCTGGAATTGTTAAGTGAAAGAATAAAATATGAGGGGTAGCAACAAATATTCAACACAAACTTAGGGATAATTCTAAACTTGCATGGATGGTTGAATTGTATTTTCTAGCAAGATGGAGCATCCCAGTCCATACTTCAAACTCAACAAAAACTTGGATGAAGCAAAAACAAATAAATGTTATAGACTGACCTGCACATAATTCTGACTTAAACCCCATGGGAAATATGTGGAGCATGTACGGGGAAAATATGTGGTTTTATTCGGAAAGTTTACAAAAATGGAACACATAAATTTTCAAAAATGACTTGAGATCCGCCAAAGAGAAAACATGATATGAAGTACCAAAAGAAATTCTACAACAAATGTATATGTTCTATGGAATCCATGTATCACGTCGTTCTTAATAAGGAATGTATTGTTACGAATTTTTGTATATTTGTAAATATTTCGTAGTGTTAATTTTGTAAATAGTAAAATTTATGTACATTTCGCATAAGGCAGTGCAATAGTTCGTCGTTAAGTTGGCTTCCCGGCAATATGGGTCTCGATGCTTGATAATGGGTTTTACAGAGGTAACGCTGGGAAGCGAGTTTTTAGGAGCAGGGCATTTAACATTATGGTAATGGCAATCTCGCCAAGTTGGCTAGATAGAGCCAAGTTGGCGACATTTTGGCGACATTTTTGGTCTCCATGTACATGTATAGGACTTTTCGACTACGATCTGGAAAGTTCTCCAAATATATATCTCTGGAAGTTTCACGTATGTTCTTCTCCCCTATAAAAGCTCAGCAGAGCAGGTGATTGAGTTAGTTGTTAGCTGAGTCCATTAGTTGACTGGAATTACTGATACTGAGTCTCAGTGAGCGTTCAGATAGTTTCGAAAGCGAACTGTATTGCATTGTCTTGTGCAGCGATTTGAGCAGTTGTGTTGTCAAGTTTTTAACTGCTGTTTTGTGCTCTATTGTTGTGAAAAGAGCTGTATTCTGTCTACTAGAACGAGAAATTCTGGAGTTGTAAAGGAATCTGAGAAGAGTTGTATTGGAATAAATTTCTGCAACTTTTGATCTGCTTTGGCTTCAAATCTTTCGAACCCGTCCACGCAACAGTATTTTTGAATATTAATTAGTTTTTTAATAATTGCTGTGCAAATACAGAATGTCAAAATTATGTATGTGTCTAATAGTTTTGAGACACTAAAATTTCATTTTTCTTTTTTCAATATAAATATTGTAATTTCTAATTTTTTCGCTGTTGAACTTATATAAATAATTAAAACCAAACTACCCGCTTAGGGCTGATGTACTATTTACCCTGGTCCTTAAGTTCAAGCCCCTTACAAAGTTTTATTTGTTTTCAGTTTTATAAAACATCTGTACATCTATACAACTGAACATCATCAGCATACATCTCTTTCTATTACAAGCATGTGGAGCAGGCGTTGCCCGCACATTAAGTGGGGACGGTCACCTGACCACATTTTTGACCAATCGAAAACAATACAGTTGGACTTTAGGTCCAGGGTAAAAAGATCTTTCATTGTTGAATTTACTATATTGCTTTTACAATTACAATTTTTTTGCCTGTGTCTATAGTTTTGAGACAGACTGTTAAACATTACCACAGCGAATTTGATCAAAATTGTTAGAGAAATTTTTGGAAAATAATGGAAATTTTTTTTAGTGGCAACTATCTTTTACACCTGTGCTATTTTGATGAAAACCTTAATGACAGCCACCACTAACCTGTACACAAAATTTGAACATCGTAGGTGAATCCGTTAGGGAGTTATGCTGACCACCAGACAGACACACACATTTTTTCTAGACCACTCTTTTGAACTCAGCACGTTCCAAAACGTAGAGAAATGTAAAAAAAAAAAAAATCAAATCTCTTTTTTTTTTTTTTTTTTTTTTTTTTTTTTTTTTTTACTGGTTTCAATTATTTCATAACCCTATGTTAATAAATGGGTAATTGAAAGTTAAACAAAAAAAAAAAAAAATCACCAGAGACTAAGTCTTAAAAAGAAATAAAAACAATGCCCATTATAATACGAAAAATAATTTCAAAACTACATACATGCTTTTTTCTGTGAATTTATTCCTATCATTTTTTAATTTTTAATTTTCAAAAGCCAAGAAAGGGAGGGCCCCTTTCGCTCTTTTACCGTCGTCCATGTACACGTACGATGTTTGATTACAACCCACGCTGTAGAACGCGGATTTATAGTAAAACCTACGTTCTCTACACAGCAGAAAGCACTGTTGTGGGAAAGGAAACCATCAGAATGCATTATAGTCCGAGAAGCGACTGCACTTTTTGAACCTCATCGAACATCATTCTGAGTTTTTTATAGAAATTGGAGAAAAGTGAGTAGATTACGAATCCGCTGGTCTGTCGTGGCAAAAATGGCCGAAGCTGAACGAAAACCGATTTGGAATGAGTTGAACTAAAATCCGATTGCCAAATATGTCGTAACTTGCCAAAAAGAGAACAAACTTTTTCGTCTGGCAACCCACTGAATTTTGATTTTCAATGGGAAAAAGCGCAAACGATTTCGGATCTCTGGCTCGGAAAATAAAAGTAAGCCAAATTGGCGACATCATCTACGCCATCAGTGACGTAATATTTATTGCCAATTTGGCTCATTTGTGAAAGATGCAAGTAAGCCATAGCCATACATCAGAATCGTCTGCAACCTTTTTAATTGAAAATTAAAGAGTGAGGGTTACCAAATTAAAAAAAATGCTCATTATTTGGCAAGTTATGCCGCATTTGGCTATTGGATTTAGTTCAACTTATTAAAAGTCGATTTTTGACCAGTTTCGGCCATTTTTGCCAGTGGATTCGTAATCTACTCACTTTTCTCCAATTTCTATAAAAAATTCAGAATGATGTTCGATGAGGTCCAAAAATTGCAATCGCCTCTCAGTCTATTAGGAATAGATGATAGGGTTTTGTGACGTGCATAAAATGAAGACTCTGAATCAGCGCCAGACGCGGCCAGTGACGGATATTTCTGCGGCCAGCTGGCAACACAGGGAAAAAAAAATTACTCTGTGGATTTTTTTTCCTTTTCCATAATTGTAATGAATCCGAAATACTATGCATTAATAACTATGTAAAATAGAGTTCTCCACCTAATATCCGAAGAGAGCATACGAGGAAGCTTTCAGCAAGGTCGTTTTCATCAAGATTGAATACATGTATAACTTAACTGAATCTCATTTGGACAATTTGTTAAAATTGATTGCAGCAAATACTCCGAAAGACAACGACTCTATCATAATATAAAATTCAACGATTTCGACCACCTCGCAATTGATCTCGACTAAAACGGAGTAATCTGAAAGTACAATTTAAATACATTAATTAAAAGGTTAGATCAAGTCGCATTGTCACGTTGAAAACAAAACATACAATTCTTTTTCAGACGTTGATTTACTAACAATGAAAAGCCGACCAAACGGTATAGTGGTTAGCGTGCTGGCTTCTAGACCGCGAGGTTGCGGGTTCGAGTCCCGTGTTAGGCATGGGTGTTTGTAAATGTATGTTGGCTTGTCTAATGACGCATTGTTTCGGCGCATTATAGCCCTCGTGTTGCTGACGGCGCCAGATAATCTGAAAACAACCAACCAACTAACAATGAAAAGTATTATTACTTTCAATTACCCATGTGACATAGGGTAATGAAAAGTATAGGATTCGGTTTTTTGCATTTCTTTACGCTTTGGAACATCCTGATCCAAATTAAAGTGATCTAGAAAAAATATATGTCTGTGTGTACGTGGACGGCATAACTCCCGAAAAAATTGCCCATGATGTTCAAATTTGGTGAACAGGTTTGTGATTGCCCAAGGAACTACATGAAGGTTTTCGTCAAAATCGCGCAAGCGCATAAGGTAGCTGCCATTGAAAAAAATCATGTTTTTCAGTGATTGCCAAAAAAGGGCTCTAACAATTTTGATAAAAAACGCTGTGCTAATGCTTCTTAAGGTGTTCTAAACATCCCTACCTCCGAAATTCCCATAAAAATGCTTTAATGGCGTAAAAAGTTGAAAAACGAATGCCTTCAACACAGAGTCCTCTTTGCTGGAACATAGCTCATCAACGATTGTTTTTTCTCCTCTCCTAAGTTTCACTTATAAAAACAAAGGATAATATAGGAATTTTTGAAAAGTATTTCGCCAAAACCACCGTTCTGGAAAAGGGTGGGTTTTTTTTTTTTTTTTTTTTTTTTTTAAGACTCATATAAGAATTAGGGCCAAACATGCCATTTTTCTAAGCAAATGATAAAAATATAAAAACGATAAATGACACAAATCCACATCAGTAATGTAGTGTAATTGAAAGTTGTGCTATGTTCCCCATCCAAAAAGAATCAAATATCAATTGTAATTTTATAAGTATAAAATAATGATATTTCCTCCAGTGTTCAAAAACACTATAGATTATTAAATCGATATTAATTAAAGATACATATTTTGGTGTATCCGGCCTGCCAAAAGATCCAACATAAGTCATACGGCCCGCGTCTATAAGTTAGTGGCGAAAGCTGCTCTAAATGAACACTCAAACACTAGTGACACCTATCGCACAAACGACAAACTATAAAGATAAACTAGATAATATTGTGGTTTTAGAGAGCAAGGACGCGTAATTTCTTGATAAATCTTGAAGATAACACGAAGGCATTGATGGATTGAAAGAGCATTAATTATTGTTAGTGAGATTTTATTTACATTTTTAAAGATACTAATATATTGTACATTCAAAATATGATAATTTTTGCTTACAGACAATAACTTACGACCACATATGAATATAATTCAAATGAAAATTTAATCTGCAGATTTGGCAATACTCCCATGGACATTTAAACATAAAAATTAATTATTAATAAAAATTATTGATATTTTTTTTTAATTAAAAGAAATACACTCAGCTCCTTTATCCTTAATTCATATTGACTTCTCAAAACATTAATGCCTACCAGACTTCTTTATGCAATCTCGCCAAGCTATAACATCGATATAGATAAACAACTGGATAGACTGCTCCATTGTCAATGCAAAGTGAAAAACGCGCCGGGGATTGCGAAGCTGGTGGGAAGATTAACCAATCAAAGTTCACTTTTATAGTTGGATGGAAATGCGAAAAACCTTGTAAAATGCTAGAATATATACTTTTTTGCACATTATTACTAATTAAGGTCCACTATTGACATTTCTGCTGTGTACAACAAAAAAATGTATTTTCAATCCTCGGCAATCCGTATTTTCTATCCCACCAACGGCATCTGGCAACGGCTTCATTTTCCCAGCGTTAAGCAGTCTATCCAGTTGTTTATTTATATCGATGAGCTATAATGGTCAGTTTGTCACGGGAAATTTTTCCACTCTGTAACTTATATGTTACTCAATGCATTATTCAATAACATAACCCATAAAAGCAGAGCTTTTAAGAAATTCTTTATATGACATTGTTAATTTTTGTATTCATTAACACAACGCCTTATATCAAAAACATTTCTATCACCAAAATGTGCGGCAAACTACGTTTCAAAATATATTTATCAAAAATGAAATTGAATTTATGCTCTCACATCCAAATATCATTTATTTATACTGATTAAAATAATTTTACTATTTATTTATTTTAAAAAAAATTGGCAATAGGGAATGAATTTCAACAGTGATCGGTTCAATGTTACTTTAATGCGATTGGATGACGGCAAGTTGGTTTATTAGAATTCTGAAAAAGCAACCTTTTAGTGGCAGTAACAGCCCCAAAATTTGATAGAATGCATTGTCATCCACGTCGAACCTAACAGTCAAGTTTCAGCCCAATTGGATGACAGAAAGAGGGTCAATTAGGCTTTCACAGATTTCGTTCCCATTGACAATCAAACAAAATGAAATATAAAGAATTTAATAATACTAATAAAAAAATAATAATAAAAAATGTAAACCAGATTCTTTTTTTCTTTCACACACACACACACAAAAAAAATGGTGTATTTTTTTCTTAAATTAATAAAGAAAATCTTACGTTATTTCAAAATATTGGGGTGGTAGATCTTTTATTTTTTTGAAGGTAAGTTTTTAATTATTAGGTGGATGGGAGGGTACCCAATGCAAGTTTACGCCAATGCTCCTTAACTATATTATGCTCTCTAGTCTTTCAGTATTTTCATTTTTTGAGAAGCCGTTGAATAATCCATTGCCCTCATCGTTTCTCAAAGGATTGTCACTAAAAGTTACTTTTCTTTTTAGTATAGATTTTAACATACAGATGTCAGCACCAACAGAAGCACTCTTTGATCCTCAGATTAATTAATTTCAGTTGTTGCATACTTGCCCGTTAGATGGCAGCATCACCGCTGAATAGTTGTTTTTTAAGGAGGTATGGTACCGAAATTTCTTCAAAAATCCCAATTTTTTTTTTCTGATTTTAAAAAATAGTTCATACATTCCTGAAGAGAATGATGTTTTTATCTTATTCCTCCGGTGATTAGAACGCCACAAAATTACCTGTGATTTAAACATCACTAATGGGCGTAACACTTTGAAGCGTCTGCTTACAGTGCGTTTTTGGAGCACTAGTGTCTTTCACAGATGTTGCATATTCAAATCGATATATCTCCAGAACCATCAAGAATTGGCTATTCAAATTTTTGGAGCATTTAATTTATATAGTTTTAAATATTTTGTCTTCGCAGAATTTTATTTTTTTAATTCTGTTTTAAAATATAATTTTTAGCGTAAGAGATGACATAAAAAAAAGCAAAAATTTCAATATTTTAACTTTGAGAATTTTTTTAATTTTTTTTAGTTCACTTAACAAAATTCTGTGAAGACAAAATTTTCTTTATATAATTATGTATTACAGAAAGCTTTCACTTTGAAATTTTTTTTATTTTTTCTTGACTTATATCAAAATACGCAAACATCAATTATTATGGATTTTCCTTGGTTTTTAATTTTTTTTTTAAATAACAAAACACAATATTTAAAAAAAAACATTTTCTCAAAGATATATAAATAGTATCTCATACATAAAATAAATTTTTGCCGTAAAAATGTACATAAATAAAGTTTTTTTTTTATTTTCGGTACCGCACCCCCTTAAGTTAGTGTTGCCGAAAACAGAAGTTTCATATTCACACATGTTAGATATTCATATTACCTAACAGATCTCAGCTATGGTATATGGTTTATTAGATATAGTTTTTGAAATATTTGTTTAAAACTATTTGTCGCTTGATATGTTATTTGTCAAGTAAACAGCAACACAGCTCTCAACCAGACCACCTTCATCCATACACAAGGGTGGATCCAGTATTTTATTACGGAGGGGTCAGTGGCTGTTGAATAGCTTAGGTAAATTTTGTTGCTCTTAAGTTATATTACTATACCATGAGAAAACTAAACTTTGATTACACAGAATATGCTTCAAAGAGGTAAACAGTTTCAATAATATAGATGTAGGGTTGGCTATGTGTGAATTTACGACAACAAATTAGAGTTGCCTACAACTGTTTGATTCAGGATAAATCAGTGCCTGATTTACCATTAGGCCCACTAGGCCCGGGCCTAAGGGACCTCAAATTTGGGGGCCCCCAAATTTTGAAAGTTTTCTGAAAATTTTAAATATAATGGTCTTTTTATGGGAAGTACTGAACAAAAATAATAAAAAAATTTTTAGTTACACATCTGCAAATTCCATATTTTTTATAGTCACAGAGAGTTAAGTTAGATAGGTTAACCTAATAAAACTTAATTAAGCAAATCTTTCCGGTTCAGCCAATCATATACAACTTCTTCATATGTACACGGAGACAAGAGCTTTACGCAGCTGTTCTCCTTCTCTCGCCTCTTGTAAAGAGATGTTCAATTGTTCACCAATCATATACAACTTCTTATATTAGGAAATGAAAGAGTCTTTGTGATTGGTTGGTTTGCAGGCTCTTCCGTGGACTTTTTTGAACTTTTTTGGTGCGATTGTGGAAACAGTGGAAAGGTTACTTTGTATTATTTACAATTATTGTTATAAAATTAAGTAATCTTCATTATTATATAATTTGTGGACCCTGGGGTAAAATGTAAGTTTAAAATACAGGAAAGTGTGCTTTAAAATCAGTGTTCATTGGGGAGTGGGGGGGGGGGGGGTCTTGATTAATTCAAAAGTTTTGAGGAAATCAAGATCATACTAATTATAACAAAAAAATCGTGTGAAAGTAAACTACGAGTTTTAATTGTAAAAAATTAGTCTTAACGAATGTAGCTTGATCTGGTAATATTGTGACGTAAGGAAATAAATATTTGATATTGGGGGGCCCTCTCTGAATGTTGGGCCTACAGTAAAAAAATTTCTAAATCAGGCCCTGGCGATAAATTACTGTTAAATATGATAAACAAAACAATCTAACAACGAATACGTATACACACTGAACATTTTCAAACTATAGTTTGCTTTGTTATCTTGCTTCGTCCTCGGCTCTTTAATCTCCATTTTTTTGGGATGAGAACATTTACTTTAAAAATGTTCAGTGCTGATTCGTCAAATCTTAATTGATTTCATCCCAAGCCTGAGAACAGCGCACGTTAAAACGCGATAAGTCCATGAAAACGGAGTCCCCCCCCCCCCCTCCCTTCCCTGGATCTGCCAATGTCAATACGCTAAAATTTAGCTCACTCGTTAAGTTCATACTAAAACAGAAAACATTCAAATCTCATTTGAAAGGCGTCGGAACAAAATCTGATAAATCACATTAAGTTTTTATTTTATTTTTTGTGCTATTCGATAGAGTTTGTACATACAATGGGTAAAAAAAGTCTCCGTACGGAAGCCAAAGTTACAAATAAATTAGCATAATTTCTAATCTTTTGCTTCATATCTTCAGTAAATACTGAAATATGTTTAATTTGATTCTTTAAAATAAGTTCATAATAAATGTCTGTTTTTACAAAACGCAGGAAGTATTTAAATTGAAAGGAGATGTTGCTAAGTGCCATGCAAAAAAAGTTTCCGTACGCCATATGAAAATTAATTCTGACTTCTACCACAACAGGCTTGCAGTAAATTTTCAAAACTGAAGTGTATGCAAGTTTCATGAAGACATTACAGCAGCAATTGTTTAATTTTAGCTTGTTGCTGATAGTCTTAAAATGGAGTTCCTAAACCTATTCGTGAGTAGGTGATTCAATTACGAAATGTTGGATTATCTATGAAAAAAAATTTCGAAATCTTCAATATATTGAAGTCTATAGTACAATATAATATTGAAAGACACAATGAGCTTCAAACTTTTTTGAGGATAGAGTTTGATCCGGAAGATCTTTAAAGCTACATTGGCGACACAGTTCGAAGCAGGTGTTTATTTTCCAGTCGAGTCGCGTTTTGTATGGCCACTCAACAGTTTAAACAAATGCCGATTTTGGACGTTCAGAATTTGATGCTAACTTGAAAGGACCATTCAAATTTACATTCTTACATTATTGGCACTTTTATTTTTTTTAATTATTGGAATCAGACAGCTTAAAAAAGGAATATGTATTACTAGAAAATGTTCATGTTTTTGACTGTCTTTTTAAATATTTTATATTAACTTAGATTTTGTGTGTGTGCGTGTTTGGTTGGCTGTGTATGTCGATGGCGGGCAAATATGCGAAGGCCTCATTAACCCCCTTGTCGTCCTCCAATCGGGCTGAAACTTGCCAGATAGATTCGATGTAGATGACAATGCATTCTATCAAATTATGGGGCTGTTGCTGTCACTAACCTTATGAAATAACCTATGAAAATTAAACTGTGTGTGCTTTCTCGCCTCATTTTTCAATTCAAATTTTTACCTGATCTCAAATAATCTAATTACTAAGCCATGACGAGCAATACTTTTGTATGTTTTTAATAAATGGGATAAAATAAGTAAAATTTGGATTATAATAAGCATTTTTTCGCTGAAATTGAGCATATAAGGTAAAAAAAGATGGAAACTAAAAACTAAATTAAGTAGTTTAGCTAAATTTAACTTCACATGAGTAGTTTTATTGACATGTATTTTAATGAAAAGCTTTGGTGGCTGTTTTTTAATTCAAGTCTGAAATGAGTGATGGCATACGATGATGAAACTCATTATATGAATGACAATCCAATTGTCTTTCATCCAGAAAAATTTGCATGGATAACCTTGAAATCAAGGTTGAAATTGTAAATGCATTCTATTTCCGACAATATTTAAATTTTTAGACTGTGAAAAACCCGCTAAACTGCTTATAGACCCTCAAGCTATGGAATAATTTTTTTTTCACAAGCCTTTAACAGCTGCTCTTGAGAAGGTGTCTATTTTCTCTTCTTTCGCCAAAAAAAAATTATTATGGCGGGAGATGTATTCACTTATTATTATTACCTGGTCTGAATAATCTTCTTTTCTATTTTTAAATCTTTTATATTAATTTCGATTATTTTTTGTTTGTTTGTTTGTTTGTTTGTTTGTTTGTTTGTTTGTTTGTTTGTTTGTTTGTCTGTTTGTTTGTGGGTGCCGAGCAAATCTGCAGAAGCCTGATTAACCCATTTGCCGTCCTGATCGTATGAAACTTGGCAGATAGACTCGATGTCGCTGATAATGCATTCTATCATCTTTCGGGAGCTGTCACTGTCACTAAAAGGTCGTTTTTACGGAATACTAATAAATCAACTTGCCGTTATCCGATCGCACTGAAATAGCATTTAACCGATCATTGAAGAAACTCTTTTCTGTTGCCAAAACTGTTTTAAGAAATAAACAAGGAAACCATTTTAATCTAAATAAATAAAAGTTATTTGAATGAGTATGCATAAATTCGCATTCATTTTTAAATCCTTTTTATTAACTTCGCTTTTGTGGGTGTGTATGTTCGACGCTGCCGGGAAAATCTGCGGAGGCCTAATTAACCCACTTGCCGACATCCAATAAAAATGAAACTTGGAAGATTGACTCAATGTCGATGATATTGCATTCTATTAAGTTATGGAGGCAATCACTGTCACTAAATGGCCACTTTTACTCACATTTCAATTTTCGTGTAGCTAATAAATCAATTTGCCGTCATTCAATCAAGCTTAAATTTGATAGAGAGGTTTGCTGCCAATAAGGTTGCATTATATCAAGTTTTGGGGGCTGTCACTCACAGACCTCTTATACACACGCTTCTATTAACGCTTCGGAATACGAATAAACCAACTTGCAGTGATTCAATCGCGCTAAAATTTGACAGATACATTCGTTGTAGATACGATTGCATTCAATCAAATTTTATTGGCTGAAATTGTCACAAAAAGGCCACTTTTACACATGTTTCAATTGGCGCTCGTGATTTCTACTAAAACTGCTTCTCATCATCAAATCGAACTGAAATTTAACTGGCACACTAGTTGTCGATGACAATGTTTTCTATCAAGTTTTGGAACTGTCACATAAAGGATGCTTTTATACACGTTTCTATTGCCTAACATAAGACTTATCAGCTTTTAATCACATTCCATCATCCAGATACCAAGCTTAATTTAAACATGTTTAATTTTGTGAAACGATCCTGTATTAAGATTAGTGAGAGAGAAAAAATATTCGTAGGACTAATCAACCCACTTTTCTTCATCCAAATCCAGCTGAATCTTGGCAAATAGACTCGTTGTAATGAACAATGTATTCAATCAAAGTTTGGGAGCAAAAAAGAAGTTAGTGAATAGTTTGGAATGAATCTTTTGTTCTTAGTGGTCAAACACTATTAAACTTGATCTGAACTCAAGAAGTTACAATTGCACTAAAAAATTGATGATGCAAATAAAGGATTCATATTAAAAACTGTTTTTATGAGTTATATTATTTTAGTATTTACTTTTGTTTTAATGTAAGAGAAAACAAGTTATTTACACTTGAGTTGCTTTTCTCATTATGAGAAGAATACAACTCCGTTGTAATTTTGATACACTAAGAAAAGCATTAAAAAAATCATATTAAGAAAACAACTGAATTTTCAGCTGTAAAAATCATAATTTAAAATTTATTTTAAATTTTTCTGCATTCCATCATTTTAATGAAATCAGGTAACAAATTAACATTATTAAAAAAAAGCTGAGAAAAATGTTCTCCTCCTAGTTGTAGTTTCAATCTTTGAATTCACACTAGCCGTAAAAAAAAAATACAATTACAATTATTTATTTACTACAAAAAATAGTAATATGTTTTGAGAACAATTGGAATTGTAATAAAATAAAATCGACAGGAAGCAATACAGTTGAATAAAATATGTTATTCATTAATAGTTAAAAGTCAAACAAAAATATGAAACATTTTAGTAACTTTGAAGAAGATTAAGATTTTTATCAGATGTCAATAAATAGGATGTACGTTAAACAACTTTAATAATAGAAAAGAGGGCAGTGAGGAAGTAACGCTCACTAGAGGTCGGAAATATCGATCAAAATAAATATCGATACTATATCGTTGCGTAGAAAAAATAACGATAACATATCGATATATCGATACATGATTTTTTTTATTTGATTTTCAATTTTGCCAGAAACAATGTTTTTTGGGGCAAATTTCTACTCTTCATGAATGCTTTTATGTAAGGTGACTACTTTTTCAACTGAAATGGATCTATTACAAAAAAAAATGTTATATTTTCGCTTAATTGGTGCAGCGATTTTAAGAAAAATTTAGTTAATTTTCAATAGCTTTTAAGTGTATGGCAAAATATTGAATATTGGTGCCGTTTTAGCTGTCTCTCAGTCAAGTTCAAACTTTAGTTTTGAAGTTTTTGAAAAGGGAATAAAGAAAATCGAAAAAACACATGGAACTACAAAACGATCATCAAAGAACTAAAAATATTTGAAAATATTGATGTATCGGTAACTTTTATCGATATTTTTAATATCGATAATTTTTTTAGAAATATCGATATATCGCCGACCTCTAACGCTCACTGGCTCTTCGCTTACTTATCAGGAACTTTACTCCAATGAAAAATCTCAACAAAATTCAATCTGGCGAATTCCATCTGCGCACCAATGGTACTCTGGAACATCCCCTGGCACTCTTCTGGAAATCAAATGCAATCGAGCCTCCCAGACTGCTTTAGCCAGTCTCTCAAGTGGCCACCTAAAATGCCTGTCTTTAGAACATGGCACAGAGATTTACCCCACTTGTAAAAAATGCTGTGACCATCCAGCCTCACCTGATCACATTCTGAATTGCGTCGGACTTTCCATGGCGGACTTAACATCAGATCCCCTTATTGCCATCGATTTTCTGGTGGTCAGTAACCTTCTGGAGTTGATCTGACAAATGTCAGATCTATTGAGGATAAGCAACAACAACAATAATAGCCTTCCATAACGCTGTCAAACAATACAATACCTTCCCAAGCAAAACAATACCTCTGGCAATGACGGATCCAGCGAGTTATTCATGGACCACTCATGTTTCAACGTGCGCTGCTCTCGGGCTTTGGATAAAATCAATCAAGATTTGACAAAAAACGGCTGTAATGATTTTGTTCAAAATCGCTGTGTTATTGCTTCTAAAGGTGTTCTAAACATCTTCTTCTTCGAAGTTCCTTAAAAAATGTGATAAAGTCAAGGTGGTAGTGATAAAAAAAAATTTACATGTCCGTTCGTGGTGGTTACCCCAACTGTAGCTGGAATTTTTTAAGTATAAAGTTTTAAGTTATAAAAAGCGAATTCGCAATATTTTACATAATTTACTATACAACTAGTGATGTGGAACATCACACAACTTTCAATTACACTATAATACTGACGTGGTTTTGTGTCATTTACCGTTTTTATATTTTCATCATTCATTTAGCAAAAGTGACCAGTTTGGCGTTACTTTTTACAATAAATCTTGTATGTTTTTTTTTTTTTTTATTATTTATTTTTTGTTTGTTTTTTAAAAACCACTTCGCTAAAATGGTGATTATGACGATACACTTTTCGATAACCCCTATGTTATCCTTTATTATAAGTGAAACTGAGAGGAGAAGAAAAAACGATCGTCGATGAGGTATGCTCAAGGAAAGAGAACTCTGTGTTGAAGGCGTTCGTTTTTTCGGTAGGTCCCATGGCCACCACTAACCCTTATACTAAATTTGAATATCGTAGGTCAATTTGTTCGGGAATTATGCTGACTACAGACACACATACACACTTTTTTTTTTTTTTTTTGACCGAATGCTATATTTTCATTCTCCTATGTATACATATGGGTAATTGAAAGTAAAAAAGCTAAATACTGTTACACGAATTTTCTGTGTAAAGTGTAAATAGTGACGTATTATTATAAAATTCTATTGTAACATTTATTTTATCTTATTTCATTTATTAACAGCGATAATACAGGTTAGAAAAATGGTTCAACACCTAAAGCAATCGAGAAATTTCGAGATGTTTCTTTTTCGACGAATTGGCTGGATATTCCGAGAATGTTCTCACGTGCCTTTATAAATAAGACCTCAGATCGGGGAAGTTTTCAATTTGACTTCGGAACCCGATGAAAGCTGAACGCTTTGAGTGTGCCTGATCTGAATTATCGCTGAATTCGGAGCTGTTTTTATTGAAGCTTGTGTTGAAGCTTGTTAGTGATTACACAGTTCTTCGAGCAACTTTTGTGATATCTTGAAGAGAGAATAAATATTTTTATCTAGTAAAAACTGTACCATCATTGCCTCTGCGGAAAATTTCCAACAATACTCTTAATTTACGTATTTGTCTTTTCACTAACTTGTATCACAACACACGCATAAGGATGTATGAGTTATTGCTGATTAGTTCGAAAAAGTAGCCGTACCAGCTCTCAAAAAAGTAACGGTACGTCGAACGTGCGCGTAACAGCCCCACTACGTCACTGATTAAAGGCTTACAAAGTTGCAAAAACGACTGCCTTTAGCACTAAGTTCTCTTCCCTTGATCATCGCCCATCAACGACCAATGACTGTTTCTCCACTATTTGATTTTCAAGAAATGGTAATTAAGGAATTATCAAAAAGAATATCATTTAATTCGCCATTTTGAAGGTGCTTTTTTCTTTTCTTTTCTTCTTCTTCTTCTTTTTACTTTATTTATTTATTAACACTGTCAAACAGAAAGACCAATTCCAATTAAATGGCAGGACAAGAATACATGGAAACAGGAAAACAAACAAAATATCACAAAAATATAAAAACATTAATGACACTTACGAAAATAAGGACATAATATCACATTTTAGCTTTAAAAAATTTTCAAAGGAAATATCACAACGAGGGAGAAACTTGTTTACTAAATCAATAAATTGATTAATTGGTTGGATCTTAAGATAAATTTTTGTACAGAATGGTTTACTGAAGACAATTTTATTTCGAGTAGCATGTTTTGATGATAATGATTCCATGATACCAAAAATATCGCCATTCTGTGCATTCCTTTTATAATGTAATTGAAAGTTGTGAGTTGTTCCCACCCCAAGTTTTAACTTTGATTTTCAGATGAAAAACACAATGTTTAATGGACAATTCCCGCATTTTTTTTTTCTTTTTATTTTCTTTTTATTCAATTCTAAATGTTTCGAAAAGGCCATAGACACAAAAATTTCTGCTCAATGGAATTTTTTTTTTTATTTTTATTTGCGATAAAAATTACCTTGTTAGACATTGGCAAGAAAACAACTCATTCCGCTGATATTGAATGTGACGTCACGGCTTCGCAAACATCTTGGCTTGAAATGCAGCAGCAGAAACCAGATTTGCAAGTTTCTCGCAAATCACGCCAACATGTACGGGGCAATGGTCTACCAACGCCAACTATTTCAATACCAAATATTTGGCAGAAACCTCATGATAACCATAGAAACGATAGGGACTCTTTACGTCACGGATTTTGGTGACTGTTTTGATCGGACTGGTTTCGGCACGGTTTTGGAGAATTTTCTGTTCTTAATTTTTAAATAACTAATTTTTTTAAAGAACTTTTGTTTAAATATTTGGAATCAGAAAGAAATTATTCCTAAATATATACCAAATTCACTCGTTTTTAAAAAATGCGGGAATTGTCCATTGTTGTTGTTGCTTATTCTCCATGTCTGAGGGAGTCCGACGAGATCCATGAGTCCGTTGACTCTAAAAAAGTCGACTACAAGAAGAGGATCTTGATAGATGTCTACCCATGAGACAGTTCATCAAATACTCAGGTGAATCCTGGTGGTCGTGGCACTTGGAGCAGGTGGTGAAGACCTTCCTGCCCTCAATGAATTTATGGCACTTCATGTGACCGCTAGTTAGTCTAGAAATTGCATTTAGAAAACCTCTGTCAATCTGGAGATCTAAAGTCATTCCCGGGATTTTACCCCTATACCAGTGATGGTATATGTTTAAAGTCCCAATGACTTTTGACCTAACTGTATAGCTATAAATCAAAATCGGATGTCTTAAGCTTTTTGAATCGACTACAAGCAGAGGATCTTGATAAATGTCTACCCATGAGATGTTCAAACAGTTCATCAAATACTCAGGTGAATCCTGGTGATCGTGGCACTTGGAGAAGGCGGTGAATACCTTCTTGCCCTCGATGAATTTGAGGCACTTCATGTGGACCGCTAGTTAGTCTAGAAATTGCATTTAGAGAGCCTCTGTCAATCTGGAGGTCTAAAGTCATTCTCGGGATTTTACTCCTATACCAGTGATGGTATATGTTTAAAGTCCCAATGACTTTTGACCTAACTGTATAACTATACGTCAGAATCCGATGTCTTAAGCTTTTTGAATCGACTACAAGAAGAGGATCTTGATAAATGTCTACCCATGAGATGTTCAAACAGTTCATCACATACTCTGGTGAATCCTGGTGGTCGTGGCACTTGGAGAAGGTGGTGAAGACCTTCCTGCCCTCGATGAATTTAAGGCACTTCATGTGGACCGCTAGTTAGTCTAGAAATTGCATTTAGAGAGCCTCTGTCAATCTGAGGTCTAAAGTCATTCTCGGGATTTTACTCCTATACCAGTGATGGTATATGTTTAAAGTCCCAATGACTTTTGACCTAACTGTATAACTATACGTCAGAATCGGATGTCTTAAGATTTTTGAATCGACTACAAGAAGAGGATCTTGATAAATGTCTACCCATGAGATGTTCAAACAGTTCATCAAATACTCAGATGAATCCTGGTGGTCGTGGCACTTGGAGAAGGTGGTGAATACCTTCCAGCCCTCGATGAATTTGTGGCACTTCATGTGACCACTAGTTAGTCTAGAAATTGCATTAGAGATCCTCTGTCAATCTGGAGGTCTAAAGTGACTCCCGGGATTTTACCCCTATAACAGTGATGGTATATGTTTAAAGTCCCAATGACTTTTGACCTAACTGTATAACTATACGTCAGAATTGGATGTCTTAAGCTTTTTGAATCGACTACAAGAAAAGGATCTTGATAAATATCTACCCATGAGATGTTCAAACAGTTCATCAAATACTCAGATGAATCCTGGTGGTCGTGGCACTTAGAGAAGGTGGTGAATACCTTCCAGCCCTCGATGAATTTGAGGCACTTCATGTGACCACTAGTTAGTCTAGAAATTGCATTAGAGATCCTCTGTCAATCTGGAGGTCTAAAGTCATTCCCGGGATTTTACCCCTATACCAGTGATGGTATATGTTTAAAGTCCCAATGACTTTTGACCTAACTGTATAACTATAAGTCAAATGTCTTAAGCTTTTTGAATCGACTACAAGAAGAGGATCTTGATAGATGTCTACCCATGAGATGTTCAAACAGTTCATCAAATACTCAGATGAATCCTGGTGGTAGTGGCAATTGGAGAAGGTGGTGAAGATCTTCCTGCCCTCGATGAATTTGAGGCACTTCATGTGGACCGCTAGTTAGTCTAGAAATTGCATTTAGAGAGCCTCTGTCAATCTGGAGGTCTAAAGTCATTCCCGGGATTTTACCCCTATAACAGTGATGGTATATGTTTAAAGTCCCAATGACTTTTGACCTAACTGTATAACTATAAGTCAGAATTGGATGTCTTAAGCTTTTTGAATCGGTATGTAATTTACCAATTTTTATTTTGTATAAAAGGTGGAGAAAGAGCATTATTAGATCCAGCGAGGAGCTGTCCGTTATTCATGGACAACTCACGTTTCAATGTGCCTGCTCTCAGATTTTGGACGAAATCAATCAAGATTTGAAAAATCCGCACTGAACATTTTTAATATAAATGTTTTCATCCCAAAAAAATCGAGATGAAAATGCCGAAGATGAACCAAGACATTGAAGCAAATTATAGTTTGAAAATGTTCAATGTGTATACGTAATCGTTGTTTCATTGTCCTGTCTATCACATTTAACAGTAATTTATCCTGAATCAAACAGTTGTAGACAACTCGATGTCGTAAATTCACACGTAGCCAACCATTGTGGCTCCTTTATGTTATTGAGACTTTTTACCTCTTTGTAACATATTCTGTACAATCAAAGTTAAGTTAGCTAAGCTATTCAACAACCACCTCCCCCTACGTAATAAAGCTCTAGATCCGCCCTCAGAAAAGGGTCATCACAAAAAAAACACCACAAAAAACACATAAATGATATTTAAGGTGAGAAACTCTAAACAATAAATGTGTGTATGTTTATGTGCAACTGGTTGCGTATACCCGGGTTGTTGGGGACCTGTTAGACATAGAACTTTATATTTAATAAAAGTGGAACAGATGTATTATAGCAAATGCAACTTATTTTTTTTTTTTTTTTTTTTTTCATTTGTTGACCTGAAAAAACGCCAAAATCAAAAACATGGTAGCCAAAATAAAATTTAAATGAAAACGTAAATAATAATTATATTAAATTAAAATATAAATAATAATAATATTAAATTAAAATATAAATAATAATAAAACAAATAAAATTAAAGCATAACTTAAAATTAAACACGTAGCTATAAAACGCATTTATCCGGGGAAAAACACCAAATAAAATCGAGGCCAAATAAAAGTTCTATACTACATCCGCACCGAAAAAGTTTTGTATTCTTTAAAAAATACCCAGAGTAAAAAGTAGCAACACACATAATATTTACAACACTATTTAAAAAAAATTACCAAATTTATTCAACGATTTTGGGATGATTATAAGTGTTTAACAATATTACATCAGATTAAGAAGGATGTTGTTGTTCGATTTACAACAGGTCTTCAAAGTTGTCTTGTTGTTTTTTTTAAGTATCTTCTTTAGCGTATCTAAGAGAAGAAAAAAAGGTTAAATAATTTTTCAAGAATTCTTGACTAATGTAATTTAAAACATATCCAACATTTTAAAGAGATCCAAGTGCACTTTGAACACTGACAATAGATAATTCCCGCATTTTTTATTTTTTATTTTTCAATTAATTCTAAATGTTTCGAAAAGGCCATAAACATAAAAATTTCTGCTCAATGCCCTTTTTCTTTTTTTAATTTACAATCGAAGTTCCCCTGTTTGACATTGGCGAAAACACGATTCATTCGGCTCGAATTGAATGTGACGTCAAGAGATCCCAAACATCTTGGCTTGAAAGGCAGCAGCGGAAACCAGTTTTGCAAGTTTCTTGCAAATCGCGCTAACCTGTACGGGATATGGTAATGGTCTACCAAATTAACGCCAACTATTTGTCAGAAACCTCGCGATAACCATAGAAATGGAAGGAACTCTTGACGTCACAGATTTTGTTGAGTGTTTTGATCGGACTGGTTTATGCTCGAATTTGGGGCATTTTCTTTTCTTAGTATTTAAATAACTAATTTTTTTTTAAAAGAACTTTTGTTTAAATATTTGGAATCAGAAAGAAATTCTCATAAATATAAACTAATTTCACTCGTTTTTAAAGAAATGCGAGAATTGTTAATTGACTTTGACAAAAGATTGATAATTTGCATTTAAAATAGTTTCAACAAACCATGCAGGAAAACCCAGAATCGTATCTGTATCTCATTTCAAGTTGAAAGTGTTTTATTTTATTGAATCCTTTTTATTAACTTCGATTGCGGTTATCGATGGCGAGAAAATCTGCGAAGGCCTAATTAACCCCCTTGCCGTCATCCAATCAGGCCGAAACTTGGCATATAGGTTCGATGTCAACGACAATGCATTCTATCAAATTTTGGGGCTGTCACATTCACTAAAACATCGCTTTCAAGGAATACTAATAGACCAACTTGTCGTCATTCAATCTTGCTGAAATAGCCTTTAAAGCTTGGCGTCCACTATCGCTGAGCAGAGCAGAGCGGAGTGGACTACAGCTAATTACAAGGTTGCCAGCGTCTACTGTAGCACGAGGCTCGTGCTACAATGGACGTTGCCAGCCTTGTAATTGGCTCTAATCCACTCCGCTCTGCTCTGCTTTACTCTGCTCAGCGATAGTGGACGCCAAGCTTAAGCAGAGCAGATCAGAGCGGAGTGGATTAGAGCCAATTACAAGGCTGCCAATGTCTACTATAGCACGAGCCTCGAGCTACAATGGACGTTGACAGCCTTGTAATTGGCTCTAATCCACTCCGCTCTGATCTGCTCTTCTTAGCGATAGTGGACGCCAAGCTTAACCGATCGTTGAAGAAACTCTTTCCTGTTGCCAAAATTGTTTTAATAAATTAATAATAAAATTGTTTTAATCAGAATAAATAAAAGATGTTTGGATGTGAGTGCATGAATTCACATTCATTTTTAATGAATAAATTTTGAAAAGTAGTTTTTTCCCCATATTTTGCTGTCGACCATTCGAGGTGTATATCCACCAGAGATAAATGGAGTAATTACATGTTTAACCAAACAAACAATGATCTTATCTGGTTCACAGATGGATCAAAGAAAGACAAAACCTCTCAGGACTGGGAGTATAGGTCGTATCACCAAGAATTAACTTCTTTAGAGGTCTTGGGAAGTATGCCACTGTGTTAAAGGCAGAAGTTCTTGCAATCATTGACTGGCTGTTTTGGAATGAAGAAACCTTCTAGGAGAACTGGCAATCGAAAATGAGGTAACTCTTATATGGGTGCCTGGACACAAGGGTATAGAAGCATTGGCGGATCCAGGGTGGGGCACAAGAGGCACGTGCCCCCCCCCCCCCAGAAAATGTTAAGTTACACTGGATATTATTGAATTTCCTCCCCAAATAATTGATAAAGTCTATTTCTTTCACAATTTTTGGTGGGAAAACGTACATTTCTCATTCTGAATGACGTCATTGATTGTTGATGAAACCACTGATATGGCTTTAAAAGAGAAACTGTTGATCTGTATCCGTTATTATAATAAAAGCACTTTTACTATAAATGAAGATTTTATTAAATTTTTAGAAGTTGAAGACTGGTGGTGAAGGTTTGATTAAAGTAGTATTGGAAGAACTGCAGAACCTAGGTTTAGATATATCCAACTGCCGTGGTCAAGCTTTCGAAGGAGGTTCCGATATGAGTGGAAAATATCAAGGAATTCAAGCTAGAATAGCCAAAATACAACCCCTTGCCATTTATAGCCACTGCGATAATCACAGATTAAATTTAGTTATTTGTAAGACCTGCTCAACTCCATCAATACGAAATGCTGTTGGGGTAATATCGTCAGTCGCAATTTTTTTCCGAGAATCTGCTAAGAGGCTGCACAAACTAAATGAAGGAATGCACGATACTCTGAAGAAAGGAAAGCATGCTGTGAAAAAGTTGTGTGAAACGAGATGGATCGATCGCCATGATTCGGTACTAACTTTTTTAGATACCCTACCCTTCTTACCCCAAGTGTTGGAATCTATTGCCAACTCAGAGGACGGAAAAGGAAGTAATGCCTTTTCATTTATGTACAGTATTATGTCACCTGAATTTATCATTAGCGTGGTAGTTTTAGCAGATGTGTTTGCACTAACTCTCCCCTTAGCCACAAGACTCCAAGCAGAGTACATGGATGTTCTCAAAGCAATGAAGTTAGTTGATGCCACACTGAAAAGCCTACAAAGTCGCAGAGAAAGTAGCAGCGAACATTTTAATAAATTATATTTAAAAGCTGAAAATTTGGCAGATCAGATGGGGACTGAAATAAAGAAGTCAAGACTAACAGGCAATAAAAAAAACAGAGCCAATGTGCAATGCAAATCTAAGGAAGATTACTTCAGAATCAGAATGTATATTCCATTCATGGACTTCCTCATCCATGAGCTTTCAACAAGATTCCCAAAATCAAAAATGATTAACGTCGGGAACTTGCAAAAGTTATTACCAGTTAATTCACATTTCTATGAAGATTTCGAAACTTCTGTCATAGAAGGTAGTAAAATGTATAAGTCCGATTTACCCTGTTTCCAAGCACTGGAAGGTGAATTAGAAATATGAAAGCATATGTGGGATGGACAGAAGAAGTTACCCAAATCTTCAGCGGAAACAATCAAATACGTTGAAGATTTGAAAAACATATCAACACTTCTTCAATTAATATGCACTCTTCCAGTTACAAGCAGTACTGCCGAGAGGTCCTTTTCTACTACTCTCCGTCGGATAAAGACATTTTTAAGGACTACGATGACTTAAGAAATTATTAAGTGGATTGACCAGTCTTAGCATTCATAAAGAATCAGCAGCTAATCTATTTCCTGTACAAGTATTGGATGTTTTTGCTTTGAAACAAAAGAGAAGACTGCGTTTGAAACTGGATAAAAAATTTTAAAAATAAACATACTGGCTTTTAAAATTGATTGTTTGTTTTTTAATATAACTACAACATTTTATTCTAAAGCAGTATTAATCACTCTGCCAAGTGCAATTAATTATATTTTAAATTTGGCAAGTTTATTAAAAAAAAAAAAAAAAAACTAAATTTAATTTTGAAAAACATCAGTAAGTTAGGTGCCAATTTTTCGGTTTATTTTAAGTGCCCAATAGTGTATATGTGATTTTCAGCTTTTGATGATGACCTTTCTCTCCCCTTGTGAGTATTTAACATGATTGTTGTGTGCCCCCCCCCCCCAGGGCGAATTTCTGGATCCGCCACTGTATAGAAGGTAACGAAAAGGCTGTTGCAAAACAGGGATCGTCTTATAACAGGGTTCCCACGGTCATTGAAAGTCATTAAAAGTACTTAATATTTTTGAACTTGTTTTCAAGGCCTTGAAAGTACTTGAAAATGCCTAGAGGTGCTTAAAAGTCCTTGAAAATGCTTAGAGATCCTTAAAAGTCCTTAATTTTTTGCGAATGTTGTAACAACTGCAAAAGTTAAAAAAAATACAACTCGGACTTGCTATCCCTGCGTGACCACCATTTATCTGCATCGTATTGGAATTCTCTGACATATTTGTAATACGCATCCACCAACTTGTAACTTTTTTTGACAGAATATACTTTATTAAAAATTTATATATAGACATGATGCCTAAAAACAAATTTTCAAAGGTCCTTAAAAACATTAGTTTGGTCCTTGAAAGTCATTGAAAAGTCATTGATTTTCCTTCTGTAATTTGAGTGGGAACCCTGTATAATCCAATTGGTGCGGAGCTCCTCCGTGGGATCATTCTGAAGACGGCTAAAGGAGTTCTTCATAAATGGGAAAAACAGGAGATGATTAAAACTTGGCGAAGTTCTTCTGGATAAAAACACGCTGAAAGTATGATCATCAGATCATCTGCGAAGATTGCCTATGAAATTCTTAGATACCCAAAACTGAAGATGCAAGCAATTGTGGGCTTCATCACAGGGCACTACCATTTTCAGAAAACACCTTCACACAATGGGACTTTTTCAACAAGACCCCATGTGTAGAAAATGTCACAAAAACGAGGAAACGGCACGTCGTGTTATATATGAATGTGATGCTCTTGCCCTCACTCGACTTACAACTTTAGGAGTCACCATCACAAAAGAGTTGCACCTTAGTTCCATCAAGGGTTTGTCAGACTTTATTGCCTATACCGAATAAATGGAGCTAAGAAACATTGGGTTTTGGAGCACGGTACAAAATGCTACCCTAAATCAGAGGTGCCACATATCTGACTAACCCAAAACAGAGAAGAAGAAAGAAGTGACGAACGCTAGCATAGAGGTATCATTTAATATATCGTATAGAGATATCATTTATCGATATATGGTATAGAGGTATCACTAATCGATATATCGTAAAAAGGTATCATTTATCGATATATCGTATAGAGGTATAATTTATTATATATATCGTATAGGGAGGAGGCAAAGAGTATGGTCACTAAAAAAGCACCAACCAGTATGAGATTATTGCAAAACAATTCCATAAAGGAAACTATATATTAATGACTATATATATATTTTAGTAGGGTTTAAGACCAAAAACTCTATAGTCTGAGAGGCGACTGCAATTTTTGGACCCCATCGAACATAATTCTGAATTTTTTATAGAAATTGGAGAAAAGTCAGTAAATTACGAATCCACTGGTCTGCCGGGTCAAAAATGGCCGAAACTGGTCAAAAATCGACTTCTAATAAGTTGAACTAAATCCAATTGCCAAACAGGCCATAACTTGCCAAATAATGAGCATTTTTTTTTTTTTTTTTTTATTTATTAAACCTCACTCTTTAATTTTCAATTAAGAAGGTTGCGGACGATTCGGATGTGATGGCTATGACTTACTTGCATCTTTCACAAATGAGCTGAATTGGCAATAAACATTACGTCACTGATGACGTAACCGATGTCACCAATTTGGCTTACTTTTAAAAGATGCAAGTTTTCCGAGCCAGAGATCAGAAATCGCTTGTGCTTTTTCTCATTGAAAATCAAAGTGCGATAGATTACCAGGCGAAAAAGTTATCTCACTTTTTGGCAAGTTGTAGCATATTTGGCAATCGGATTTTAGTTCAACTCATTCCAAGTCGATTTTTGACCAGTTTCGGCCATTTTTGCCACGGCACACCAGTGGATTCATAATCTACTCACTTTTCTCCAATTTCTATAAAAAATTCAGAATGATGTTCGATGGGGTCCTAAAAATTGCAGTCGCCTTTCGGACTACTAAGAAAGTGAGAATTTTCCGATTAATAATAGCTAAAATGTTTTACCTACTTATTCAAAATAACCTGTTTTCAATCATTCTATATCTTATTTAGTCTTATTACAAAGCTGAATATCAGTGCTTCGCTACGAAATTTTACCATGTGCAATATTTTAGCTAGCTGTGAGGCATCGAAAAACGGAAATCCGTTATTGGTGTATAGGTCCCAGTTTTTGGCGCTTCCCTAGCACGAAGGTTCATCGCTACGTAAAATCGAGCTCCCTTCGCTTGCTGAAAAGTTCATTGACACATAACCACAGGCTTACTTCACTCGTTGAAGTTCACTCTTTGAAGTTCACTCGTTATTATGCAATCATAGGTTCGCTTCGCTCGCTGAAAGGTTCGTTGCTGCATAAGCATAAGCTCGCTTTACTCACTAAAGTCTAATTGCTACGTAAAGCCTTAATAATAGAAGCATCTCCTCTGGCGAGAAAAAAAAATTCCCCTTTAATACAATAATACAACACCCCTTTAAGATTATTTTAACACCTGTTTGTGAAAAGCAAAATTAGAAAGCCAAAACTACTTATGTTGAAATTTTAAGAGATCTAGGCCTATTAGAAGTCCCTTTTTTAAAAAAAGTATTAATTAAAAAACAAATTTAAAAGAATTAAATAAAAATTTAAAATTCTGTTTTTCAAAAGTCCAAAAAAAAGGTCAAAACTACTTATGTTGAAAATTTCAGAGCTGTAGCCCTATTAGAAATCGTTTAGAAAAATATTTATTAATTAATTAAAAAAGATATAATTAAAATTTTAACATTCTGTTTGTCATTGGCAAAATTAGAAGACCAAAAATATTCATGCTGAAAATTTCTGAGCTGTAGACCTAATAGAAATCGTTTTGTAAAATATTTATTAATTAATAAAAAAAAATTAATTAAAAAAAAACTAAATAAAATTTTAAATTTCTGTTTTTCAAACATTGAATTAGTAGGCGAAAACTACTTGTGTTGAAAATTTCAGAGCTGTAGCCCTATTAGATATCGTTTTGTTAAATATATATTAATTAATTAAAAAAATTAATTAAAAAGAACTAAATAAAAGCTTAAAATTCTGTTTTTCAAAAGTCCAGTTAGAAGGCCAAAACTATTTATATTAAAAATTTTAGAGCTGTAGTACTATAAAAAGTTATTTTGTAAAAAAAATCGTTAATTAATTAAGAAAATTAATTAAATAATGACTAGTTAAAATTTTGACATTCTGTTTTTCAAAAGTCCAATTAGAAGGCTTAAATTACTTATGTTGAAAATTTCAGAGCTGTATCTCTATTTGAAGTCCCTTTGTAAAAATTAAATTAATTAAAAAAGAACTAGTTAAAATTTTAACATTCTGTTTGACATATGTAAAATTAGAGGACCAAAACTTCTTATGTTGAAAATTTTAGAGTTCTACTTTAATTTTAAGTAGCTTTCTATAGATCCCTAGACAGCTAGTTTTGTTATTATAAGCTATTGTTAATTCATTTTTCAACTAACTCCAGAAATAATTTCTCGCAAAATCATTATTTTGTAAGCCAAATCTGTGAAATGCAGAAATTGAAAGCCCAACACTACACTCAAAATAATTAGTTCATTCTCTTGATTTCATCCTCACCGTTTATGTTGAAGTACTAGCTATCCAGCTCGTTCTTGAACGATCTTTCTAACCATGCTTCCCGTATCCACCACCTCCATATCTACCATATCCTCCACTCTTATATCCTCCACCGTATCCACCTCCATGTCCTCCACGATATCCTCCTTTGTAACCGTAACCCCCGCCTCGTGATGGTAAGCCAAGGCAGCTGCACACCAGCAGCAACATGAAGATTGACAACATCTGAGCAAAGAAAAGAATAGGATTTAGTTAGATGACGTCATTCAATCGGGATGAATTTTGTCAGATATATTCAATGTCGATGGCAATTAGAGGTCGTATATATCTATCAAAATAAATATCGATAGTATATCGTTGCATAGAAAAACATATTGATAAAATATCGATATATCGATACATGATTTTTTTTATGTTGGATTTTCAATTTTGTCAGAAACTAAGTTTTTTGGGGCAAATTTCTACTTTTCATGGTTGCTTTTTTGTAAGGTGACTACTTTTTCAACTGAAATGGATCTATTACCAAAAAAAAAAAAAAAAAAGCTATTTTTTCGCTTAATTGGTGCAGTGATTTTAAGAAAATTTCAGGTAATTTTCAATAGCTTTTAAGTGTATGGAAAAATATTGAATACTGGTGCCATTTTAACTGTCTCTCAGCCAAGTTAAAACTTTAGTTTTGAAGTTTTTGAAAAGGGAATAAGAAAATCGAAAAAACACTTGGAATTACAAAACTATCATCAAAAAACTAAAAATGTTCGAAAATATCGATATATCGATGACTTTTATCAATATTTTTAATATCGATATTTTTTTCGAAATATCGATAAAAGTATTGTCTAATCGATATATCGCTGACCTCTAATGACAATGCATTCTATCAAATTTTGGAAGCTGTCACTGTCACCAAAAGGTTGCTTTTACACACGTTTCTGTAGTCGTTTTGGAATACTAATAATCGCATTTAATCGATCATTGAAGAAATTCTTTCCTGTTGCCAAAATTGTTTTAATAAATAAATAATAAAATTGTTTTAATCAGAATAAAAAAAAGATATTTGGATGTGAATGCATTAATTCGCATTCATTTTTAAAGAATAAATTTTGAAATGTAATTTACCACCTATTTTGCTGATAGAGATGTTTTTAATATTTAAAATTTGATGCAATTACCAAGCACACGCTGGGAACCAAAACGGGGCCATGTTAATGAATATAATGATTGGCAATGCATGTAAAGGATTTATATTAAAAATTTTGTTTTTATGGGTTATATTTTATTAATAACCTATTTAGGAAATTAATTTTAAAATATAGCACATTCAATATTCGCTCGCTTTGTTATAATTATACAGATGATGTTTTAGCAATTTCAATTTGAATGAATTTAGAAAAAAGAAAGATAAAACTTATAAATTATGATTTGGAATTTTTAAAAGTTTATGCAATGCCCCCACTAGCACAACTACGCTGGCCAATATCCCTTGAATCGGTCAATTCCGATGTGGAATGTCATAAATCGGCCGTTGGATAATGATGTAGGCCCATCTCGTCCAATGCTTGATAAAATATACTTTAAGTTTTTAAACGTTGGTGAACAGTTTTAAAACTGAAATTTTTTATTGATAAGAAAGGACGGAGGGCAAAAATATGTTTTGTGATGTTTTTGATTGATTATTTAACTATTAGGGGTGTGAAACGTCACGAGACTTTCAATTACACTACAATACTGACGTCGATTTGTGTCATTTACCGTTTGTATATTTTCATCCTTCATTTAGAATAAATGTCCAGTTAGGCGATATTTTTTGCGATAATTCTTGTATGGGTCTTGAAAAAAAAAAAATCCGCCAAAATGTTGATTTTGGCGATATACTTTTCAGCCATCTTATATTATCTTTTATTATAAGTAAAACTGAGAGGAGAAGAAAAAACGATTGTTGATGAGGTATGCTCAAGGAAAGAGAACTCTGTGTTGAAGGCATTCCTTTTTCAACCTCTTACGCCATTAAAACATTTTTACCTAAATTTCGGAGGTGAGATGTTTAGAACACCTTAAGAGGCATTACCACAGCGATTTTTTATCAAAATCGTTAGAGCCTTTTTTAGCAATCATTGAAAAACATGATTTTTTCAATGCCAGCTACCTTATGCGCATGCGCGATTTTGACGAAAACCTTAATGGTAGGTCCTATGGCCGCCACTAACTCTCGTACCAAATTTGAACATCGTAGGTCAATTTGTTCGAGAGTTATGCTCGATTTTTTTTTTTTTTGACCGAATTCTATACTTTCATTACCCTATGTATATATGCATATGGGTAGTTGAAATTAAAAACCAACCACGTATTTTGTAATAATTGACCAGAATTGGTCAGTTTTTCAGAACACCTGTTTCCGATACTGTTCCCTTATTTCAGACATGAAGACTACTGAGTTACCTCGGGTGCATTTATTCAAACCTACGTATCTATATCTATGAATCCATGCGTTCGTAAAAATATTTCAAAGTAAAATATTTATTTTGAAACAGTATTAAAATAATTATTTTGAGAAAACATCGTTAAAATTTTCCAACATTAATATAATGGACAATTCCCGCATTATTTTTTTTTTTTTTATTCAATTCTAAATGTTTCGAAAAGACCATAAACAGAAAAATTATTGCTCAATGCGCCTTTTTTTTTTAATTAGCAATCAAAATTTCTCTATTAGACGTTGGCGAGAAAATGATTCATTCGTCTCGAATTGAATGTGTCATCAAGGCTTCCCAAGCATCTTGGCTTGAAATGAGGCAGCAGATATCAGTTTTTCAAGTTTTTCGCAAATCTCGCCAACCTGTGCGTGATATGGCAATGATCTACCAGCGCCGACTATTTCAACAACAACTATTTGGCAGAAACCACAAGATAACCATAGAAACAATAAGAACCCTTGACGTCACAGATTTTGTTGTATTGTTTTGATCGGACTGGTTTTAGCTCTATTTTGAAACAATTTCTTTTCTTAATATTTACATAACTATTTTTTTTTTAAAGAACTTTTGCTCAAATATTTGGAATCAGAAAGAAATTCTTCATAAATATATTTATTTTCAATCGTTTTTTAAAATATTCTGAAATTGTCCATTCACTTAAAATATTTGAAGGGTGAGGTGTACACAAAAAAAAAGATGAAAAAATTCGATTTTTTTTTTTTTTTTTTTTTTTTGTGTTTTTAAAACTATAAAAATTTAAACATTCAGTAATAATATTTAATTTTTTTTAATTCTAGATACAATAAAATAATTTTTTATTAATTTTAAAGTTTTGTTTAGTTTGTGTAAAAATATATAAGTTTTTCACCAAATCCTAGTTTTATCGGAACAGTTATTTCATCCAAAAAGAAGTATTTTATTAAAACTACTCATTTATTTTTGTTCTAAAACTTGTCAAATCTAATAACCAGATAGTATTAAATATTTTAATTCAGAGATTTCATAAAACAATCTAAACAAAATTTTAGGCTATTAAAAGTGTTAGAATGTTTGTGTGTTTGGAAAAAGTATTTGGAGATATTATATAAAAAAAAAAAAAAAATGAACCCATAAAAGCTTTAGTTACAATTTGCCAAAGTTCTGATAAAATAGGCGTTTAAAGTAAGTAGTATTTTTTTAATGTTTCTTATAGTCCGAGAGGCGACTGCAATTTTTGTACCCCATCGAACATCATTCTGAATTTTTTATAGAAATTGGAGAAAAGTGAGTGGATTAGGAATCCACTGGTCTGCCGTGGCAAAAATGGCCGAAACTGATAAATAATCGACTTGGAATGAGTTGAACTAAAATCCGATTGCCAAATATGTCATAACTTGCCAAAAATAGAACAAACTTATTCGTCTGGCAACCCACTTCATTTTGATTTTCAATGAGAAAAAGCGCAAACGATTTCTGATCTTTGACTCGGAAAACTTATATTTTTTAAAAGTAAGCCAAATTGGCGACATCAGTTACGTCATAACTGACGTAATATTTTTTGCCAACTTGGCTCCCTTTTATTAGATGCAAGTTGACTATCGCCATATATCCGAATCGTCTGCAACCTTCTTAATTGGAAATTAAAAAGTGAGGGTTACCAAATAAAAAAAATGCTCATTATTTGGCAAGTTATGGCGCATTCGGCAATTGGATTTAGTTCAACTTATTAAAACTCGATATTTGACCAGTTTCGGCCATTTTTGTCACGGCAGACCAGTGGATTCGTAATCTACTCACTTTTCTCTAATTTCTATAAAAAATTCAGAATGATGTTCGATGGGGTCCAAAAATTGTAGCCACCTCTCAGTCTATTAAGATGAAGTCCTAGTAAAGATCATTCCCTATACTCGCTATGTTATAATCTTCTAGCCCAGTGCATTTAGAAACTACTTTCTATAAAACCTTGACAATTTGCTGAGTAGGTACGGAAAAGATAACTTAAGGGGAGTTAGTATTTTATATACCGGCAGTGTTAATTTGGCATGTTTCATGTACCTTTTTCTCAGAAAATATTTGACATAGAAGCCTAATTTTTTTCAGTGCATTTAGCAGACACTTGTTATTCTACTGAAGTTAGCTTTTGATTGTGATTCAGTTACTTTTTTTTAATGGATTTTCGTAAAATTCACTCAAATTTGTAAAAAATCACAAGTGTTTCTTTGCCGAAAAAAGCCAAAATAAACAATATTTTTAAAATAATGACAAAATCTTACTTCAAGTGTATACAGATACATAAAAGGAATATGTGGTAAAAATTTCAAATTTCACAAACACAGTTTGTGAGGGGCCGTTCAAATATTACGTAAGCACGTAGGGGGGGGGGGGGTAGCGATTTGCTTATTTTTGCTGACAAGGGGGGGAGGGGGTATGAGTGATGCTTACGTAAGCATTTAATAATCCCTTTATTTCTAAAAAAAAAAATTGAAACTTACAAAAAATTTCACTTTTGTACACCGAGTTCTAGGATAGGTGACTTTCCATTCAAATCGATCTAAGGGATTTAAACTTACGTCACATAAGAGTGACGTACTCTGCCTTCAGCCAATTACAATCAAAATACTGCATATTTAGATGATGCAAAATACTGCAGTTTCAAAATGAATAAAGGGGATTCCCCTCTTTTGGGTGTTTGGAGACGTGACTCCTTCATTAAACCTAACTTATGGGACAGACAATTTTTGTTTTTGTTTCGCTTGGCGACTGCGGGCGCCTAAGATGGAACAGTAGTTGGTTTAAGGTTCAAGATTCCGAATTGAGTTGTGTTTTGAACAAGTTTCTTTTTCCACTGCAATCCTTCTTGAACTTTTTGAAGATTAAGCAAATGTAGTTGCTCTGCTTTCTGTTTGCTTTAAAAAAAAAACAAAAAAAAAAAAAAAACATATGTCTTCATTTCGTGAAATTTTATATAAAAAGCTGTTTGAAGCTTTTAAAAAGTCTACATCAAACAAACCCTTGAAAGATATTCAGGATATAAATAATGAGGTATGGCGTCATTTTAAAAATGCCTCTAAAAATGACGAAGAACTAGAAGTGTTGGTGTTAAAAAGAGTCGAAGAAGAGTTGCGAAAGGCAACTAGAAAAAATTAAGTTAAAGTTCATTATTTGCATTGAATCCTAACTTTTTTTTAGATTATTAACGTTACAAAAAAAAAAAAAAAAAAAATCAGAAGCAGGGGGGGGGGGGGTTACCGTATGCTTACGTAATTATAGAGGGGGGGTATGCGATTTGCTTATTTTTGCTGACAAGGGGGGGAGGGGGGTCAAAAATTACCAAAAACATGCTTACGTAATATTTGAACGACCCCTGAGGAAAAGGTACATGAGTAATGAAAAATCTAGTTTTGAGAAAAACGCATTTTAAAGAAAACTTTACTTACACTAATAGTTACCAATTTTGTTTTTAAAAAATTATTAAAAATACTTCTAGTTGAGGTATTATTACAAACGAGGTATCTTTCCAAAGGGAAGAATTTAAATTTTGATAAACAATAATAAATTCAAAATCGATTATTTATAAATTTTTGGATGACAACTCCTCTTAATGAAACGACTTAAATTAAAAACTCGAAAATAGCGTCTAATATATTTTATTTTATATTCGAAATCCGTATGTCAATGCATCATATACAGTGGCTCCACCTGGTTTTATCTTTTGCTATTTTAAATTTTCATTTATAATAGCTACGCATTAAAGGTTGGTTGGCTTTTTCCAGATTATCTGGCACTGTCAGCAACATGAGGGCTATAATGCGCCGAAACATTCACTTGACAAGCCAAAATACATTTACAAACACCTATATGCGTCCGCTGTACTCACCCGGAGAAAGCATTGAAAGGTCAACTTCACTTGCAAGTGCATTCAGCGATAAATTATGTCCTCTGTAAACCTAATAAACTAACTTACAAAAACTTTACATAATACGATAATTTTTAATCAATAATTAATAATCTAAATCTGACGTGAAACTAAGAGATTGATGCTGAATTTGTGTTTTCGATTAAAGAACTTCATTTTTAATTGCTGGTTAATGTTAAGAATAAGTTTTCCAAAGATTTAATTTTTATTATTCAATAAATGCTTTATAGGGTCAAAGAAAGCTTCCGGATGATAAATTTAAAAAAAAAAAGAAAAAATCTTAGTCAAGGTACTTGCCTACGTTCGGAATACTTTTTTAAAAAAACTTTATGTACGAATATTTTAAGTGCCTTTTTATATTTAGTACTACTATAGATTAATAGTACAGCGAAAAAAATTCAAATTTATTATTATTATTTTTCAAAAATTGTAATTTTGCATGAAATGTTAATGAAATATTTCAAAAACTTAAAATAAGATAAATGAAAAACTATTAAGTTTTTAAGGAAATAAATTGTATATAAATAAACTGCATGCTTTTATCTAGGGCATATACTACATTAAGAAAAATATATTCATTAAAGTCATTATCATAGTCGAAAATTGAGTTCGTGATTTTTTAACAATTTCACCGTGTTTTTATTCAAACTGAAGGTGGTATTTCATAAAATAACTATCCAATCTCAATTTATATAGCAGATGCACTAGAAAACAAACAAGAGAAGTACAAAACATTTTATAATGATTCACGAATAATATTTTGAGTTATGGGTATTTCAAATTAGCAATAATTGTGTGAAAATCAATTCCGAGAAAAATGCATTTGAACTTATATAACACTCAATTTCTATATAAACCATATTAATTACACGCTTAAAATGCACCTTCTTTTTAAAAAATTTTTATTTACTGAAAAGAAGAAAATATTAATATTTAGAAGGAAATCACTTTTTAATCGGCAACTTTTGGTTTTGATATACTACTTCCGGTCATTTCTGGTTATAATTTACAGTTTTACATCAGTTTCAAATTGTCATAACTTTTGTTCAAATCGATGCAGAGATAATAAATAGACAGTTTTATGAAACTTAAAGATTTGGGCTTAAATATTCACGAACAATATTTTTTTGTCAAATGTAATCGACCTTTTCAACGTAGGCAAGTACCTTTTAAGCACAATAAAATAGAATCAGACTAGCTCACCAGAAATTTCATTGTGGGCAGGTGTTGGGCAAAGAATAACTATTGTTCTACTTTCAAACTTGGGTTCGTTATATATGGGTACAAGGAGGGGCAAGAAAAAAAAAACCTTTCTCATTCAAGGTCAACTGCTTATATCAAAACTTTTCCCCCTTAATCCTATGATGCAACTGAAGGTTACTCATTAGTAAACCGTGTGACACTTATATAAACCAGGCAAAAAAAATGTGTCGTCATAAATCGAGTCGCTGGGAAACAATGGACTATTCCCGCAATGTTTAAAAACGAGTGAAATTAGTTTAAATTTATGAAGAATTTCTTAATCATTCCAAATATTTAAACAAAAGTTCTTTAAAAAAAAATTACTTATTTAAATACTAAGAAAAGAAAATACCTCAAAACCGTCAAACCGAGCCAAAACTTGCCCGATCAAAACACTCAACAAAAATCCGTGACGTCAAGAGTTTCTACAGCTTCTATGATTATAGTGAGGTTTCTGCCAAATAGTGGCGTTGGTAGCCCATTACCACATTCCTTACAGGTTGGCGTGATTTGCGAGAAACTTTCAAATCTGGTTTCCGCTGCTGCATTTCAAGCCAAAATGTTTGCCAAGCCCTTGACGTCATATTCAATGATAGCAGAATGAATCGTTTTCACGCCAACGTCTAGCAAGATAACTTTGATCGCAAATTAAAAAAAAAAAAAAAAAAAAAGAAGCGCATTGAGCAGAAATTTTTGTGTTTATAGCCTTTTCGAAACATTTAAAATTGAATAAAAAAATTAAAAAAAAAAAAAAAAAAAAAAAAAAATGCGGTAATTGACCATTATCATTATTCAGAATAAAAACAATTAAATTAAAAATCAGATAAATTTTTTTATACCGCAATTGAATTTTGAAAGTAAGAGTATTGGTGGACGCTTCACATTTGAATGAATTAAAATTCGATCTCAATTAAAATCAGATTAATTTCTGCTGCTAAAGAAATCAAAGTTGGGATTATCTAACTACCCCAGATCAGCAGTAGCTGTTCAGTGCGCTTTCTTCCCTAAATCCCAACAAACATTGGATAAATAGCAGAATTTTAACAAAACCTATCTCGGACAATTAGGAAAAACATTAAAACTAAAATAGGAGCTGGGTTCAGAGGACACCCAAATGAGAATCGTCTGCCATCGTTTATTCAACTGAAAGTCATAATTATTGGACTTCTCAGTAGCATCATCGATTTCGACCAAACATTCCTAAAATCGAAACAGAATCAGTAGCGGCCTGTGGTCAAAATAGTGGTGGCTCGTGCACTACAGTCAGGCTGCATCTCAATTTATTAGTTCAAAACTAAAATGATAGATTTTACAATTTTCTGAAATAAAAATCCAATTTCTATGGTAAGTGTAAAAAATCCGATAAACAGCAAACTTCTTGCCCAATTAACGAGAAAAAAACCCGCTTCCAATTAAGGTGATCTTCCTCCGAACAGCAGAAGTGTGTTCCTGAAACGCGCTTCGGCTGCAACGTTGCCATGGTAACCAATGGAACCTGATAGAGCCTTTCCCTCCTCGTTATGTGTAACTAGACAGCCAGTTAGCAGTTTTCCAACTTTGGCTGCCCTTGAGAATTCGATTAACTGATTGGCTCGTGTGTGAGTTAGAGGTCGGAAATATCGATCAAAATAAATATCGATACTATATCGTTGCACAGAAAAAAATATCGATACATGATTTTTTTTTTATTTGATTTTCAATTTTGTCAGAAACAAAGCTTTTCGGGGCAAATTTCTACTTTTTACGATTGCTTTTTGGTAAGCTGTCTACTTTTTCAACTGAAATGGATCTATTACAAAAAAAAAAAAAAAAAGCTACATTTTCGCTTAATTGGTGTAGTGATTTCAAGAAAAATTTAGATAATTTTCAATAGCTTTTATGTGTATGGAAAATATTGAATATTGGTGCCGTTTTACTGTCTCTCAGCCAAGTTCAAACATTAGTTTTGAAGTTTTTGAAAAGAGAAATCAGAAATCTGAGAAATTTGAAAATAAAATCGAAAAACACATGGAACTACAAAACGATTATCAAAAAACTAAAAATGTTTGAAAATATCGATATATCGAGAACTTTTATCAATATTTTTAATATCGATTTTTTTTTTTAGAAATATTGATAAAAATATCGTCCTATCGATATATCGCCGACCTCTAGTGTGAGTGGGTTAGGATGTGTGGGTGGGAGAGAAACAAGCATTTCTTAGAATTTTTTCCACGAAACGGAAATAGTTTGCGTGATAAGTTTATGCATGTGGTTTCTTGCTACTTCTTCAGTTAATACTAAAACTAATAATTGAACCCTTTTGAAACATGGAGGCCAGTTATAAGTAAGTTTAAATAATTTTCTTTTCTATTTTCTTTCTCATGTGGTGACGCAGTGAGTTCGTTCACCTTTCTTTATGCGTCAACCCTTTTTTGCGAAGTGAAATTTTCATTTGCAAGCTAAATCCAAAATGTGTCAATCAAAATCCGTAACAAATGATAATATTTCCAAACGTTAACTTAGCCAATCACCGCACGAAGAAGGTGGAGCCAATTCAATCCTCCCAGACACTCGAAACCATAGACTTATTATTATCAATAGACTGCGCGTTCCCACTTCAATTATACAACGAGAATGAAACCAAAATGAATCACATGAGTAGGGACTTTTTGGGAGCAGGGTTGCAGATTTGGCGGGTTTCTCCTCACTCAGGCGATAAAGGATAATAAGATTATTAGATAAAGGATTAATTTTACGACGTAGTTGTCTTGTATGTTAAATTGTTGGTTGCTAGACCCCGTGTTTAGAGTAACCTCGTGTAACCAAATTAAAAACCACGTGACTGATAGACGAAGGAGATAAAAAAAAAAACTCACTCCAATGGAAAACGCCGAAATGCGTCTGACGGAAAGTACGTGAATACAAGAAAAATGGTGAAATATTGTTCTGCATTTGGTTGCAAAGAAAAATTCCAGAAAGGAGGCTCAATAACCTTTCACAAGTAAGTGCTATTTTTAAAATTTTCTATTTAGTTAAGGTTTTACAGTACACTCATAAATATGTTTTTGTTTATCGCCTGAGTGAGGAGAAACCCGCCAAATCTGCCAAAAAGTCCCTACTCATGTAATTCATTTTGGTTTCATTCTCGTTGTATAATTGAAGTGGGAAACGCGCAGTCTATTGATAATAATAAGTCTATGGAACGGACACACTTCTCTAATCTCTGATACCAAAGCAAAAGGACATATGTTCCTTCTTCTTAAGTTTCTTTTCTTTGTTTAAAAGTAGCGTGTGTGTAGTGTGGGATTAAATGTTTTAATATATCCTTAACCTTCTAATATTCAATGACTTTAACCAGACTACACCAACACCCAGCTTCCATACTCATTATACTTTGTAAATATTGAAAGCTAACTTTGCGTTTGAGTAATTATTAAGATTAAAGAATTTCCTTTTATGAATGATTGTGGGAAGTGGAGGGGATCGCTGTTCCGGCTACACTAACATTTTTGACCACAGGCCGCCACTGGGTCATAAATGTTACTAAAGGGCTGCACAACGCCGTATAGATTTAGCTCGGAGGGAGATTCCATACTATACTAAACTTCAACTTAACTTGACATCACAAGACGGTAGATCGTCACAGTGCTCATAGGCATTTAATCCATTTTGGCGGGGTGAAAGCATAATGTTCGCCAAACCACAATCCTGTAGAGAACAAAAGGCTATAAGGTTTGGCGAGAATTATGTCTTCACTCCGCTAAAATGGATTAATTGCCTATGAGCACGGTGGAGATCTATCGTCTAGTGATGTCAAGTTAAGTTGGAGTTTAGTATAGCAGCTGTTACCAAGGGGTTATTCCATGAGAAGTGATCTAGGGGTTTCTGCTCGGCCATCTTCGATTTTGATGAAACTTTCACACAATTTTCAAAAAACTACAAGAAAAAGTTTTGAAAAGTATCAGCTTAATATTTGTTACGAATTTCTGTATATTTGTAAATATTTCGTGGTATTAATTATGTAAAAAGGAAAACTTATATACATTTCGCATAAGTGAGTGCAATAGTTCGTCTTTAGTTTGCTTCCCCACAATGTGTCTTAATGCTTGATAACGAGTTTTACATAGATAATGCTGGAAAACGAGTTTCACAAGGAGAAGGACATTTAACATTATGGTTAGTGGCAATCTTGCCAAGTTGGAGAGATAGAGCCAAGTTGGCGACGGTTTTTCCGACTACTTTTGGTAGCCAAATTTGGCGACATTTTCGGTCTCCATGTACCTGTAGAGGGCTTTTCAACTGCGATTTGGAAAATTCTCCAAATTTCTATCGCTAGAAGATTCGCGAAGGAAGCTTCCCTTTATTAGACCAGGACAGCGAGTTAGTGAGTTAGTTATCTCTCACCGAGCATTCGAAGTAGTTCCGAAAGTGAACTGTATTGCATTGTCTTTTGCGTCAATTTTAGCAGTTGTGTATCTAGTTTTTAACTACTGTTTGTGCTCCATTGTTGTCTAAAGAGCTGTATTGAATATATTAGAACGGAAAGTTCTAGAGTTGTAAAAGAGTCTGCGAAGAGTTACATCGGAATAAATTTCTTCAATTTTTTATCTGCTTTGGCTTCTAGTCTTTCGAAACCATCCACACAACAATAATTAATCAGGATGAGGATCCACCGCCATTTTAATGAAGGTCACTAAAAAAGATCCAAATTGATTGCGAAAATATTGTCAAATTTGCCTTTACATAACTTACGAATTAAAAAAAAAAAGAATAAGCTGAAATTAGGTTTCGATGTTTAACTTTTGCTATTGTTAAAGGAAAAGGTACATACAGTATTATAATCTTATAGAATATTTCAAAAATAGCCATCAATGTGGACGAAAAACATCAATGTGGACGAAAAGATCTAAGAATTTTTTCGAAGCTTTTAAGAACTCTAAATTAAAAACACAATTGAGATGCTAATAAATGGGCAGTGGATAAACTATGAACCTCTGTCTGAACATTGCAAGAAGTAGCTTTCCTTTTTTGTTAATATTTTTTACAATACAAAGGTTTGAATTATGCAAAATGTGAATATAAGACTTTTTCGCAATCATTTATCTCAAATTGGATCACCTTTAATTTTTGTGTGTTTTGTAACATTGGAAAGAAGATAATATTTCGATCTTTACAAATACAACTACAAATGTTAAGACCAACAACAGGCTCAAGGCCCAACAGGGTTGTTTGAGTAAATATATATATATTCACGTATATAGAAATAGAATTTGAATACAATAGTTACAGGATCATACATAAAACATACAATAGTTACAGTATCATGCATGCAATATACAATAGTTACATGATTATACATAATAATACAATACTACAAAGTTGACACAGCGTTAAACAATCATACTGGAAAAATGCAATACATAATGCAAGCTGACAAATTTTACAAAATCCAACAGTACGCAAACATAAGTAACCAAATATAGTAACTAAATAACCTAAATTAGATATATACAAAGCACAAACTATAAGTTACTTACCTAGCCAGTGTAATCCAATTAATACCCATTGACCCAGTGTATATTTAACTGATTCTAAAAACTCTTTACGCTCACTGAATTTACAACATTTGCTGGTAAATCATTCCAATCATTAATTATCCTATGTAAAAATATCGTTTTCGCCCTTCTCTATTTAATTGAGATTTGAACAATTTGCACCCATTTCCAAGTGTCCTATTGTCTGGGACGAATTCTAAACCCCTAACTTCACCATGTGCAATAAATTTAAAAAACTGGATCAAATCCCTTCTTGCCCTTCTTTCCAGCAGTATATACATGTTTAATTTTTTCAATCTATCCTCATATGCTATGCCCAAAGTACCCTGAATTATTTTTGTTGTTCTGCGTTGAACATTTTCTAGTAAATCAATGTCCTATTTTAAAAAAGGTGACAAAAACTGTACTGCATACTCAAGATGCGGCCTAACCAAACCTCTGTACAATGGTAGTAAGATATCACTAAATCTATATGAAACACTTTTTTTTATATAACCTAACATCCTATTTGCCTTGCCACTAGCCGCCATACATTGTTGCCCCATCTTAAAATCATTACTAATCAACACCCCCAGATCACTGACAACGTTAGTATCATTTATTCTAACACCTTGTAAATTGAAAAACGCATTTGATTTTGGTTCCCCATGTGTAAAACCTGACATTTGCTAATATTAAATGACAAACCCCATTTAATAACCCAATCAGATATCCTATCTAAATATAATTGAAAATGTATAATCTGCTCCACTGAATTAGCAAGTCCCATGATTTTTAAATCGTCTGCAAAAAAGCTGACTTTACCCGAGAGACCTTCGCTAATATCTTCGATAAAAATTATAAACAGAAGCATACAGACAGAATAATATTTTTCCATGCAACGATAAAGTATCGATATTTATTTTTGTCGATATTTCCGACCTCTAATCTTGTTTGCTGCTCCGGGAAAAGTTTCTCGGAAAATATTGTATTCATGTCATATACAATTATATCCTGGTCTTTTCAAATTACCATGTGTTTAAAAACATTTTACTGTTCTCTTTTTTTTTTCTTCTTTTTTTTTCTTTTTTTTTTTGAAAGAAAAGATTCCTTAAGGAATTTCTCGTACCCCGTAGGCTTGGAAAATAATTTGAACTTTTTCAATAAGATGATTTTTTTTATTTTTTCCCTCTCTCCTACCCCCCCCCCCCTTTTTTTTTCTTTCTTTGGTGTAGCGAGTCCATATTTTTCGAAATTACCTCCCCCCCCCCCATTCATCAACTCTACTTACGCCTACACCTGTCAAGCGTTGATTTCAATGTTAACTTTGCGTTTACTTAGTGCCAGTAGCTATACTAAACTCCAACTTAACTTGACATCACTAGACGATAGATCTCCATCGTGCTCATAGGCAATTTATCCATTTTAGAGGAGTGAAGACCTAATTCTCGCCAAATCTTATACCCTTTTGTTCTCTACAGGGTTGCGGTTTGGCGAACGTTATGCTTTCAAGCCGCCAAAATGGATTAAACGCCTATGAGCACTGTGACGATCTACCTTCTAGTGATGTCAAGTTAAGTTGAAGTTTAGTATAGAACAATCCAGCAATTGAGCGATGGGTGGTGAGAATTGCACTGCCCATCGGTGGTCACGGGAGAACACAAGTGAGATGATTTACACTGCGTGAAAAAAGTAGAAGGACACATGATTTTTTTTTTATAAATAAAAAACATTGATTTTTTTCCATAACAATTTAATGAGTAACACTTTAAATTACTAATTACAAACAGATAACTGTATCTGAAAATTGAAACAAAAAAAATACAGGTCAAGTACAGCAATAAATCAGTTTTGACTTCATCATACTCTGTGAAAAAAGTAGAAGGACACTTCGAAATAATGCAAATAAAAGTCTAATTAATAGGGAATTCTTCCACCATTGGCTTTGATTACTTCAAAAATTCGATTTGACATCGAATCATATAAAGTTTGAATTTTTGTTTGGCAGAAATTGTCCCATACATAATTCAAAGTTCTCCGAAGCTCAACTATAGATTCAAACTGCTTGCCTTCCGCTTAAACGCGACGAACAATCATTGCCCATACGTTCTCTACAATGTTGAGGTTCGGGCTTTTTAGCAGGCCATGGCAAAACCCGAACATTATTTGCTGCAAACCAATTTTTAACCCCATTAGCTGTGTGAATTGATGCTCCGTCCTGTTGAAAAATCCAGTCATTTCCGCCTAGCTCAACGCCGTAGGGAAGGAGATCTGAATTCAAGACTTGGATGTAATCTGTTGTTTCTACCTGCCACTCAGGAACACTAGGCTTGTTCTTCCTCCGTACCCGACTGCCAACCAAACCATTAAACTCCCTCCTACCAAATGTCGGGTAGAATAAGTTCTTTTCTTCAGTACCGAGACAGTGCCAATAGTATTTATAGCCATCTGGAACGTCTAAATTAAATCTTTTCTCATCAGAAAATATAACGGAGGTCCATTCTGACGTCCAGGACATGTGGTTTTTAGCCCAGTGCAGTCGGTGTTCAATGTGACTTTCATTCCATTTAGGATGGTGCTTCCTTTTTCGGAATACGAAATTTTCGGACCTTTTTATGTAGTTGTAGACAGTTCTTCTTGAAACATGTGTGATGCCTGCATTATTTTGAGCTTTGGCAATACTTCCATCCGTTTTTTTAGTTCCCGAATGATTTTTCTTTGATCGCATTGCGTCAGTTTTTTAGGTCTGCCAGTCTTCTTTTTGGTTCCCTGACTACTAGGATTTCTTATATAGTTTGAAACAGTATTTGGACTAATATGTAGCTGGCGTGCAATCTCTCTCACACCTTTGAAATAGTTTTTGTGGGCATAAATTTGGCCTTTTTCAAACTCACTTAAAGGTTTTCCTCTAAGCATTCTATAGTATGTTTTTCTTAACAAAAACAGTTAAAAAGAATGAAACACCCACCTTTGAGGTTTACAATATTCCAAAACAAATTATTTTAGCACGTGTCCTTCTACTTTTTTCACACACCAAAAATCGTTAAGTACTGTTTTCCTTAATTTTTACTAGTGGTAAATAAAATGTACTCATTTATAAAAAAGAAAAAATAGCCAAACTACATAAAAAAAGAAATTTAGATCAGGAGGATCGAAATACAAAGCATAAATTACAAAATATGACTGTTCTTCTACTTTTTTCCCGTAGTGTAGGTACTTGTCAGTGCTCCCGCCAAGTTCACTGCCAGGCATATTTTACCCGAAGCAACTCAGCAGTATTTTGACCTATCATATCTGCGTATTACAATATGCCTGAGATCTGAATTTTTATTTTCAGGTAGCTGTTAGCCACTTTAGTAAGACCCTGAAATTTCAAGTCACCAATTGTATTGGTTGTCGAGTGTCGAGATAATCCAATTCAAAAACGGCAGAAAACAACATATTGTTGCGTGGATGGGTTCGAAAGAATTGAAGCCAAAGCAGATCAAAACTTGCAGAAATTTATTCCAATATAACTCTTTACAGATTCCTTTACAACTCCAGAATTTCTCGTTCTAGTAGACACAATACAGCTCTATACACAACAATAGAGCGCAAAGAGCAGTTAAACTTGACACACAACTGCTAAATCGCCGCAAAAGACAATGCAATACAGTTCTCTTTAGAACTACTCTGAATGCTCACTGAGACTCAGTATCTCAACTCAGTAATTCCAGTCAACTCACTCCCTCAACTAATTAACTCGGGCTTACATAGGGGAGGTGGCGAACCTTCTTAAAACTTCTAGAGGTAGATATTTGGAGAACTTTCCAGATCGCAGTCGAAAAGTCCTATACATGTACATGGGGACCAAAAATGTCGCCAAGTTTGGCGAGATTTGGCTTGATTGCCATTATCATAATGTTAAATGCCCTGCTCTTTGTAAAACTCGCTTCCCAGCCTTATCTCTGTAAAACTCGTTATCAACCATAAGACACATATTGCAAGACGAACTTTTGCACTGCCTTATGCGAAATGTACATACATTTTCCTATTTACAAAATTAACACTACGAAATATTTATAAATATACAAAAATTCGTAACAATATTTCCATTATCCATCTAAAACTCACTCACTGATCATCATATTACTAAGGTACTTCTAACAGAGACAGAAGAATGAAATGTGGTATGCTAGTAAAGTTTAACATGAGAACAAAGGAAAAAATCTAAAAATTGAGATTTTCCCCTCCGAATCCCCTAAAGGGGGCATCGTTTGAAAAATTTGAATCTCGATTTTACACTTTTGTTGGGGCTAAAATTATAAAACTTAGAATACTAATAGCTCTTAGCATATATAAATAGAGAACGCTCTCTCCACATGCCGCAAACCCTCTAAAATTAAGAAATAATTTTAAAAAAGTGTACTTGGCATTATAAAACTGATCATTGGCGATATTTTATCTTCTACTAAATGATCGCGAATTGTTAATATTTTTTTTTCCCTTTGCCAACTTTTTTTGCATATCAGAATTAAATATTTATTGAAAATAATTTTATATCATCATCATTCATATTGAATGCATAACCCTTTCAATCCCAAGAAATTTTCTTGCAAGTTTAAAAATTATGAACACTGAACATTTTAAATCTAGTTACCGCTGTGCAAATAAATAATAAATTTTAAATTAGTTGCTTAAAAAAAGAAATGAAATCCCAACTAAAACATCTCTGTCAAAAGGCGCCAAGTTCATTCATGCAATGATTACGGCCATGAAAAGTATTGAGATATAAAGTAGAGCCAAGTTTAAATTTGTTGTAAATTACAGACAATGAAAATTAGAATTTTTTTTCTTAAAATAAAAATTCCTCTGCATAGGCCTAAATATCTAGCTATAAAAATGTTTGTGCAACTTGGCCATTACGCGTCAGTAAACCAGAATACGTAATAGCCAAGTGCCACAAATATTTTTACAGCTAGATATTTAGGCCTATGGAGGGGATTTTGACTTTGAGAAAAAAACTTACTAATTTTCATTGCCCGTAATTTACAATAACCTTAAACTTGGCTCTACTTTATATCTCAATATTTTTCACGGCCGTAATCATTGCATGAAGAACTTGGCGCCTTTTTACAGAGATGTTTTTGTTGGGTGGGAATTGATGCATCAACAAATATGAAATATTTCTACTGGAACTGCCTGCTACTACAGGACGTGACAGTGTTCTCCAGTGACTGGAATTAAATGTTTACACGATGCTTGTCGCTAGCATCTAATGACTTACAGCTGGTACGATGATTAGTGACGAGTAAAAATTAGTTTTTAGAGGACAACACCCATTGGTCAACTCCCTCTCTCCCTGTATCCTCTTAATTGTCTTCTCATCTTACCGCTACTGATTGCATCTCACAACCCATCCATCAGTTGCCTACAGGGCCTGATTTACCATTAGGCCCTCTAGGGCCGGGCCTAGGAACCCCCAAATTTTGAAAGTTATCTGAAAATTTTAAATATAATGGTCTTTTTATGGGAAGTACTGAACAAAAATAATAAATTTTTTTTAGTTACACATCCGCACATTCCATATTTTTTATAATCACAGAGAGTTTAGTTAGATAGATTAACCTAATAAAACCTAATCAAGCAAATCTTTCCGGTTCAGCCAATCATATACAACTTCTTCATATGTACACGGAGACAAGGGCTTTACGCCGCTGTTCTCCTTCTCTCGCCTCTTGTAAAGAGATGTTCACTAACCAACCAAACATATACGACTTCTTATATTATGAAATAAAAGAGTCTTTGTGATTGGTTGGTTTGCAGGCTCTTCCGTGGACTTTTTTGAACTTTTTTGGCCCTCCTTTTTTGTTAGATCGTGGAAACAGTGGAAAGGTTACTTTGTATTATTTACAATTATTGTTATAAAATTAAGTAATCTTTATTATTATATAATTTGTGAACCCTGGGGTAAAATGTAAGTTTAAAATACAGTAAAGTGTGCTTTAAAATCAGTGCTCATGGGGGAGGGGGGGGTCTTGATTAATTCAAAAGTTTTGAGGAAATCAATATCATACTAATTATAACAAAAAAATTGTGTGAAAGTAAACTATGAGTTTTAATTGTAAAAATTTAGTCTTAACGAATGTTGCTTGATCTGGTAATATTGTGGCGTAAGGAAATAAATATTTGCTATTGGGGGCCCCTCTCTGAATGTTGGGCCTACAGTAAAAAAAATTCTAAATAGGGCCCTGATTGCTTATTGCGTCAAATAATTACGAATTGGTTCACTCTGACCTGGCTCTGGGATTCAGATTTCATACTTTGCATTAGAGCAAAAGGAATTAGTATATTCCCGAAGGTCAGACAGAGTGGGTTTTTTTTGTCATTTAACTCATCCTTTTCAAGAACAGGTTTCAGTGGCAATTCACTCGTCAAAGAAAGATTTCAAGCAAATTTCTTTTTACAAAAACTTTTATCCGCTACATTTCTACCCTTTAAGCTTGTCCTTGGACAGTGGAAATGTCTGTGAAATAAGCGCTATTTATATAATAGGTGGTTTATTTATACTCCTCTGATACTTTAATATAGGTGATTCAGTGTTATTCAATCCCACTCTAAAGGTATCGCATGTCGAATTTTTTACGCATTGAATTGTCGTCCCAAATTAGTGTTAAAGCAGAAGGTCACTTATTTCAAACTCGAATTACCACGGCAATTATCACGCTGCGTATTATGATTTTTCCGAGTTTCTACCATTCGAGACGCAAATGAGGGACAGTTTAACCTTGAAAAACATTTCTCATTTGACACATATATCGATCTAATTATGTTCAGGTTTCAATTAAGTCCTCGTGTAACTCATGCGCCAGAAAAAATCCAATAGAAACAAGCAACCAATCAGACGCTAACTAAACAACATCAGCTAAAACTAAAGCTTGGCGTCCACTGTCACTATTAAGCAGACCAGAGCAGATCAGAGCGGAGTGGATTAGAGCCAATTACAAGGTTGTCAACGTCCATTGTAGCTCGAGGCTCGTGCTATAGTAGACATTGGCAGCCTTGTAGTTGGCTCTAATCCACTCCGCTCTGATCTCCTCTGCTTAGCGATAGTGGACGCCAAGCTTTAACCTCAGAATGAATTCTAACGGGTTCAGGCTTATAAAATTATTGAACTTAAAATACATTGATTTTAATCACTTTAAATTGTATAAAGTTCGATTATTTAAAAAAAAAAAAAAAAAAAAAAAAAAGGAAGTCCTAGAAAGGATCCTGATTCTTATACTCGCTATGTTACAATCTTCTAGCGGCTCAAAGCATTTAGGCCGACCAAACGGTATAGTGGTTAGCGTGCTAGCCTCTAGACCGAGAGGTTGCGGGTTCGAGTCAAGTGTAAGGCATGGGTGTTTGTAAATGTATGTTGGCTTGTCTAATGACGAATGTTTCGGCGCATTATAGCCCTCGTGTTGCTGACGGCGCCAGATAATCTGAAAACAACCAACCAACCAACGCAATGCATTTAGAAACTACTTTGCACAAAACCTTGACATTTGGAAAGTAGCTACGAAAATGATCACTTAATGAAATGACATAAAATGTTTTCATTTAATGTCTATAAATAATAAATGAAAATTAAGGGGGTCTAGGACTCACATTTTTTTAAATTCTCAAAAAAAAATTTAGTATTGTAAACATTACATTACAAATATTTTTAAATAAAATGGCACACAAATTTTGTTTCTGTCATTAGAAGAACTTGAAATATTTAAATTTTTGTTACATGACAACTGTATTTCAGAAGTGCTATTTTGAAACTTTGAAACTGTTTTTCTTGGTGATGGCTTTTTGTCCTTTTTTTGCGTTTAAATTAATATAACTTAAAAACTACTTGTTATAAATCTACGAAACTTTCCACAATTACTTTTCATATATATTTCTTTAGTTTGTCTTCAAGAATTATGTTTATTTATTTATTTATTTATTTATTTATTTATTTATTTATTTATTTATTTATTTATTTATTTATTTATTTATTTATTTATTTATTTATTTATTTATTTATTTATTTATTTATTTATTTATTTATTTATTTATTTATTTATTTATTTATTTATTTATTTATTTATTTATTTTTAAAATTTTTAGAGCTTAGCATACTTTAGATTTTATACAGTTTTTGCACAAAATATTTTTTTTATTTTTCTAATTACTTTATTGAAAAATCACGGAGAAAATTTTTTATATGAATTATAAGAAGTAATTTTATGCAAAAATGAATTATTCTTTTAAAAAAAAAAATTTTATTAGATATATCAAATTAAGGATATACCCAAACGTTGAATTTTTTATTTTTAAAAAAATATTCTTAAAATTTAAAATTTTAAAATAGTTTTTTAAATTTCAAAGCATCACACATTACTGCATAAAAAAATTCAGAAAAATAATTCTAAAAATAAAGATTTTAGAATTTTAAGTCCCAGAGACCCTTAAAATAGCAAAAGACAAAACCAGGTGGAGCCACTGCTTATGCAATGACGTAAGGATTTCAATTATAAAATAAAATATACAAGACGCTACTTTCGAGTTTTTAATTTATGTCATTTCATTAAGTGATCATTTTCGTACCTACTCATTTAATTTCAAAGTTTTATAATAAAGTAGTTTCTAAATGCACTATGGTACAAGATCGTAGCATAGCGAGTATAGGGAATGATCCTTACTAATAGACTAAGAGGCGACTGCAATTTTTGGACCCCATCGAACATCATTTTGAATTTTTTATAGAAATTAGAGACAAGTGAGTAGATTACGAATCCACTGGTCTGCCGTGGCAAAAATGGCCGAAACTGGTCAAAAATCAACTTTAAATGAGTTGAACTAAATCCAATTGCCTAATGTGCCATAACTTGACAAATAATGAGCATTTTTTTTTATTTGGTAACCCTCACACTTTAGTTTTCAATTATGAAGGTTGCAGACGATTCAGATATCTGGCGACGGTCTACTTGCATCTATTAAAAGGGAGCCAAGTTGGCAATAAACACTACGTCACTGATGACGTAACTAATGTCGCAAATTTGGCTTACTTTTAAAAGATAAAAGTTTTCCGAGCCAGAGATCAGAAATCGTTTGCGCTTTTTCTCATTGAAAATCAAAATGCAGTGGGAAGCCAGACGAAAAAAGTTTGTTCTCTTTTTGGCAAGTTATGACATATTTGGCAATCGGATTTTAGTTCAACTCATTCCAAGTCGATTTTTGATCAGATTCGGCCATTTTTGCCAAGGCAGACCAGTGTATTCGTAATCTACTCACTTTTCTCCAATTTCTATAAAAAATTCAGAATGATGTTCGATGAGGTCAAAAACTTTCAGTCTTCCTCTTAAGGGAAGCATTGAAAAAGTGTCTGCATTTGATAGATTTTATCCAATATTCATGGAGTCCAAAAAAGGTATAGTTATGTGTTGTTTATTTCTCTCGCTATTAGATAGGGTGTCATCATAAAAAACTAAGGGTGTGAAACATTGCAAAACTTTCAATTACACTATAATACTGATATCAATTTGTGTCATTTACCGTTTTTATATTTTCGGCATTCTTTAAGAAAAAATGGCCAGTTTGGTGATATCATTCAGAAAAGAAAAAAAAAAAAACTTAGCCAAATAGACGATTTTGGCGATATACTTTTCAATAATTCTTATATTATCCTTTCTTATAACTGAAACTAAGGAGAGGAGAAAAATTATCGTTGATGAGGTATGCTCATGGAAAGAGAACTCTATGTTGAAGGCGTTCGTTTTTCAACATTTTACGCCACTAAAGCATTTTTACGGGAATTTCGAAGGTGGGAATGTGTAAAACAACCGTTTTTATATTTTCGTCATTCTTTAAGAAAAAATGGCCAGTTTGGTGATATCATTCAGAAAAGAAAAAAAAAAAAAAACTTAGCCAAATAGACGATTTTGGCGATATACTTTTCAATAATTCTTATATTATCCTTTCTTATAACTGAAACTAAGGAGAGGAGAAAAATTATCGTTGATGAGGTATGCTCATGGAAAGAGAACTCTATGTTGAAGGCGTTCGTTTTTCAACATTTTACGCCACTAAAGCATTTTTACGGGAATTTCGAAGGTGGGAATGTGTAAAACACCTTAAGAGACATTACCACAGTGATTTTGAACAAAATCGTTAGAGCTGTTTTTTAGCAATCATTAAAAAACATGATTTTTTCAATGGCAGCTATACCTTATGCGCATGCACGATTTTGACGAAAACCGTAACGGTAGGTCCTTGTGCCATCACCAACCCTGAACATTGTAGGTCAATTTGATCGGGAGTTATGCTGACCACTTACACATTGACACACAGACAGTCATTTTTTCTGGATCACTTTTTTGAGATCAGGATTAGATATAGGCGATATATCGATACAAGCCATCGACGTATCGATATTTTTAAACATATTTAGATTTTTGCTGATCGTTTTGTAGTTCCATGTGTTTTTTCGATTTTGTTTATTCCCTTTTCATAAACTTCTAAACCAAAGTTTTGACTTTGCTGAGAGACAATAACAATGGCACCCTAACCAAAAAGAAAACTTTATGTAATGGAAAGATCAGCTCATTTATTAGTAATCATTAACATAGCGTCTTTTCTGTTGCCAACGTGTGTCTGGAATTTGTATCTAATTTTAAATAATAAAAACATCTCTATCAGCAAAATATGCGGTAAACTACTTTTCGAAATTTCTTCTTTAGAAATAAATGTGAATTTATGCATTGTCATCCAAATATATTTTATTTAATCTGGTTGATAATATAATTTATTTATAAAAACAATTTTTATAATTTATTTATAAAAACAATTTTTATAATTTATTTATAAAAACAATTTTTATAATTTATTTATAAAAACAATTTTTATAATTTATTTATAAAAGCAATTTTTATAATTTATTTATTAAACCAATTTTGGCATAAATTTATAAAAAGTCGAAATTGACCCCGAAAAATTTCGTTTCTGGCAAAATTAAAAATCAAATTAAAAAAAAAATCATGTATCGATATATCGATATTTTATCGATATTTTTTTCTATGCAGAGTTATGCTGACCACGTACACACAGACAAAAAAAATTTCTAGATCACTTTTTACATTCAATTACCCATATGGTATACCATAGGGTATTAAAAGTATAGCATTCGGTCAAAAAAAAAAATCGAGTTTTTTTTTTTTTTTTTTTTTTTTTTTTTTGCATTTCTCCAAGTTTTGGAACATCCTGATTTCAAAAAAGTGATCTAGAAAATATGTATCTGTATATGTCTCAATAAATATATGCTCAATTTGAAAACAGATTACCGAGCGCCAAATTTTGCTCGATCCGGCTACTTTTAGCATGGTAGGCGAGTATATAGCTTCTTGTGAGTGTGATTGGAGCATAGCAATATTTAAAAACGTGTTTGGCTATGATCCTCAATATTTTGAAAAGAAGTTAAAAACTATATATACACTTTAAACTGTTAAGGATGAATTACATTTTTATAATTTAAGAAAGTAATTTTGTGTGACATTATCAAAGGGCTTTTATGATTTTGCATATGAAAGGGTTCAGATACAATGGGTTAATCCAGTAAAATCAGTTTATTTTTTATAAGAATTAAATATTTTATTATATTCTATTCATATACTGATGGTATTGAATTGAGAGTTACGTTGATAATTGCATAAAATACCAAATATGAGTGTACATGATAAATCACTACTTCTGATCATTCGGTCAGAAATGAAATATTCAAACATATTTAGAAAAAAAAAGCAAATGTCTAAACTAAAACAAATTGTTAATAATATATTACATTTTGCAAAATAAATAGTAACATTGAAAAAATCTTATCATGGTTATATATTACTGTCAATTATCTTGCACTGCCATACCAATTGAAGAAACAAACAATCTAAGTATTGACATCGCACGCACACTCCAACTCAACTCAAGCAAGAATGACCATTCCATTCACTTTCATCCCAGAGAAGAGGGATTTTAGTAAATTTGCAACTCACATCTGATATGGTGCAATGTAAAGTGCAAGGGAGAGATAGTATGCTTCTCAAGTTTTATTGCTTTGTCTGTGTCTTTAGTTTTCAATTCAAGGTTACCCAAAGAAGGGGTGATTTTCGTTCCCTTCCCTGAGCTGTTTTAAGATCTTTTGGAGAGAACGAAGGGAAACTATTCTTGGTCCTAATTTAGCCATACCGTCTTGATCGGAACTGTAAGAATTGAAACAATTCTATTGTACCGATTTGATCAAAGCTTTTTCCGAATTAAGAATTAAGCGTTTTATTTTCCAATTATATTTAAAGTGTTTTTTTTTGTTTTTGTTTTTTTTAAAGTTATTTTAGTGCATGATTTTTTCTACATAGAATGAAGTTTAGGGGGTGCGATGGCACCCCGATATTAAACTTTTATAATTAATTGGCCTCTGATCAAGAAGTAGACCTGCTGTATGCTAATTGCAATCAAAAACTTGTCAGTCTTTGGTCCCATCTCATACTCATAAATGAGAAAATCGTGCTGAAATTGAAATTTTTTTTAATGGTATTGTGAGAAATTTTTTAATTTGCGAATCACTCAAGGCCCTCAAGGGGTAAAGATTCGTTGACCGGTACATTGCAGGTTATCACAATCCCAACTCGCCACTCAAGCCCATTCCTTCTACGGGTAATGAAATAATAAGGAGCTAGGTTAGGTGGCTTAAAAATCTGTATTAATGTTGCAAAAAAAATGTCAGAAAAAGCTTAATTTTGTTTGCTCATTTCCATCGATATAGATTTGAAGTAAAAAATAGATCTTACAATACTAATGAAATTTCAATTTTTTTTTTTTTTTTCTTTCTTTGAACTCGGTGGAAACTGTAGTTTAAAAATAATTTAGACGAGATACTTCAAGGGGGTGCTCCCCCCCCCCCTCTAAACCACTCTTTCATGTCAAATTTAAATACAGTGACCAGTATTATAGTTTTACGAATTTCTGTATATTTGTAAATATGTAGTTGTATTAATTATGTAAATATGAAAATTTATGTAGATTTCGCATAAGGCAGTGCAAGAGTTCGTTTGTCTTCGCTCTCCTGCAATGTGTCTCCTAATGCTTGAAAACGAGTTCTACAGGGATCATGCTGGAAAACGAGTTTTACAAGGGGCAGGCTATTTAACATTATGGTTGATGGCAATCTCACCAAGTTGGCGAGATAGAGCCAAGTTGACGACGGTTTTGGCGACTAATTTTTGTCGCCAAATTTGGTGAGAAATAACCAAATGTTGAAAATCTTGGCGACCATTTGGCGACATTTTCGGTCGCCAATTGGTGATGTAGATGTATAGAGCTTTTCGACTACGATCTAGGAAGTTCTCCAAATTTCTATCTCTAGAAGAATCACGAAGGTTTAACTTTCCTATATAAGGCCGAGCAAAAGTTAGTTAGTTGTCTCTCAATGAGCATTCAGAGTAGTTCTAAAAGCGAACTGTATTGCATTGTCTTTTGCGGCGATTTTAGCAGTTGTGTATCAGGTTTTTAACTGCTGTTGTGCTCTATTGTCGTGTAAAGAGCTGTATTGAGTCTATTAGAACGAGAAGTTCTGGAGTTGTAAGAGAATCTGCAAAGAGTTGCATCGGAATAAATTTCTGCAAGTTTTTTTGCTTCAAGTCTTTCGAACCCATCCATGCAGCAATAGTATATTTGAAAGTTGTGCGATATTAGTTACTTGTCATTATTATGAAACATACATAAAACGGCGAAGGTAATGATAACTAACAAAAATTGTGGAACGTCGCACTATCGCCTAACATTCCTTTAAAAACAGATTAAGTTTTGTTTTTAATTCTTTTAGTCAATCATATGGCAAATTTTATATATCTAAACAGTAGTATTTGACTATGACGTCACATACGTAATTTTTGTTTTCTTGGTAACTAAGAACGAATTACTACAGACTGCAACCGTACTTTGCAGTTAAACGTAAACAAACACTTTAAATAACATTGAATGTTTGAAATGGCTTCGAGTAATTTTATGAAAGTATTTTCTTTTTCTGCTAAATTACCTTCAATAGTGCATCAAAATGTTTTTGTTCGAGAAATTTCCACGAGTAGTGCTTTGCTTGGAAAGAGAAACTTTCGAAAATTCTTGTATCACACCAGAGGAACTCCACTGGATCACAAGTACTATGAGGAGAACCCGTTGTTACAGGATCGTAAGAGACGAAACTTATTTTTTTTCTTTCTATGCAATCATATTTATAGCAACTAAAGAGTTTTTTAAATTTCCAAATCCGATACGGATTTTGCGCCTAGGTGATTTTCACCAAAAGATGGCAACTCCGACATTTTTTCAATGACAAGTGAACAACTTATGGTTTCCATAATTTGTCGCGGTTATGGTATAGAAGCAGTATCGGATCCCATTGGCGACTTTTTGCTTGGCGACCACAAGAAAGCGCCAAGCAAGATGGAATAGGGCAGTGGAAGAGAAATGAATGCTACAAGGGCAAAATATTGTAATCATTAGAATAAATTAAAATTAAAACAATTTAAGAATCATGATTATTATTGAATTTTATGATCTCTCATGATTTGCATTAAAAAAAAAAATTGGTCTTTACAGGGCTGTATTTGTATATTATATTCATCCTATTGAATGGTTTGGACTAATGGTCTGTTTTAATCACAGTTTTGGTTGGTTGGCTGTATTCAGATTATCTGGCGCCGTCAGCAACACAAGGGCTATAATGCGCCGAAACATTCGTCATTAGACAAGCCAACATACATTTATAAACACCCATGCCTAACACGGGACTCGAACCCGCAACCTCACTGTTTAGAAGCTAGCACGCTAACCACTATACCGTTTGATCGGCAGTTACAGTTTTGGATGGGTATGTCTAGAGAGATGGGATTTATCAATGGGGATGGGACAAAGAGGCAGTTTCGCCATTGCACTGTTTTAAGAGGAATTCCTAGTAAGGGTCATTCACATTCTACTCACTATGCAGGGGTCGCAGACGTCCTATAAATCCTATATTTTTTTAAAAATCAGTAAAAACGTCCTATATTGTCCTATATTTTACAATTGTCCTATATATCCTATATTTCTACATTGATTCGATCTATATTTTCTTCGAATTCGTAATAACGGCGCCGTTTGTTGCAATTTTTTAATATTTCGGATTCTGTGGCGATCGTAGGTGAAAAAGACCTGACAAAAACGATGTTTGTAACGGCGGCGTGGCGTTTTATCTCTTGTGACGTCACATGCTGCATAACCTACAACTCAACTCTACAGGGCCGGCGGGAGTTGTAAACATGTGAACATTTCCATAACAATCGGTCTTGAATTTCTGATCTGATTTCTCCTCCAAAGTAATAAATTAATTGGCCATAATGCAGAGAGAGATGCAACAACAAAACTCTGCCTCGGGAAAAACAGATAAAAACAACTTGGGATTAACTTGCAGGACTACTTAAGAACATTTTGAGTGCTCAGTCAATAATTGATGAAGGAAACAAAAGTGTTAAGATTTACTGTATGATGTCGAAAGGCGATTTTTTTATTCCGAATCCTGTACGGATTCTGCGCCTCGATTTGTTTACATCAAACCGCTCCAAATTATGGCAACCATAGGCAGTTAGTTATCTTGCTCTAAAAAAATGGCAGGGCTGCCATTTTTTGGCGAAAATCGCCTTGGCGCAGAATTCGTACCGGATTCGGAATATTAGCCACGATTTTTTCATAAAAGGCGCCCAAATTGAAAATTACGTTAATATGTTGTGTTGTCAAATCCAAACGATCACTAGGGTTGCCAATCAAGTGCCAGGTTCGCCACATTCAGCTATAAATCTCCCACTTTTCGCCGCCAATCCAGCCGACACTGAACAGTAAATCTGAATCAACAAAAGACTGCAAACATGGATAAAAAGAAATTGGAACAGTTAAAAATGCTGGAAGCAAAAGACTCATGATTGCAAATAATGTAATTAATAAAACTTGATTTAGGGATGGAATATTAAAGTAATAACGGATCACGTATTCAGGATCAGGCGATTTCTTTTTTTTTAAAGGTGTGTTTTTTATTCTCTTAAATTCAATATAACGAGTATATAAATGTATAAAGAGTTAATTTTGAAGTTCAGTAGCAACTGTGTACAGTTATTTGATGTTTTATATTGTCCTATATTTTTTTTGGAAAAAATCCTATATATTCTTATTTTGTCACTTTGACCCCTGACTATGCTACAATCTTCTATCTAAGTGCATTTAGAAACTACTTTCTCTAAAACCTTGAAATTTGGTGAGTAGGTACAAAACAGGTCACTTAATGAAATGACATAAATTGTTTTCATTTAATGTCTATCTACGATAAATGAAAACTAAAATAGCAAAAGACAAAACCATGTGGTGCCACTGCCTATGCATTGACATAAGGATTTCAAATATAAAATAAAATATATTGGACGCTATTTTTGAGTTTTTAATTTCATGCCATTTCATTCAGTGATCATTTTCATACCTACTCACCAAATTTCAAGGTTTTGTAAAAAGTAGTTTCTAAATGCACTGTGCTAGAAGATTGTAACATTACGAGTATAGGTAACTAGGACTTCCTCTTAATGAAGTACGTTAAGTGGTTGACAAAGATAGGCTGTTAGGCCTTGTTTATGGTCTTGTGTGCATTATGGCATGCTTATGATGGACTCCCTGTAACCTTGCGGTAGAGTATCGAGCTCATAACCGGAGGGTTGTGGGTTCGGGCCTCCGTCCGCCAAATATCGGTGTGTACCTAATGGGGGCTGGTGCACATTAAATCTGTCGTGGCCTCAATGTCCTCTCGTTGGTGTGGTGGGGTCGGAGAGATGCGTTTACACTAGAAGATTTCAATCTCGTATTCTTCTAGATGTTCAAAATTACGAGACTTATTTGACTGTGTTAAGCACTTTATAAGTGGCAGAAATAGACAGTCGGTGGTTTCAAAACAAACAAACATGCTTATGATAGTTGAAGCTCTGCTTTGAACAGGTCCAGAAAGGTAAAGAGAAATCCCTCAGTTTGCCTGTGTTTTCATTTATGTGTACATTGGTGACGCTGTAATTGCCACGGATGTTGCTAATGGACAATGCCCGCATTTTTTTATTATTTTTTTATTCAATTCTAAATGTTCCGAAAAGGTCATAAACATAAAAATTTCTGCTCAATGCGCTTTTTCTTAATTTGCGATCAAAATTACCTTGTTAGAGGTTGGCGAGAAAACGACTTATTTCGTCGGCGTTGAATGTGACGTAAAGAGATCTCAAACATCTTGGCTTGAAATGCAGCAGCAGAAACCAGATTTGCAAGTTTCTCACAAATCACGCCAACCTGTACGGAATGTGGCAATTATCTACTAAGGCCAACTTTTTTAACGATAACTCTTTGGCAGAAACCTCACAATAACCATAGATCTCTTTACGTCACGAATTTTGTTGACTGTTTTGATCGGACTGGTTTTGGCTCCGTTTTGGGGCATTTTCTTTTCTTAATATTTAAATAACTAGTTTTTTTAAAGAACTTTTGTTTAAATATTTGGAATCAGAAAGAAATTCTTCATAAATATGTACTAATTTCACTCGTTTTTAAAAAATGCGGGTATTGTCCATTAAAACTGACATGGCGGAAGACGGGGCAGAGTGGTCCACCCCTTGTTAATTTACTTATTTTTAACATTTTAAGCTTCTGTTACGAATTTTTGTATATTTGTAAATATTTCGTAGTGTTAATTTTGTAAATAGGAACGTTTATGTACATTTCGCTTAAGGCAGTGCAATAGTTCGTCGTTAGTTGGTTTCCTGGCAATAGGGGTGTTATCGCTTGATAACGGGTTTTACAGAGTTAACTCTGGGAAGCGAGTTTCAAGGGGCAGGGCATTTAACATTATGGTAATGGGAATCTAGCCAAATTGGCGAGATAGAGCCAAGTTGGCGACGGTTTTGGCGACTAATTTTTGTCGCCAAATTTGGCGAGAAATCGCCAAATGTCAACAAACTTGGCGACCATTTGGCGACATTTTCGGTACATGTATCCCATGTACATGTATAAGGACTTTTCGACTACTCTCTGGAAAGTTCTCCAAATGTCTATCTCTGGAATATTCACGAAAGTTCCCCACTCCTATATAAGGACGGCCATAAGTAGAGTGAGTTAGTTGTCTCTCAACGTTCATTGTGAGAGCTGTATTCCTGACTGAGTTAGTTGACTGATTTTGAGTCACGGATCTAGTTGTTAGCTGAGTCCGATAGTTGACTGAAGTTAGTTCTTGGATTTTGAGTCACTGAATTAGTTGACTGGAGATTCTGAGCGAACTGTATAGCATTGTCTTTTGCGTCGATTTAGCAGTTGTTTGTCATGTTTTTAACTGCTGTTTTGTGCTCTATTGAGGTGAAAAGAGCTGTATTGTGTCTACTAGAACGAGAAGTTCTGGAGCTGTAAGAGAACTGTGAAGAGTTAATTTGAAATAAATTTCTGCAAGTTTTGATCTGCTTTGGCGTCAAATCTTTCGAACCCGTTCAACGCAACACTTCAAATTAAGGCTCAAACATAGTAGCATGAGCTAGTTTTATATAGGCCTAAAAAGCACATGTTTATAGCAAAATCAACCATTTTATTAAGGTTTGATGTTTTGTGTCCCTTAAAGTAATTTTTCGAGCATCAAGTTTTTTTTTCATTTCCTGAGAAAAGAAACAGCAGACACATAGTATTGAACAGTTGTTTTATAAAGCTAAGATGTTCTTATTTTCGATATCTAAACAAAATTTGCAAATATGCAATCTATGTATAATTTTAGTATGATCATTTCTTCTTCTTCAGCATGGGGGCACAGTGGTCCATGGTCATCTGTGCTCCTCAGAGACAAAATTTTCAGCATGATTAAAAAAATCTTAAAAAACAAAACATCTATTGATAGCTAATTCAGCTTTAAATAAAAAATGGAACAAAATATGTTGGTTTAATTGTTCCATAGTTCTGTGATTAGAAAGTAACAGGAATATGACTGTACAATGAAATTATTTTTGAAGACCATGAATTGTAACTTAGCAACTGTCATTTCAAGAAGTGGACAAAGATATTTACAGACCAAGTCGTAGTAATCAATCTGAAGTACTTCAAATAAATGAAGCCAGTACTATCCAAACTCCTGAAGAGGTTCGTCCATTCCCTATAGCTGGAGTTCAGAAATCGTAACGAAAGGGGTCTTCAAAAATATTAACAATCACCCAATTAAAAAATACATTAGAAAAAAGCCATTATAAAGGAAATAAAACAAGAGAATGTCATTACAATATTCTTAAAATTCCATTTTCAAAATTTAATGTTCACTGATTTCTTTTACATTTTTACAATTGTAATTTTTTTGATAATTGTTAATATTTTTTATAATTTGTTAACTTTTTGTTATATTTAAACATTTGCATTGTGTCATCTTGCATAATTAAAAAATATATATTAATTAAAAGATCCCTTTAATACTAAGTAATTAGAGGTTGGACCATTGTGCCCCAAGAGGTGGACCAGTGGATCCGGAGACAGGGTACAGTGGTCCACTTCATGGTCACACATACATTTTTTTCTTTTTCAAATACATGAATTGAAAATTAGTATGTTCTTAAAAAATTATGAGATGAGAAGCAAAGTTTGAAGAGTATGTATGATTATTTTCAGGTGAATAGACTTTTCCATTTAAGTAGAAAAAAATAAAAACTGTAAAAGTGGACCACTGTGCCCCGTCTTCCCCTATCTGACATATATTTTTCTATCATGTAATTTCTTTACTTCCACTTATTTTATTTTGTGTTACATGCTTTACTGAAGGTTGGAAAAAGTATAGTGAAATCTTTATTTTGGTTTTGTAGTTTTAATAAATTAAATACTTTTACAGTAATAAGTAATTATACATTTGAACCTTTACAGTGAGAGGAATGCGGCCTGCTGGATATTATGATGGAAACAAATTTGTGCATGTCCCAGAAATGATCCCTGAACTTATAGTTCCAGACTTAACAGATTTTAAAGTAAGTTTCTAATTGCATTTTAGTGAAACTAGGAGTGTGGAACATTGCATAATTTTCAATTGCACAATAGTATTGATCATTGCATTAAAATTTGATATTGTGTTATTTACCGTTTTCATATATTCTCTCATTTAGATAAAAATGGCCAGTAAGGTGATATTTTTGGCAATAATTTTTACATGGGCTAAAAAAACTCACTAAGATGGCCAAATTGTCGATGTTATTCAATAGACATACATTATCCTTTCTTGTGCTTGAAACAGAAAGAGAATCAATTGTTGATGGTCTAGGGAAGAGAGCTCTATGTTAAAAGCACTTGTTTTTCGACTTTTTACACTTTTGTCGCATTTCTACGGGAATTTTAAAGGTCGATTAGAACATCTTAAGAGGCATTAGCACAGAGATTTAATCAAAATCGTTAGAGCCGTTCTTTTAGCTATTTCTGAAAAACATGATTTCAAGCTTATACACCTAGACGATTTTAATAAAAACCTTAATGGTAGGCCCCAGGGCATCTACTAATCCGCTCACAAAATTTGAACATTGTAGATCAATTTGCTCAGGAGTTATGCTTATCACGTACACACACATACATTTTTTCCAGACCACTTTTTTGAAATCAGGATGCTCCAAAACATGGAGGAATGCAAAAAAAATCATTTTTTTCCCTAAATGCTACACTTTCATTAACCCTATGTGAACATATAGGTAATTGAAATTAAAAATAATTTTTTTGCGATATAATAAAATCAATACTATACCACTACACAACATTTTATAAACATTTGTTCAACCCTTACTGATTATTTTGTACGTTTTATGTTGATAAGAATGATCAGTAAACTCGTACAATTTTTTACAAACTTAACTACTTAAGCTTCGTGCCTATTTTCTTTCTGAATTGGTTACAAGTCAAGAAGCATTTGAAAAATTGCTTATTTCTTCATATTAATATGTTACAGTCAACTCGCGATAACTCAAAGTTTAAGGGACTGGCCAAATTCTTCAAGATATCCGAAGTTTGAGTTATCGAGAGTCACTTGGTAGTTGCTTTCTATTCAAGGAATATTCTTGGGATCTAATGAAAACTTCGAGATAAACGAATATTCGACTTATGCGACTTCGAGTTATCCCGAGTTGACTGTATTCAGTACACTTTTAATTGTGATAAAATGATGTACACCCTCTCTTTAGCCTGAAAGTAACGCTAGTTCTTTGTAAAAAGAATTTTATGTAACATTTTTGAAGTTTCTCTAATTTTCTGCAGAAATAACAGGGTTAGCATGATTGTTCAAAGTCCTTAAAAGCATTTATTTTTAATATGTCCTTATTTTCACATTACGTCCATACTTTTTGATTACTTTTTCTTAAAATTCTTTTAGATATACCAAATTTGATTTTCCGATTTTCCCCATTTACTAATTTACTTCAAGTGTTAATGAACTTTCTTTAATTATAGAAAAGAAAGTTACCCAAATTTATAAATAACAGGGTTCCCTCGGTCATTAAAAGTGCTTAATATTTTTTAACTTGTTTTCAAGACCTTGAAAATGTTTAGAGGTGCTTAAAAGTCCTTGAAAATGCTTTGAAGTCCTGAAAGGTCCTTAATTTTTGTGGAACTAAGTGCAAAATTTATAAAAATACAACTCAGACTTTCTATCCCCGCATGACCGCCACTTACCCGGACCATATCGGAATTCTCTTGACATATTTGTATTACGTGTGTGTCAACTTGTAACTTTTTTGGGCGATTATACTTCATTAAAAATTTGCCTGAGAGCAAATTTCCAAAGGTCTGTAAAAACATTATTTAGGTCCTTAAAAGTCATTGATTTTCATTCTGTGATTTGTTGAAACTGTTTCCTGTTTCTAAAATTGTTTTAATCAAAATAAATAAAAGATAATTGAACGTGAATGTAGAGGTTCATTATGGAGTGTAGTCCACTGAATTTAACTTTGTGTGTGTCAACTTGTAACTTTTTTGGGCGATTATACTTCATTAAAAATTTGCCTGAGAGCAAATTTCCAAATGTCTTTAAAAACATTATTTAGGTCCTTAAAAGTCATTGATTTTCATTCTGTGATTTGTTGAAACTGTTTCCTGTTTCTAAAATTGTTTTAATCAAAATAAATAAAAGATAATTGAACGTGAATGTAGAGGTTCATTATGGAGTGTAGTCCACTGAATTCAACTTTGTGGTGCGTAGCACGCTATAAGTGAAATAATATTAACCTATCATGGTTGAAACTTTTTCCTGTTGCCAAAATTTTTTTAATCAAAATAAATAATTTACTTTTTAAAAGCTGTGTGAGTGCCAAAGAATTTGAAGTGTGTAGAAGTTTGTTGCAGCAATCCCCTAATAAATTTTGTAGTTACAGTCAGGGTTGGCATGGCTTAAAGCAATTTGTTTAAACCAAATAGTTTTTTTTTCTTAAAAAAAAACAAAAAACAATTAGTTTTTTTTGCAGAATAATTTAAAATTGTTCTTATTATTTGATGTAAATAACTTCTATTTTTAACTGAACAACTCAACTCTTTCTTTGTTATTTTTAAAGAAAAAATAATTCACTAAAGGAAAAATTATATGAATACTAGAAATGGAATAACTTCCCGATTTTAAAATAAATCTTGCAATTAAAGACTATTGAAGTTTTTATAAGTGTATTAACAGTAAGTTTTCATATTAAATTAATAGGTATATTAATTGTTTTATAATAATTCAAAATAAGTAATTGAACTTAAATTATTGGCTGCATTTTAAATTTGTTTCTAAAATATAGGTTTTGTGTTTAACAACTTATTTCTAAACATTAAAAATATCATTTTTAACAACTTTTCACAATTATTGACGAATCTAAGAGCAATTTACCATGTAATATGTAGTACATAATTACTATTGCATTATATTGTATACATTAAATTTAAAAAATAGTATCTCTGAATAAAATATTAACATTTAATGTGATTTCAATGTTCACATAAGTGGCAACAATTGTTTATTTGTGTTTAAATTATTTTCAATATAAATATGAATTGTAATTTGAACATAAATTATTCTATGTAATGTCAAATTTTATTTATAAAAGTATGTATACATGTAATTAGAAAAGGATTTAAAAAAAAAAAAAAAAAAAAAAATTTAAACCAAAAAACACGGGTTTTTAGAAAAAAAACTGTTTTTTTCCCTCCAACCCTGGTTACAATGAAGATTCTCAGATAAGTTTTGTCTAATGTATAGTTGAATTTTGTGAACAAATCCCTATTTAAATTGTCAATTCAATTTTCCAGCTAAAACCCTACGTCTCGTATCGCACAGTAGACATCGAACAGCCCAAGTTCACTCCTGAGCATCTCTTCTATGCAGTCTACGCAAAGAAGTTGGAGAAGGACTTCAAAGAGGGGAAACTGGACGCAGAGGGTAATCCCCTCGAGCCATCTGCAGATGAGAAGATGGATGCGGAGGAGGCGTGGAGGAGGGCAAGAAAAACAGGAAGTGATCTGTTTGGTTGAAGAGAATAGTGAGGTTTTGTGTAGTGTGTAGTTTTGTTAAGGATATTTTGTAAAGTGATAGATTATTTATTAAATTCATTTGAGAAATACTTTGCGATGTGATTCAGTGCTTTAACCCTTTAAATCCCATGGAGTCAGCGTTGTGGGTTTCACAAAACCCCGATGACTTTCCATTCATAAAAACTGGAAATGAACTCGCCCGACTCGTTCTCCTGTCTGCCACTCCAGGGATTGCTGTGGGGGGTCACTGTTGACCATTAAAAGATCATTACTATTTGTATACAGCCTGCAATAGGGGTGTGCGTTGGGTCATCTGCTTGATATGTCAGAGAATTTAGTTGGCGTCTTATCAATGAAACAAACGCCACCGCTAAGTACATGACAAGATTCGCCTAAAAGAAGAGTCCCTGACTCTCTTACTCCATGTCCAAAGGGTGGGGCAGTTTGACATTGAGTACTTTAAATCCATGTCTCCCCTCTACATGCCCCACAATAGTCTATTGTTGAGGACCGTCACGCTTTAAACAACTAAGGCAGGGCAGTTCCCCTCACTTGAAAATATACGTTTACCCCTGCAACCGCCAGAAAGGCGGTTAGCTGGGAAATTCTCTACAAGGCGGTATAGGGCGGGTTGGGATTTAAAGTGTTAAGGGGAGACAAGAATTCTTGACAGCCAAATTAGTCGTATTTTCATTCGATTTAAAAAGTCAACTAAATTATTTAAAATGCTATATTTTTTATAATTTTCTGTACCTAGTTAATAATAACATATTTGTTTTGAATATTACACTTCCAATTTTTATTTTATATGTACTTTGATTTGTGTAATAAGTCTATGTTTGAGACTTGGAATTTTAAAATTATTATATGGCAACTTTTGGTTTGGTAGACTTTTCTCAAATTCTATCTAATATTTTATATAGTTTTTCCATGATAATGAAAACACACAAGATCTATCTAGTGAGGCTAAAATATTTCTTAAATTATGAAAAATAAATATTTTATGTAATGAAAAATGAAAATTTTTGTTTATGCAAATATATTATTCTTTAAAATATAATTTTAATAGTGTATCAGGGAAAAAAAAGGTTAACTGTTTGGAATAGAGTATATTTGCGTTTGGTAAAAATTTTATGTAAATTTATTGCATATTTATACTGAAAAGTGTACCGTACCTAACCAAAGGTTGCCAGTATAATAATTTTAAAATTCCAAGTCTTATTAAATAAAGTACACATAAAATCAAAACAAATATGTTATTATTGACTAGTCGAAAAATAAATTACAAGTATTGTATTTTAAATAATTTAGAGCACTTTGAAGTTGAATGAAAATATTACTGATTTGGTTGTCCCTGACTCTAGTCTCCCCTAGTTGTGTGAACTGCCACTTCAGTGGACGGCTTGGAGTAATGACGAAGTTAAAATTCGTTATTGTAAATATTTTAATATGAAATCTGATTGGTTTTGTCACAATACATAGACAGTAAGTAAAGTGTTTAGCTATTTTTAAAGAGAAAAATCTCATATAATATCAATACGTATACTGTATAGAAACTGAAAATTTTAAGGTAATTTATACAGGTCATATAGTTAAAATTCGCTAACCAATATTTTTTTAAAGTGCACTTTTTTTTACAATTTCTGATTCGCTCCAGAAAATATTTCTTTAAATTGTTTTTCATAGCATTGGATCTAGGATATTCTTAGACAAAAATTACTCACTACTGAGAAATCAAAATGTGTAAAAAATATTTGTTTTTAAAAACTTGGGAGTTTATTGAACTTGTAGCAGTAGGCTTTTTGAAGAACCCAAGATATTTATTAGTCCATTCGTATCTTCAGCTCTCTTTATGAATAGGGTATTGCAGAAATTTATTATCAACTCTCTATGTGAAAGGGTATTGCAGAAATTAGCAGTTTGATTGTATTTATAAAAACAAAAAGCAATTTGTTTATGCTCTCATGGATTGGTTGGTTGTTTTCAGATTATCTGGCACCGTCAGCAACACGAGGGGTATAATGCGCCAAAACATTCGTCATTAGACAAGCCAACATACATTTATAAACACCCATGCCTAACACGGGACTCGAACCTGCAACCTCGCAGTCTAGAAGCTAGCACGCTAACCACTATACCATTCGGTCGGCTATGCTCTCATAGAAGGATGTTTTTGTTAATATTTAACTATGGAAAAGGTCATCATCCTAAATTCACCAGTTTGGCTCACACACATTTGGCGTAAGCTTTATTGTTGGATAAAGTTTGCTTAATATTTGTTAGTTTTGTGAAACCATTATGCAACTGTAGATAAGGCCTGTATATTGCATTCTTTTACAGTGCCTTTTAGAGCCCAGTCCCAATAAATGTTTTCTAACTATGTATGGTTATAACAATATATTCTCTAGAGACCAGGTGTCCACTTAAATGGACACACTTTTGAATTTTTTACACAATAATTTTTTTTTAAAGGTTAGTTATTTTTATGTTATTTGATCCCAAAAAAAGAGAAAAACACAAAAAAAAAATGTGGGAAAAAAATCTTCTTTCAAGGTCTCTAGAAGATAATATGGTCTACATAGCTCAATAAACATGTGATCATTTAGAATGTCGGATTTGAATTGCCCTTACACCCATACATAAACAATAATATGAAACCATTAATAACATATGAAATGTGTACCTTTAAAAAACGAATTTAAAGAAATTTACTGCACAAAAAAGTAATAACTTGTGACAACAGCATCTTTTGAGTTTATAAAAAACTTGGGTCTCATGATAAATAATTACATTAAAATCCTGATTCTACAGGAGTAATTTACTCACCAAGAACATTATGCAATTAATTTTCTTTCCCAAAATCATTGATAAGAATTACGCAAGCTAACAATTTAAGTTTTTTTCCTACCCTTTATTGCTTACCTGATTTATCATCCATTCCTTACTGGCTTTTATGTGATAGTATAATGTGTACAAAGAAATATACAGACAGAGTAAGTAGGGTGTTGTCATTGCACAAGCCTCAAGTAATACACACTTTTTTACCGCTTATTGGATTGTAAACACAGTGTTCAATTTGTGAACTGGCAGAGTCGTTTGGTGTTAAGAGACTTGTCTTGGGGAGACATTTGCCTTGAATATTTCCAACTAATGTTTTTTAAACTTGTGGGAATAGTGATATCGGCGTCCATACATAAAGCTCAAACAAGGATATATTTGTTAAAAGTTAGGTAATATTATTCGGAAAGTATTCGCAGTTATCTAATGATGTAATATCACAAATAATAAGCAGACGTAAAAATTGGTGTGTTTTTTTAAGTTTAAAAGTTAAGTTCGAGGAACTGCAGAACTTGGATGCTAAAGTGTTTGAACTCGTGTTTTAGAAGATAACAAGTCGGAAGAAGAATTGGAAAAAGGAAAGCGAATCCTGCTATGAATATTTGATGAAATATTTTAAAGCTAGAGTTCTAATTGAGAATAATGATAAAAGAACCTGTTTAGAAAATATCATGGAAGTTGAAAGTCGGAAAAGAAAATTTAAACTTCCAAAACTCTTGGAAGTTTCAGCAGCAATATTAAAGACCTAATCCTTTTCTCACTAGTTATGCAGAATTCATTTTACAAGTGTTTGCTTTCATTTTTTGAGTTTTCATAAATTTAGAAACATCGTCCTTCTTCTGACAAATTTTCGAACATAGCCAATAACTAAAACATAAAAACGTTTTTTTGGAGAATTCATCATATGTGTAATGGGTTCTTTGATGTTTCGAACACATTTTTCTCAGTTTGTGAGTTTGGGAATCGCCACCTTATTCAAAATGCTTAAACTCCTACAAATACAAATGAGATTACTTGAAATTTTTCTTGTGTCATCCTCAAGATCTATTTGACAAAACTAGGCATGAATTTCTGATTAAATATAAACTTTTTTTTTTTAAATCAAAAAATTAATTTTTTTCTGATTTTTTTTACGTATAGGTATAGTTTTTTCCCAAAACTACTTTACTTATTCAAAATCAGATGCCTAAATGTTACGAGTATATAGCTGGAAATTTTTTTTTAAATATCAGGAAAAAATATTGAAAAATTTATAAGAAAGAATTGGAATTTTTCAGAATTATTTAAATTTTGGAAGTCATAGATAGGGCACTGTGAACTTTTTTTTTTTTTACAAACTTAAGTTATTGCCTAATAATATTTCCAAATATGTAACAATTATAATTACAGACTTAAATTAAAAACCTGTTTTAAAGATACGAAGTTCCCTTCAAATAATAATTTTAAAAAGTGCGCAGGATGGAACCCTTTTGTGTACAAAACTAATGATCTGTGCATTACAACATAGAGCAACAAGTAAGACAGTGAAGAATAAATATTGTCCAACTTTTTTCACTTTAATTTAAATGAAGCTTCTCATTAACGGTGAACATTCATTTTCATTATATCAAAACTTCTTCATTGTAGATTTTGCGATGCTTAATAAAGAAAATTGTTGATGATACATGAAGAAAATTATTTCTTTGCATGGAGAAAGATTAATCAAACTGTATTTATATTTAATATTAATGTATCTTGTTATTAGCAATTAATTAAACTTGTGCTAGGTTTACTATCTTGGATTACCAAGATGGTTTTTCACCATCATTTCTTCTTAACTCTGAAACTTAAAAAAAAAAAGTCATTCAGATTTTCAAAAGCCAAAATTCAATTGACATGCATTTTCATTTAAAATCTAGTAATTTTTAAAAGCTCGTCTTCAATTATACATTATGATAAACACTGTAAAGTGTATAGTCCTAATAATTCGAAATTTTTATTTAACTAAAATCAGCACTAGCGATTGATGATTTCACTATCAACTTGCCGGTCTCGTACTGCAGCGAGAAGTTTGCAATACATTCCTAAAGGCTGGATCAAGAGAGTACTCCTAATAATTTTTTTTTAAAAATAGCTCTTGCTGATAGTCTTTAAAGTATTTTAAACAAATGCATTTTTTTTTTACCACTGGACAATCCTGTCGGTAACTGAATTTACACAACAAAAACAATGTGATTGTGAGTAAAAATATACAAATTATTGAGCGTGGTTTAAAATTATTGAGAGTTTTCATGTTTGAAAAAAAGGGAACAAAACGAGGTTAACATACGTTTGTTTTCTTTGAATTTTGTTTTGTAAAATTATCTTTCCAAGAAAACAATAAACATGTACCTTAATTTTTTTTCTTTTTTTCAAATGTGAAATGTGCTCTATGCTTTTGAACCACTGTATCTTTATTTTAAAAAGAATGGTATGAATACGCTTACAAGTGTTTTCAAGAAGTGCAAAGCTATGAAATTTTGATCGAAAACTTTTTTTTTAATAAAATTTTAAAAAGTAGTAACTGAAGCTATTTTTTAAACCTGTTTCCTTTCTTTTCTTAAAAAATAAATTAAACTAAAAAAGAAAATTAAAGAATAAATAAATAGAGTACATAAAGGAAAGTTTATTCATTATAGTTTGTAGTGTTATTTTTGAGAAACTATTATATTAAGTAAAAAAATTATGCTTTTTAATGGTAAAGGAAAGGCAAAAAATCCAAAAAGGTTGCTAAATTATATATTTAACAATGGCTTACTAATTGAACTAGAGAGACAAGAATGATTATTCAGTTTGCAGTAAAATTTTCAAACTTGAATCTACTACAACGTGTTGTTCTAGAGCTGCCTGTAAAAATTTACTTTAATATGTAAAAATTTACTTTAACATAATTTTTTTTCTAAATCTGAAAAGTGCTTCACATACGATTAAATATATCAGAGCTTACAAGATGTATGAAAATTGATCTTAAGAAAAATTAGAATGATTTATTTTCAGCAATCCATATTGGTAAATTTTTCTTAAACATGCATGATAGTTCCACGAGTTAAATATCCCAGCTTTTTTTTTTAACTTTCTTCATTATACCATTAAATAGACGTACATAAATTAGGTCAAGCGCACGGGGGCGAGATGGAAGGATTTGTTCAATTTGAAGGTCTGTGTTGTGTCCATATATATAGGAAAACAAGTTAGAAGTCCTTAAAATATCTTTAAACAACCATTTTATTTAATTCATCTACAATTATTAAAAACAAATCACCCCTAACCATGGCATCACGAACAGTGTTGCCAACAGGATTTTGACCTCGAACAAAACATAATCAAACCATCTCACCTCGTGACACACTCCCACGTTTGATTTTTAAAAAGAAATCAAACACTAAATGTCTTAGGAAGGCTATCAGTAGGACAAACTTGATCAGTTGGTCTTCCTAACTTAAGCTAATTGTAACGAACTGGTTTTCTTACAATTCTACCACCTTTGGTTTTGGTTGGTTTGTATGCTCAACGACCTATTTTTATGCACAATGACAGCTAATCAGGCTGGGACCTACAGCTTAACATGGATTCCGAACCACAACGAACATCCATGCTGAGCCTGGCACCTTTGGCATGCGAGGCCAGAGCGCTAACCTCACAGCCATCAGATGGGCTACATTTGATTTTGATTACGTCAGTACATTGTTTATCCCAGGGAACACTTCCACTGCTCGTCCCATTGGCCAGTCTTAGTCTCGTTTTGTCACATCCGATGAGGACCACGTCTCTTATTTGAACATGTTTAATGTTGGCTTTATTTGCCTGCTGGTGAATAAGCATACTGAGGTACTCTTCCCGAAATATTTTTCCGAGGTCCTCTCTCAATTTCTGTTGGCATCTGGATCTCTTTGAAAAGTTCACGCTGTTTAAGTCAGGCACTTCTACAGTTTGAATGTCTTGAAGGAACATAGCTGGGGTTAGTGGCGTTAGGTCCTCCAGATCTTCAGATAAATAGTTGAGCGGCCTTCAATTGACTGCTTCTGTATCGCATAGAATGGACAATTTCGACATTTTAAAAAAAAAAATTCATTCAATTCTAAATGTTTCGAAATGCCATACACACAAAAATTTCTGCACAATGCGCTTTTTAAAAAACTTGCAATCAGACGTTGGCGAGAAAAGATCCATTCGGCTCGAATTGAATGTAACGTCAAGAGATCTCAAACATCTTGGCTTGAAATCCAGCATCGGAAACCAGTTTTGCAAGTTACTCACAAATCGCACCATCCTGTACGGGATATGGCAATGGTCAAACAAATCAACGCCAACTATTTGGCAGAAACCTCACGATAACCATAGAAACGGAAGGATATCTTGACATCACTGATTTTGTTAAGTGTTTCAATCGGACTGGTTTTGAATCGGTTTTCGGGCATTTTCTTTTCTTAATATTTAAATAACTAGTTTTTTTTAAAGAACTTTTGTTTGAATATTTAGAATCAGAAAGAAATTCTTCATAAATATAAACTAATTTCACTCGTTCTTAAAAATGCGGGAATTGTCCATTGTCACCATTGTGTAGTAATGCATTAAGAGTTTTGTTAGTCATTGTTTCTTTTATGATAATTTATATGAAATAAATTTTGAGAATTTAATAGAAAAAATAATTTTCAAATGTAAAAGAAAATTTTTATTTTTGCAAATATTTTAGTAGATTTTAAAAAAAAATTTAAATTAGTTTTTAACACGATTAAAATACTTCCACGGTTTCACTACACCATGATGTTTCTGTTAAAAAAAAAAAGGAAAATATAAAAAATAGTGGTGTTTACATTGAAAAGGCGATACATCGGTATAAAAAATTAATTTGGAGTGTAAATTACAAATTCCAGCGACAAAAATGAATCTGGACACTGTTTATATAAAGAGGAACAAATTATCTCTTTGACAAAGTTCACTTTGTACTACCTATACATTGTCATTTTACAGCTGTAATAATGACTGCCTCACCTTTTTTTCAAATCTTTTTTATTAACTTCGATTGTGGGTGATTGGCTGGGTATGTCGAAGGCGGCAAATCTGCGGAGGCCTAATTAACCCCCTTGCCTTCATTCAATCGAGCTGAAACTTGGTAGATAGATTCGATGTCAATGCATTCTATCAAATTTTGGTGACTGTCACTAAAAGGTTGCTTTTATGGAATACTAATAAACCAACATGTCGTCATCCAATCTACCTGAAATAGCATTAAACCGTTTATCGAAAAAACTCTTTTCTGTTACCAAAATTATTTTAATAAATAATAAAATTGTTTCAATAAGAATAAATAAAATATATTTGGATGCGAGTGCATAAATTCACATTCATTTTTAGTGAATAAATTTTTAAAAGTAGTTTACCGCATATTTTGCTGGTAGAGTGTTTTTTAACATTTAAAATTAAATACCAAGCACATGCAGGCTACAAAAACGGAACTTTGTTACTGAATACAAAATTATTGGCAATGCATAAAAAGGATTTATATTAACAACTTTATGGGTTATAATTTTCAGTCATAAAAGGAAGCTATTTTTAATTATGACAAACTTTGTATGACAACAAAATGTAAACATATGATCAAAGTTTAAATATACCAGCAAACAAATAAGTAATAAAAATTTATATAATAAATGTATATCATTATGAAAACATTTAACTTTTATTGTTACTAAGAAAATACATGTTTTTTATTAAAGTGGTTTAAACCAAAAAACCACTTTAAATCAAAATTCAGAACTTAAGATTATACAATTCACTATTTATATAGGTAACTATGGAACTATGCCTTTCTAACAAAAAATTAATATACTTTTTTTTAAAGATAAATGAAATAAATACAACTAAGATGATTAATGCAAGTAGCTGGAAACATAATGTTTTCCAACCATGTTTGTATAAAATAAGGTTTCATGAGTGATGTATAATGTTTCTATTGTGAATTTATTTTCCTATAATTGTCCTCTTTCTCGTTGAAGTCTGCCAGCATATGTCCTAGACACTAGACTAAACGAATCCATGTATCTGTCCATACACATCGAGAGACACTTCTGTAATTTAGAAAGAAATGAAACTTAAAAAAGTTGTGTTCAGTTAAATTTTTAATTAGACTTTTGAAAGTGATTTACAGAGCTAGAAATGTGGGTACATACATCCTTCTACTTTTAAAAAAATTAGCCATACATCTCCCCACTTCTTAAAACTATTGAAATCTATCCCCCCACTTTTAAAAACATTCAATCCATTTAAAAACTACTAAAGAAAAATAACTTTAACTTTTTAGCACAAGAAATAAATTATCCTTTTGCAATTTTCTTTTTTTTTTTTTCGCTTTCAATTTTTGAATGCACAATATAATACTTATATATACAATCAATGACAAAATTGTTGAAAAAAATCATCTTATCACTGTCTTGCACTATGCATATTATTTTTTAAAAGATGTTTATGTTTTTTTTAAATAAATTTTCTACTATTTTTTCAGCTTTTATCACTAAATTTTGTTTTTAAATTTCTTGAAATATTAAACAATACTGGGTATGGAATATTGGATAGTACTCAAATTAGATAAATATAGATTTTTCTTCTTAAAAATATATCAAGCATGTAGGGAAATGCAAAATGTTGTGACACTGAGAAAAGTTTTAAGTTACAGTTTTCAAGAGTAAAAAAAAAAAACTTTATGGTGTATATAAAGCATCTGTTACAAAAATGTATTATAGCACTTCATATAAAGATAGAAGTACTTTTATTAACAAATACAGTAGGGGGGGGGGGGGTTGCACTTGCCACCAACTTTTGAGCGTCCTTCACTTTTTATCTCCCACTTCTATTTTGGTGAATTATTATCTTTCAAAATACACTGCTGGGGATAGTATTGAAATGTATTAATAATTGGGAATGCTTTGAAATATTAGTAACAGACTTCAAAAGTAATTTAAAGAAGAGTCGAAAGTATTGTTTTTTGCTTTTATGGGATTCATTTTGCGTTCATAATAATGTAATAAAATGTTTTGTCGAATTCAAAGACCTAAAGCGTATGCTGTTTTCATGTGGGCGACAGGCCTCGATCCCGAGACCATTGGATCTAGAGGCAGATACTTTACCGCTGTGCAAAAGAGTACTCCAGTGCACAGAAGTTTTATCTGTAATTTGAGGTAGCCACACAGCCTCTTCCCAGCGACGAAGGAGCGATATTGTTGTTCTGATCAACGTCTGATTGGAGTTGGAGGTTTGGGATGCTAGTTACATCGTTGTGTCCGCTTGTTGCACGCGAGTTACGTATTTGATCACTTGTTGCAATGAAGTTTCTCCTTTCAGAAAGGGCCGATAGATGGCAGCATGATTTGTTTTAGTCCGGCTGTCACCAATAAAGCGTATGTAGCTTTTTCATTGCGGGCGACAGGCCTCGATCGCGAGACCATTGAATCTCGAGGTAGATACTTTACCGCTGTGCAAAAGAGTACTCCAGTGCACAGAAGTTTTATCTGTTATTTGAGGTCACCACAGACCTATGCCTTAAGGGTACGCTTGCCAGATGTCCCGAATTTCAGACAAAATCCCGGTGTCCCGGCCGGTTTACTTTACTTCCAGGTAAAAATTGAATTTGATTTTATAGATGAGACCAAAAAAAATAACCGAGGAGGATAATTACTTTGTTTAGGATAATGACTTAGTCATTTATTTCTGTACTGTATGAAAAGTGAAAATTATAGAAGAGTGATGGCCTGTTAATAAATAATATTGTTATCGGATCGTCGTGTCTCGCCAATCGTGACCAGTTGAGAGAGTATTTTCTTTGACGAACAACGCATGAACTGATGATAGGGGTTTGATGAAGGCATCTACGATTAAAGGCTTGATGACATGTAAAATTAATATCGGATTAGCTTGAGAAGATTTTTACAATAGGATTAAAATCAAAAAAGACTTTCTAAAAAAAGTCTTAGCCAATGAAAAGTACATGCAAATATTGTTCACATTTTTATTCCTCATTCAAAGTGTTTCTTCTTATTTAAGTAACTTATAAATATGAAAACGTAAGAAATAAAATGTTTAAATTTATATGCTTGTGTCATTTAATATTACCCCTGGTTTAGGTTCCTAATCAAAATCAGTAACCATTTATTCACAGCATTGAGAATTAATTACACTCTAAAAACCCACCAAGGGTGACCCCTTGAATACCAGCGACGCTGAGGGGGCATTCTGTTGTGCCGGTTGTACATTTCAGAAATCTGGCAAGCCTACTTAAGGGGTATCCAGCAATGCAGGGCTACTAAGAAAGTTTTAACAATAAAAGGAATAGCAATGTTATTAGTGAATACTATCTACAAAAAAACTATCACTTTTTGCTTGAAAAAACATCAGCAATTAAAATTTTAATAAGTATAAATATTATGAAACACATCAACTTTTGCAACGTCTTCACAATTTGAAGGTTCACTAACTAGTATAATAAAAATCATTTTGATTATTATTATTATTTATTTTTTTGTAGAACATAAATACTAGTTTTAGAATATCCTTTGATTAATATTTTAATTGCGTAAACTTATACTTGAAAGTATATAGAAAGCATTTTTAGGAATAAAAAAAAATAATAATATGATATGAAGATTCCATTGCTACTTTACTTTTAGAAATAAACTGTGTTAAAGTAGACTCAAATTGTGTGTACACATTCCCAATATGAAAGTCAATACATTATTCAGTGAAAAACTTATCTTAGTATAATCTAACTAATAGATATGAAATGTATGCTTACTTGTTCAGAGTTATCTAAACTAGTACCTGGCTTCGTAATGCACTTTCCGAAGCATTTGTTGGTTATTTTCTAAAAAAAGGAAAAAAAAAATTAATTAAAACACAAAATAAGAAGAAAACATATTTGATTTTTCAAATATTTTGCAAACTGTTAAAGGTTAGAATAAAGCTGTGCTTTTTCTTAAATGAACTGAAGTAATGGTTACTTGTATTGTCAGGTAAATTAAACATTTCAATTTTATGGCTAAAAAAAGAGCTTATTTTTATGCCTATGTCTCTCTGTTAATTTACCAGTACTCGCTTACCCACAAATGAAGAATAAAAAATGCTATGTCATAGAATAAAACTATAACCTATTGTAGACGCTTCTACATAGTATACTTTTGTAAAAAGAATCCAAGATGGATTATTTTAAAAGGGGACTAAATGCTCCTATGGTAAAAAAAAAAAAAAAAAAAAAAAAAAAAAAAAAAACTTATTTTTATGATTCATAATTGCCTATACCTTAGGTGTCTATATCACTATGTTAATTTACTAGTGCTCCCTTATCCACAAACGAAGAATAAAAAATGATATGTCATAGGATAAAACTATAACCTATTGTAGATGCTTCTACATAGTATACTTATGTAAAAAGCATCAATGATAGATTGTTTTAAAAGGGGGAATTCTGTATTTTGGCTTCATTTCTCCATTGGATAAATAAAGCAAAATGTTATGATATAGAGTAAAACTATTAATATTGTAACGTTGATATTTTCCCCATAATACAGAGTGGTCATAAAATAACTTTGCCAATATATGGACCTCTAGTGGCTGTCCCGTTCAACAGATCGAGATAAAATTTCAGGTATAATTATTCAGAGGTATGAGCTTGGGATTCTGGGAATGACAACAAAATGGCACTCACGGTTACAGTTATCCTTACAGAAACTCAAAATTTTTTAATGGTAACACCTACTTTTTCATGTTGCAAAATGCTCAGCACATGCAAAAACCCTAAAAAGCGTTGGAACGGTACGGGTATCACAAAAAGCAAATGCGTTATACATGCACAAAAAACAATTCTGCGAACGACCCATAAAAATGCAATCGAGGCGCACATTGGAAATTTGCGTATGACAGAAGCCAAAGTTCATATGGGTGCCATCACAGGCAATTTTATTTGTTTTCTATGTGCAAATTTCCTCCATGTGCCCCGATCGTATTTCTGTTGGCCGTTCACAGGGCTGTTTTTTGTGTGTGCATAACGAGTCCGTTTTTTGTGATGCACGTACCGTTCCAACGATTTTTAGGATTTTCGCACGAGCTAAGCATTTTGAAACAGAAAAAAATAGGTGTTGCTATTCCAAAATTTCGAGTTTCTTTAACTATAACCGTAACCACCATTTTGTTGCCTTTCATAGAATCTCGAGCTCATAGCTCCGAATATATATGATATCTGAAATTTCATATCAATCTATTGAACGGGACAGCCGCTAGAGGTTCATATATTGACAAAGTTATTTTATGACCACCCTGTATATTTATGTAACACCAAATGCATTAGAAAAATTCTCAAAATATACTGGCCAAATAAAATATCAAATGTTGAAATATACAAAAAATCTTATTGTAAACCCATAACAACAATAATACAAAAACGAAGATGGCAGAGGGTAGCAGTCTCATAAAATGGATGTACGCAGGAAATCGTCATATCCCGCAGGAAATTAAAATCAAAAGTTGTGGGTTTTTTTTGTGTTTTTTTAATGCGCCAAACTGATTGAGCGATCCGCATTCTGGCAAGAGCAACATCGTTTCGCAGGGTTGCTATTCCCCATGTAGTTCCCCACCAGTTACTTCTAGGAAGAAGGAGAAATTTAAGTTAGGTAGGGTGGGGAAGGGAGAGGTGTTGACTCCCGTAACTCCACTTCGGGAGGGTAGAGGTTTGGGGGAGATGCTATTCCCCGTATAGTTCCTCATCTGTTACTTCTATGAAGAAGGAGAAATTCCAGTTAGGTTGGACGGGGAAGGGAGAAGTGTTGACACCTGTAGGGGGGGGGGGGGACTTCATTTCCTAACTTTGGAACCTGAACCTATTGAAACCATCGATATAGATAAACAACTGGATAGACTGCTTAACGCTGGGAAAATGAAGCCGTTGCCAGATGCAATGGTGGATAAAAAATACAGATTGCCGAGGATTGAAAGTAAAATTTTGGGTTGTACACTGCAGAAATGTCAATAGTAGACCTTAATTAGTAATAATGTGCACAAAAATATATACTCTAACACTTCACAAGGTTTTTCGCATTCCCATCCAACTATAAAAGTGAACTGTGATTGGTTAATCTTCCCACCAGCTTCGCAATCCCCGGCGCGTTTTTCTCTTTGAATTGACAATGGAGCAGTTTATCCAGTTGTTTATCTATATCGATGATTGAAACATACAATTACAAGTTTTTATTTTACTGAAACTTTTTCAATCCATTTGCATCTTGAGTTTTTTGCACTTGAGAGTTTATTTCCTTCAATCTTTAATTTGAAATAATTTTTTAATTTGAAAGAATTCTTTGGATATTTCATTGTAATTTAAAAGAAATCACATTTTTCTTTAAAATGAAAAGGAGCTATCCAAGCAAGACAAGGAAAATAAAATGCTGTATTTGCAATGAAGAAATGTTGGAGCAAAACTATTCCCGTCATTTAAATCGAAATCACAAAAATGAAAACAGTTAGGAAAGGAGGTATGCTGGACAAGCATCAATGTTTGCTTTTGTTTCACAAGCTCAACCTTGAAGCCAACCCAGTACTAATGACCCTAATATTGAAACTGAAAATTTGCCATTGGAAACCGATATTTATCCTGCAAAGTCTGATACTTCCAAAATCAATGCCAAGAAGGTTTTGAATTAAACAACTTTATATCCTCAATAGTACGAAAAAATTAATTTTCTTCCACAGTATAATTTAAAGCGCGCAGACTCGCAGGAAATTTTTGGTAATGGTATTTGCGTACGCAGGAAGAAAATATTTTTCTGGAGCTCTGGAGGGTAGGACATGTTTTACGGATGCCTCCATCAGGCCCAACACGCGTTGTCCTTACTTGGGCACCTGTTGGAAGAAAAAGAGGACGCTGAAAATACACTTGGTGTCAAATGATAATAAAAGAACGGAATTCTCTTGGGTGGTCGAGCTGGGGAACAGCCAGGACAGCAGCACTAGACCGGAAGGGATGGAAGGCTATGCTAGTGGCTTCATGCGGCACTTGAGTGTAAGAGATAGAAGTCAAGTAAATCAATATATATGTAACAGCATCAATGATAAGATATTAATAGTTTTACTCAATGACATATCATTTTGGCTTCACTTAACCAATGGGTAAATGAAACAAAAATGCAGAATTCCACTATCAGTGTACCCACTCAAATCACAGAATGAAAATCAATGACTTTTCAATGTTAAGGACCTAATTAATGTTTTTAAGGACCTATGAAAATTTGCTTTCAGGCATCATATCTATGTTTAAATTTTTAATAAAGTATATTCAGCCAAAAAAGTTAAAGTTGGTGGATGCGCAATACAAATATGTCGGAAAATTTTGATACGGTGCAGATAAGTGGCGGTCAAGCGGGGATAGCAAGTTCAAGTTGTATTTTTATAAATTTTGCAGCTGAATAACATCTTTAAAAATTAAGGACTTTTAAAGGACCTCTAAGTATTTTCAAGGACTTTTAAGCACCTCTAAGCATTTTCAAGGTCTTGAAAACAAGTGCAAAAATATTAAGCACTTTTAATGACCGTGGGAACCCTGACTATTTAAAAAAATATTTTGAGTAGTATTCTTGTAATTGTTATGCTAGAAAAATTATGGGGAGGGGTAGCAGTAGGCTTAGAGTGTCACAGTGGAGATTGTAGTGAGACGGCCTAGAATTTTCTTGGTGGTTTTGTCTTACTATGTCAGAATATGATATATTTCATACTTTTATGGATGCCTTTTGGACTGTTCAGTACTGTCAAATGACTTATTTAGGGGACTTGTACATTTCAAACTTTTTTATTTAAGCCTTTAAAATTATAATTTGTAAATAGTATTTGGAAGTATTATTACTAAGTAAAAAGTAAATTTTATTAAAAAAAGTTCACATAGTGCTTTAAATTTTCAAAAAATTCATAAAGTTTCAAATTCTATCTTCTTTTTCATTTTCCTAGTAATATACTCTTTTGGCATTAGATTTAGAATAAGTAAAATAGTTTTTGAGAAAAACAATAATTACTGTACCTATACTCTATAGGTAAAAAAAAGGTATTTTTCAACATTTAAATTTGTAAAAAAAAAGTTAAACCATTGTTCGTACACTCAAAGGAGAAAAAAATTCAAGGACTTTTCAAGCACTTTTTATGTATGTATTATCAACTCATATACATTACAAAATTTAAATAAAATTAATTATTAATAAATAAAATTTAATAAAAAAAAAATTAATAAAAAAAATATTTTTTGGCAAACGGTGCATGTTCAAATCGAATAAATAAGTAATATATATATTTTTATAGTTACACAATCTGTAACTATACAAATTTATTTATTCAACTTTTCCTTGCAAAATTTAAATCAATCCAGAACTATTTGAAGAAGCTACAGATAATTGCTCAACCATGCTGTTTTCCTGCTTGCTAATTGGCCAAACTAAATTCAAAGGATTTTGCTCATTTTGTTGACAGAAATTTTTTAAGATGCTATATCTTTAGAAAATAAAATTCAAGCAGTATAAGCATATTTTTAACAAATTCAAGGTTTTCAAGCACTTGAGAAGGAAAGGTTTTTTTAAGCACTTTTCAAGGTTTTTTAAAAACATATGGACCAGGGTTGGCATGGTTATTGTGTTTAAACCAAACGGTTTTTTCTCAAAAAAAAAACAAAAAAAAAAAAAAAAAATTAAATTTTTTTTTTTTTAAGAATAAATTAAAATTGTATTTTTATTTATTTATAATTAGAATTTTGAAATTATTTGTTGTTGTAAATAACTTTTTTAAAATAAATCTTATAATGAAAGACTATTGAAGTTTTTATAAGTATCAATAATAGGTTTTTATATTAATCTAATGGATTTATTAATGTTTTATAATTATTCAAAATTAATTCAAATTAAATTATAGGCTGCATTTTAAATTTGTTTCTGAAATAGAGGTTTTGGTCTTTAAAAACTTATTTCTAAACTTTAAAAATATCATTCTATTCACCATAACTGATGAATCTAAGAGCAATATTCTATGTAGATGCAGCAAACAATTACTATTGTATTATATGGTATCCATTGAATTTAAAAAAATGTATCTATATATATAAAACTAAGTTGCCTGTACGTCTGAACCTTATAGAAATCCACATTTTTGCAGCTAGAGGTACGAAATTTGGTAGATAGAAGCTTTAGTACATGGAGATTGTAAAGAACAACTTTTAAATTCGATTAAAAGTTGCTTTCATTACAATTTAATGACATTAAAAAAATTCTTAGAATGGCAACGATATTTTTGTATTACATCAGAATAAAACCAAAAGTTATTTTAATGTGTCCCCCCTATTTTTCTGATTATTTTTATGTATTACAATCGTCTGTCTGTTTAGTGATTCTAATATTATTCTAATTTTCCATATATTTTACTGTCAACTGAAGCTATGCGTATGCGCCATTTTAAAACGTAATGCTACGTCCATCTTATAAAAACTCATCCGCCATGTTGTGAGGTCACACTCCGCAGACGTAACACGATATGGTAAACATAACGGCTAAGATTATTGAAATTCACCAAAAACTTTTAAATCATTTCGACATTTGTTAAATTTTTCTTCTTATTCCCATGCAAATATCTATTCATTTCCTTTAGTATTTAACCCAGAATATCAAAATTCCTTCTTTTGATTGTTTTCATTTGTATAGCGCTTTTTTCCTGTGTATCAAGTTCCATATTATTTAATCTAGATTTAAATATATTGTGTGTATTATACATGTTTTACTATTTTCTACCAGACTATTTTACAATTTACACCAGAAGCGTAGTATATCATTTTCGATTTTATTTCTTTGATACTGTCGTGATTATGAAGTAGGTAAGGTTTTTTTTTCTGTGTACTAAAAATTTTAAAGAATACAACATTTTTTGGTACCGATGTAGTATAAGACATTTCTTTGGCGTGATTTTATTTGGTGTTTTTGTACATATAAATGATGTTCGCAACGCTATTTTCCCCCCAGTTAATTTGATACTATTGCTATTGTAGCCGGGTATCAGATAAAAACCACCAAACTGCTGACCTAACTAATCCAAACTAACAACCTTCAAATAATTTATCCATCCTATATTTAGAATTGGCGATATATTTATGCGTCATTTAAATGAGTAAATGTTTAGGCTTGAGGCCAACTGGTAACCGCCTAACAGAAGGGAACCCTTAAAAATTTACATTTTAACTAAATTTTCTGATTATTAATATTTTAATTTTCTTTTAGTTAACGTGTTTTTGATTTTGCGATTTTTCTGATCGTTAAATGAAATAGTTGCCAAATGCCTTCTGTTCTACTTTTTCTTAAATGTAAACTTTCATGTCTTTCAACGGGTCCCCAGCAGCGCGGGGCTACACGGCTAGTATCTAAATATAATATGATCTCAATGTCCACATAAGTAGCAATTGTTTATTTACTTAGTTTAAATTATTTTCTTAAGGAATATTATTTGTTATGAGAACATTAATTATTCTAGTTAATGTCAAATTTTATTTATAAATAAGGAGTGGATCTTAGCACAGCACACCTCTTGGAATCTTTTGGAATTCTCCCCAAACGAGTAACGATAACGTCGCCAATGTGGCAACCTAGACGGATTATGAAGGAGAACAGTCTAGAATCTTACAGAGCGCCCTGTTTGAATGTCCGATCGCAACGGTGTTTCAGAACCAAAACTATTCGAAGTGCGCAAAAAAATTCAAAAACCTGATTGTTTAATTAATATGTATTCATTTTTTCCCGTCATTTATGCTTCTGGTCTCTTGAGAGAAGGTTTTAATGATTTTACGAGATTCTTTATTCGGCAAATCATTAACACGTACCCTCCGCTGGCAAAGGATTAGCAAACACATTTATGGTAAGTCTTAATTTTTTTTATAAAATATTGTTATTTCTGGCCATTAGGTATCGTTTTTTAATTGAAAAATAATAATAATAACAAATATTCAATTAGTAGTCAACTTGGCGAGATTTGAAATAAGTCGCCAAGAGGTGGGCCCATCTAAGATTTTACCTAAATAAGTATACATGCATATAGAAAAGAATTTAAAAAAAAAAAAAAAAAAACGGTTTACACCAAAAAAAAAGAAACTGGTTAAAACAAAAATAAACGTTTTTTTTCTTTTTTTCCCCCAACTCTGGTTGGTTGGTTGTTTTCAGATTATCTGGCTCAGTCAGCAAAATGGGGGCTATAATGCGCCGAAACATTCGTCATTTCACAAGCCAACACACATTTACAAACACCCATGCCTTACACAGGACTTGAAACCGCAACCTCGCGGTCTAGAAGCTAGCACGCTAACCACTATACCATTTGGTCAGCTTCCAACTCTGGTACAAACCATGTCATTTCATTAAGTGCACGGTGGTGACACACCAACAAAAAGTACCACTCACCAATTACTAAGTAGTTTCTAAATGCACTGGGCAAGTAGATTGTAACATGGTGAGTATAGGGAATGGTCCTCATTAGGACTTTTTCTTAATTATCCTTACAAGTAATCTAAAAAACAATTTTGAGAAAAGAGGAAAACTGATATCGTTGGTTTGGGATCAGTGGTCCTTTATGTAATTTATACATGTGGAAAGTGTGGTGCAAGCCAATAGATGTTCCTAATCACTCATGGATGATAAAACGTGAGGTATTGGTGTGGTAAGCAAAACAGGCAGTTATGTACTGCAAAGTGCTTTATTTTCAGGGTTTATGGCATAACACTTTTAATGTACGGATACAAAGAGCAAAAAAAAAAAAAAAAAAAAAGATCGTACAAAATAAGGAAATACTGAAAAAAATACTAATGAAAAAAATCATAAGGAAACACTTCCAACAGGAGATAACTGAATATTATCGTGAAATAGTTTACTTGAAGTAGTTCTTGTGCTAATAAAACTGCTACTTGTTGTTTTACTTGATCCATAAGCTCCTCTTTTTGAGGGCCAGACAGCTTACCTCCACCTAAAGCATCCATTTTGTTTTAAATTACTGTAAAATAATAAATATTTCAATCCTTTTTGTAATACGCTCCGTGTAGCAAAACAAATCTTCACAACACATGAATTACATTAAATTATTGCATGACCGCAGGAGAACCTAAAAGTTAAAGTCACAGTTAAACCAAAGATGGGTACCAAAATTATAAAATTATTTGAAACCTGTTTTGTACAGTCTAATCACATAAAAAAAAAAACTGTATAAAAATTCGAATTTTGACAGTATTTTTATACTGTATTTTTGTTGGTGTGTCACCACCATGCTTGAATTCATTCTACATAAATTCTATAATTTTCGAAGAAGAAAATACACAAAAATTATTTTTGATTTAATATGTTATCACATGTTTTGAGCTATAAATTTCGAAGTTGAAAAGAATATTTCAATTTTGAAATTAAAAATACATTAATGGAAATCAAAAAATTACTTTGAAGGTTAGTAATTTGGCAACGATCCAATTACAAACTCACAACACCAAACAAATATGGTTTAGTTTTAAAAAATTATTCTTCCATAACTTAACCAAAACGATACTTCGTGATGTCGGCTTTTCCATTGAATACTTTGGATAGTGACGATGACGACAGTGATTACGTTCCATCGGATGATGAGGAAAAGACTAATCAAGAATTTGAAACAATTTCAGATACAAAAGTTACAGGAATGTTGGCTGAAACCTCATCGCAACCGTCTGCTGTGGAAAAAAAGGCTAAAGTTGATTCATTGTGGAAACAGTTTTTAGACGATGAAAGTGATGTTTCTCAGCAGCAACGTGAAAACACAGATACAAAAGCTACATTAAAACCTGACTCTCTTCTTCAAACTCATAAATTAGAAACTGCTAATGATAAAGTCTCTTGCAAGCCAAGCACATCTATTCAAACTTTAGGAACTTCAATCAATAAGAATGACGATTTGAAGTCAGAGAGCTCTCATTTCTCTACAAAAGAAGACAAAGTCACAGTAAAAAATCTCAATTCTTCGGCAAAGAAAAGATCCATGGGTTTGAATTCTGTGTTGGGAAAAATGCAAAATAAAAAACCGAAAATAACAACATTACAAAAATCACTCACTGATTGGGAATCATTCAAGAGAGATGAAGGTATTGGTTCAGATTTAGAAATGTTCAACAGAGGCAAGAGTGGCTATTTAGAACGACAAGCATTCCTTATGCGAAGCGACTTGCGAAGTTTTGAAGTTGAGAAAAGTATACGGCAGTCCAGAAAGTAAACTGCTAATTTTATGTTGGAATTTTAAACAAGTTTTCTTGTGCTTGTTTTATAATATCACTCATTGGTTTTGATGACTTGAGTATTATACAATATTTTGTGGTACAACAATTAAACACCAGGTAATTTCCTGAAACTTTATTTGAAAGATTGCTACTAGCATTTAGGTTAGTTATTGTGTTAACTAGTTGAAATTAAGAATTGCTTGAAAAACATATTAAACGCTTTTTATAAACTTAGATGGAGTAAACATTGCAAAAGAAAAAATGTTTTTAAAAGTGTGCACTTGTATGATATTGTGCAGTTGTGAAAAATTATTCATTCAGTTATATTTAACATCTTATTTTGTGAAGTTTTTTTAAAGATTTGGTTAAGAATTACAATACAGTCACCCTTAGCAACTTAAAAAAAAAAAAAATCGCTAAATTGAAAATTATGTCAAAAGACTGTGTTACCAAATTCAAAATGGTGTCAAAGCATGCTGTGTTACCAAATCCAAATTGTTACTAGGGTTATCGGAAAACCTTAGCAATGGATTGCCACATTCAGCGCCGAATTGGCAACTTTCAAAAAGTTGCCAAGGGGAACCGTATTGTAAATCTGAGCCAACGACTTTACTGTTGTTTTGAAATCATTTGGCATCAAAAGTCTTTAATTTTTGCAGATGTTGTGTTCCCAACTGCAAAATTTATTAAAATACAACTCGGACTTGCTATACGCGCGCAGGGGTCGGAGACGTCCTATATGTCCTATATTTTTTTAAAAATCGGCAAAAACGTCCTATATTTTACAATTGTCCTATATTTCTATACTGATTCGATCTATATTTTCTTTGAATTCTTAATTACGGCGCCGATCATTGCCATTTTTTATATTTCGTATTCTTTGGCGCGATCGTAGGTGAAAAAAATCTGACAAAAGCAATGTTTGGTAACGGCGGCGTTTTATCTCTTGTGACGTCACATGCTACATAACGTACAACTCAACTCTACTAGACCGGCGGGAGTTGTAAAGTGTAAACATGTGAACTTTTCCATAGCACGCGGTCTTGAATTTCTGATTTGTTTTCTCCTCCAACATAGTAAATTAATTGGTCATAATACACAGAGAGGTGCAGCAACAAAACTCTGCCTCGAGAAAAACGGATGAAAACAACTTGTGATTAACTTGTAGGACTACTATAGAACATTTTGAGTGCTCAGTCAATAATTGATGAAGGAAACAAAAGGTTTAAGATTTACTGTATGATGTCGGATGGAGATTTTTTTATTCCAAATCCGATACGGATTCTGCGCCACGAATTGTTTACATCAAACCGCGCCTAATTATGACAACCATAGGCAGTTCTCTTGCTCTTAAAAAATGGCAGGGCTGCCATTTTTTGTCAATCACAGTCAAATCACCGTGGCACAGAATCAGTGCCGGATTCGGAATATTAGCCACGATTTTTTCATAAAAGTCGTCAAAATTGAAAATGACGTCATTACGTTGTGTGGTCAAATCCAAACGGTCACTAGGGTTTCTGGAAAACCAAGTCCCCGGTTCGCCACATTCGGCGCTAAATCTACCGAATTTCGCCAATCCAACCGACACTGAACAATAAATCTGAACCAACAAAAGACTGCAAACAGAGATAAAAAGAAAACACTTAAAGAAATTGGAGCAGTTCAAGCAGTTATAGATGCTGGAATCAAAAGACTCAAGATTTCAAATAATGTAATTAATAAAACTTCATTTAGGAATGGAATATTGAGACAATAGCGGATGACATATTCAGGATCAGGCGATTTCTTTTTTTTAAAGGTGTGTTTTGATTCTCTTAAATACAATATAACACATATATAAATGTATAACGAGTTAATTTTTAAGTTCAGTAGCAACTGTGTGCAGTTATTTAATGTTTTAAATTGTCCTATATTTTTTTTTAAAAAAATCCTATATATTCTTATTTTGTCACTTTGACCCCTGCGCGCGTGACCGCCTCTTATCCGCACTGTATCGAAATTCTCTGACTTAAATTTGTATTACGCATGCACCAACTTGTAACTTTTTCGCTGGAATACACTTTATTAAAATTTTATTTATAGACATGATGGCCGAAAACAAATTTTCAAAGGTCCTTAAAAACATTACTTAGGTCCTTAAGAGTCATTCATTTTCAGTCTGTGATTTGAGTAGGAACCCTGGAGTAATAATTCTATTATAGTGTTTGAGATAAAAATAAGCTTTAAATTTTTTATATTATAAAAAGTTATGGTCATGGAGATACGAGGTTCAAAAGACTGGCCTCAGACAGAGAAGAGGTCAAAGAATTTGTTAGTCTGGTTGTGGCAACTAGTTCTCTGGGGTGTTTGATGGGAAAACTTGAATTACACAAAAAAAACCACCTCTTCTGTCGTTTGATTAAACTTATTTATGTATCTCAGAGTCAAATAAGCTTAAGTCTAAACTTGGTGATTGATTTTTTTGTGTGGAATATGTCTTAAAAGTTTATTTTCTGTCAATTCATACCACTGTGACTCATTAATTTTTTTTTAATATTTAGCAAGAGTTAAAACTAATCCAAGTAGGATTCAGATTGTTTAATCTAATTGTGACTCGTTCAGATCTTAAGTACAGATTTGTAACTAAACTTCCTTAACTCCAATCACTTGGAGCCAAAATTTTGTACAAAGTGCTTTAATTAATGTAACATATTCTAATGTGGACCAGAAATATTGAAAAAATCCCCAAAACTAAAAATGTTTTTTGGCAGATGTTATAGAGCAAAATTTTACTGATTAGTGCTCTCTACCTACTTAAATAACACACAACATTTGCTAAAAATATCAATACAAAGCTATCTGTTTGCATAAACACTATTTTCTTTGTGTGGAAAACCAATTTTGTTAGAATTTCTGGTACTTGCGTATTAACGCAACCAGGCCGAAATTCGCATAAATCGCCAAATTTGGCGACCCTACTTACGGCAACCCTAGGTGTTATACGTGGTTTTCGTAAAGAAATTATTTTGCTTACTGGTTAAATTGAATGCCGTCAAATCGCGCCAACCTGGTCGCGATAATACGCAAGTACCGAATTTCTGTGAAAAGAGCATCGCCCTTCTATCAATTGTTCGTGAATTATGGATTTTACAAATTTTCTCCAATTCTTTTATCACCTTGTACTATTGGCCAAATATTTATTATTCAGAAAAAAATCGCCATTTGGTGCATCCCTATTTAAGATGATGCTTTGCCATAGACTATCAAACACCTATTCACTCATGAGTTATAGCAATTGGCATATTTTGTGAAAATATCAGAACTATTGAAATTTAGTTGCTCAAGAAACAAAAATCGAGAACACACTGCATATTATAGGGTGGAGGGAAAGCATAAGCAAATTTTTTACCCTTGAAAGTCCAGGAGAAGGATATTAACCCTCTGAGCGTCCTGGGAATGGGCAAAATCATACATTTGTTTTCCCTGTAATAATTTTTAAATTATATTTCTGATTCAAATATATAATTTTTTTTTATTTATTTTGTTTTAAGTATTTTTTTTAACTATCATCCTAATAAAAAGATTTAAAAAATATTTTATTTTGCATTTTATTTAGAAGTTTAAAAATGTTGTGTATTGCTGGAAAAACTGGGGATCAAAGGACGTATGCCACGACCCTCGGAAGGTTAAAGAAGAATCTGCCTCAGCAGCTTCCTCTCTATCTGAATCAACAGAATTATTTCCTGTCGTGTTAATAACAGCTGTCAATGGAAAATTTGGGCTGCTTTCATTTGGAAGAACATTTTTGATTGGTTGAATACTAGTGGTACTACCATTAGTTAGCACATCATCAGTCGATTTTTCATTTGCAATGAGTAGTTTTTCAAAGTGAGAGTTCACATTTTGAGGAAGACAAAAGTGCAAGTGTCAAAAGTCATCCAAAGAGTGAATTGCAGTCTGCTGGGAAAGAAGAATTTCAAAAGTGTCAACAGACAGGTTATTCAGTATCATGGTAGTATTAAATTTATCCTTAGCAATAAATTACCATTGTATTACTAGGAATTGTATAAGCTAAGGCCTCGTCCTTTTGATAGGAACAAATAAAAAATTCAAGACATAGATTTTGTGGAGGTTATGCATGACTATGTCAGTCATCTGCTATTTTTGTGGGAAAACTAACTGTGTATTGTAATTCAATGAAAAAAAAGAAAAGAGTTTTTAAAGGTATATATTGTGAATGGATCACAAAAATGTCCCAAGTGTTGCCACTCGTTTGAACCTTACAAAAAATAATGTCTTGCATAAGGCCCATTAAATTCATTGACATATTAACAGCCAGTTTTGTAACAACTCTCAAGCTTTCAAGAAAAATGATGTATGGCATTCATACATATATTCATGAAGCTTTATTTTAAATTCAGAATTTTTTTTACAAAATAATATAAATATACAAAAATAATAAACATTTACTGAAACTTATCTACAAACCCATGCAACTGGAAAGTTGTTCCGAAACATTAAATTCTCCCGGACACAGATGCCAGCGTAGAGAGCCCGTAAAATCTTAAGCACAGACAAAACAACACTATATGAATAAAACTCAAGAACATTGTAGTGCGATATTTTTATTACGACTATAATGGAAAGGATGTGTGGAGGATAAAGAAGGTCTTATTGCTATGTCTATTGTTCAAAATTCATTAAACGTTATAATATAATTTTATTCGGAGATTCATAAGTGAAATTTTTTAATCGAACAGGACGTCAAAAAAAATAATTTTTAAAACGATTGAAATTTGCTTCAATTTTAGTGCAACAAAAAGAAATGATTTTTAAAGCTTGCCAGGTGAAGTTTGTAACAAAACTTTTCAAATAATTGTAAGAAACAATACTTTGAGTAAATGAACGGATTAATAGATTTTGATTTGATAAAATAACTTTTTAATAAATAAGCATTTATAAAATATTACATATCTTTTGTTTTAGTGCGGTATATATTTAAAACAAATTTTTGGTGTCAAACAATCAAATTTAATTTATTTAATAGGTTTTCTTGAAAGTGTATTCGGTGTTAAAAGAACTTTTTAGTAATCCAGTACAAGGAGGTCTGGATCGTAAATGGGAAATAAATTGAAAATAATTCAATTTTAAGCATAAAGTGAAACTATTATAGCAGTGTTTTTGAAGTTTCTTTTGATTAATGATATTTTATGTACATAAAGTAATTGTCGACAGCTAAAAAAATAAATACTAATAAAGTTAATACACAATCAAATAGCATTTAATTTTTGTCGTTATGCTTAGTATACTAATATATGTTTTTTAATTATCCAACAGAAGAGAGCAATAAGTAGTACAACGTAGTTGGGCTCTATACCTGTTGGTCGTCATTTTTGTATAGTTACTTTTTTTATTGTTCGTTATTCTTTAGTCATTTGTGTAATCTTACTTCTTATACTAAGTACATACATCAAACAGCTGGAGTGTAGGCAGCAAAGTTGTCATAAATCCTCGCATTTCAACCTTGAGCGCCAGCAAACTCAAGTCATAAAATAAAATTTAAAATACTATCCATAACATAGTACTACTTTGTTTCTGAAATATCAGTATATGTAATTTATTGCATGTTGGAAAAAAGAAACACGAGATAGATTGGTATGATGAAGTGTGATATTTTACGACACATAAAGAAGGGGAGATGGGTGAGGGGGGGGGGATCAAAAATGAGGAGAATATCATGCCATAATTTCTGTGGTCAAAATAAAATTAGTTAATAATTATTTTTTTATAAGTTACTCATTTGATAGTACAGATATCAATTTAGTAATCTCAAGTATATAAATCTAGTTGCAATTTTCTCTAAATAATTACAAGGAAATTGTCATGTCTGTGGGCATCCACTCTATGTGTTATTACTACGGGCAATCTCTATATATTATCAGATAATCTCTGCCAATGTCATAATTGGAATGTAATTGATAAATTATATTGGAGATAAAAATGTCTAAACATTTACCGATTAAAAAAAAAATCTCTCCTGCTGCTAAAATAGTATGTTCTGTGGAGAAGGACCCATTAACAGTTTTTTTTTTTTTTATTATTAATTTAATTGTTCATTGGGCCTTAAACATTAACAAAGACAACTGCTGATATTGAAATAAAAATTGAAAAACTAAAAAAAACTTCCCTATTGGAAAACCCTATGGGCAGTTCCAATTAAACCTGACCTACAATTGTAAGATTTTCTTGCATTTATTATATCAACTGGAGGAAAAAAAGTGCCTACTAATACGACTTTTTCAGGTGATTGTCAATATTCAATGGCTAGAGATGGATCATGATTACAATTGTCAGGGCCATGAATACTTATCCACATCAAACCATTTATGGTTTCAATCAAAAGGCAGAAACAAAGATAAGTTTTTATATGAATCATGCAGAAGTAGGAGAAAAGCAAACATGATTTTGACCAATACAATGATGTTGGTCATGTCTTGTGATTGCGTTTTAAAAAGAATGCATATGCATCAAAAGTGCATGTTGTCAGAGTAGTGCTGCTCGCCATTTAACATGAAAGTTGTATACCAGTTAAGCCAGTCCATTTTACGGCTTTCAAAATCAAACAGAAATAATTTCCAGTAGACAACGTTAATTGCCAAACAATAAATCAAGAATTCTGTACGCACGGCAGGGCATGTAGTAACAAATAGCACACGTCCCATTGAATTTTTTACATCCCACCGGTCAATAGATTTATCAAACCTTGTCATCAGCAAAAAAAGCATTTTTTTAATTTATATTGTTTTTAATTAAAAAATAATAATGATTTATTAGTTTCTTGATTAGTAATAAAGTTTTTAGATAAACATCAGGAGCTGTGTAAGTTGTAAACTTTAAGCATTTTACTAAAACCAAATAATAATTTGAGCTTTTTTTTAATGAAAAAATTTATATCAGTTTTGACACCGATATGAAGACCATAATTTTAAATGACACATTACAGTTTAGGGATAGTGTTGAATTAGTATTTCTGATACCATAAGTTAACTGTCAATAAAGTACAATATTATGAAGACCACTAAGATTCAAAATATTTATTGAAACTTATAACCATTAATAGGCATGCATTTAGTCAAATGCAGATGGATGTTTCAACTGATTTTTTTTTATAATATTCCAAAACACATGCGACAGAAAATACACCTAATGCCACTGGACGCAAATCAATAATATTGCAGTGTCCTTTCGTCTGTATCTCGAATCCCACAGTTCGCTCTATTGCTTGAGCCACTTCGGTGCCATTCGCAATTTTCATTTTTTCAAGACGAGGAAGCATTCCAGATACAGGCAATTTGTAAAGCTCTGGCAAATCATAATTATTAAACTTGTTTAAGATAGCTTGGCTACAAAGTTTCACATCTTTTAGTACATTCATCGAAAAACTCTTCACTATTGCTTGATAATCAACAGGCTTAAAGTATGCCCCATTTCCGATAAATAATTTGATGAGTCCTAATTCTGGCATTTCTTTCATGGTAAGATAATTGAATGGCGAATTACCATTTCTGTCTGCAATATCCCAACTAGCCCCCGCCTGCAATAATTGCTGTACAGTATCAAATTTGAGTTGGTCACAAGCAATACCCAAAGCTGTCTTGCCAAGTATACTCCTTGCATCCAGATCAAATCCTCCCTTCACAAGAGATTGAACTGTATCGACCCAACCGTGTAGTGATGCATAATGTAGTAATGTGCGCTGAACCTCATTCCAGCCATCAACATTTGCCCCAGAATACATAAGGAAATCAACTACATCTTTACGCAGGTATTTAGCGGCGTACAACAAAGGTGTGTCACCATTTAAACTTTTCACATTAATATCATCTCCTTTCTCCACAAGAAGCTTCACTATCTCTAGATAGCCATTAAGTGAAGCCTTGTGCAAAGCTATCATACTATGGTCATCTCTTGCCTCGATATCAGTTCCCTCCTCCACAAGAATCTTCACTATTTCTAGATGGCCGCTCATTGATGCATGTTGCAAAGGTGTTTCACCATAGATATCCCTTGCATTGAGGTCAGGTACACTTATAATATCTTGTCCTTTCTTCAAAAGCCACTTCACTACCTCTAGATGTCCTGATGATGATGCAAATAGCAAAGCTTCCTGACCAATCATCTCGTTCCATGAATCAGTTCCACACCCCACAAGACACTTCAATACTTCTAGATGTCCTCTACTTGATGTTGCATCAAAAGCTATCTCACCAGTCATGTACCTTTTATTTAGGTCAGGTACTCTCTTCACAAGAGACTGAATTATATCTGCCCACCTAAATTGTGAAGCATAATACAATAACAATTTCTCATTGCCATCAACATTTGCCCTGGAATTGAGAAGTAGGTCAAAAACACCCTTCCTTCCACTTCGTGCAGCACAGAGCAAAGGTGTGAGATCCGCAATATTTTTCGGATCTATATCGGCTCCATGCTCCACAAGACATTTTACTGCCTTTAGACATCCTGACCTTGATGCAAGGTGCATAGCTGTATCACCTTTAATATTCCTTGCATTAAGGTCAGGTACTTTCATCACAAGATACATAATTAACTGTCTATAGTCGTCTCGTGCCGCATAATGCAAAACTGTGAACTGCTCATCATTGCAAACGTCAACATTTGCTCCAGAATTAACAAGCAGCTCCACAGTTTCCAGTTCACGATGTACACATGCAAACAGTAAAGGAGTGTTACCTTTCGAATCTCTACCTTCAAGGTTAACACCTTCTAGTAAAAGAGTATGAATAGTAATCGTCTCTTCACCGCAGCGTATTACATCAAATAATCTTTCCGTACTACAGCACAATATAGATTTCTTTCGCGTCGACATGGTATTTTCAAATTTAGTTCTACCTCCGATTGCTGCAGCTTGTCTCAGTTGAAAAAAAGAACAGAATATCTAACATTGTTCTATATTCTTCGTAAAAACTTAAATTTTATAATCAAATAAGTAATTTTTCTCAAATGAAGCGGTGCGTTATCATCTCATCGTCTGTAGTCCACGTGGTTATTTGGTTTGACGCTGGATTCTTGAATACTGCACATTCTAGTAAATTGGGACGCACGGGGTCACGTGATGGTGTACCTTTTTGGCCACAAACTGCGCGCACATGCAGTCACGTGACATGTTTACTTCCGGAGCAATACTGGAAGATAAATATTTTAGGCGGCAAACCGCTGTTTCAGATCTTTTGTGTATATTTTTTGTTCTCTGACGCTCTTTGACCACGTTTGTTCCAAAACGTGTGGTTTTTTAAAAGATAATTTTCTGATTTGCTTCTATATTTGTGAGATTTCCCTTATTATTTACTATTATATTTGTGTGATTTTCCATTATTATTTGCTTTAATTTTTGTCCATTTCATATCCTTTCTTTGTGGTTAACTATTAACCCTATATCGCATTGTTAACCCTATCGACATACAGCATATAATTTTTTGAACGTTTGTTAGACAAAACGTTTTAAGCATTTATTTACTTTGTTATTATTTGTAGAATTTAGAAATTACTTATAATTTTTTAATTTTTTTGCATTTGCTTTAGAAGGAAAGAAAATTGTTTGATTTGCGTTTTTGATCAAGAACTTAAGTGTTTTTACAATTGTTTGCCTTTGTTATTTGCTTGAGTTTAGTTATATTTTGTTCTGTTTTTCAGTTTTCCTTAAGATGAGAATTCTCGTAATAGGCGATTCCATTGTTAAGAATCTGAGGTTATTCTTGACTGAGGGGTTGCTTGATCACGAGGTAACTCTCAAGGCTTGTCCAGGTTACACGATTGAAGGGTTGACAGGTGTAATTTCCTCTTTGGACAACCAGTACGACTGGGTTTTTGTGCATGTTGGTACAAACAATACCTATCATGATCACACTGAGACCATGTTAAAAAAGTATGGTTGCCTCTTTGAGGAAATAGTGTCTTTAAACCCTGATGTCAAAGTTGTTGTTTCAGGTATCTTGCATCGTAAGCAGAACCAGTTTGAACAAGAGGTAGGTAAAAAAGCCCGGTTTGGAAATCAACTTCCTTCCTTAAATGAAAAGATTGAATGCATTAATTCTAGACTGGAGAGGCTATGCCAAGGTCGAGAAGCATTTTTTTATTACAGGTTGCATGACCCTATCTTGGGGAGGGACGGTCTTCACCTTGGACCACGTGGCCATCCGCAGATGGGGAACGACATCGTGAGGGCACTAAAGACGTTAATAGGTAAGGAACTTAAGAAGGTATGTAATGTCCCTCTTTTTCTTTCTCCCAGGATTTTTCCTTCTTTACCTTTAGAATGTTCTCAGCCGTCCTTTACAACTTCCTTTCCAAGATCTTTTTCTTCGTTGTTTTCTTCAAATGCTCCTTTCCCTCTTAGGCCTCTCTCTTCTAAGCTTTCTACTTCAGCTACTTCTTCTAAGCTTTCTGCTTTAGCTACTTCCTCTAAGGTTTCTGCTTCAGCCACTTCTAAGTCTAAGATCTCTACTTTTCCTTCTGCTACTTCTAAGCCTTTTGGTTCAACTCCTTCTTCTAAATCTTATGCTCATGTTCTTACTTTGAAGCCTTTTGCTTCCACTCTTACTTCTAAAACTTATGCTTCCGCTCTTACTTCTAAAACTTTTGCATTCACTCTTGCTTCTAAAACTTGTGCTTCCTCTCTCCCTAAGCTTTCTGCTTCAGCCACTTCCTCTAAGCTTTCTGCTTTAGCTACTTCCTCTAAGGTTTCTGCTTCAGCTACTTCTAAGTTTTCTGTTTCAGCCACTTCTAAGTCTAAGATCTCTACTTTTCCTTCTGCTACTTCTAAGCCTTTTGGTTCTGCTCCTTCTTCTAAATCTTATGCTCATGTTCTTATTTCGAAGCCTTTTGCTTCCACTCTTACTTCTAAAACTTATGCTTCCGCTCTTACTTCTAAAACTTATGCTTCTGCTCTTACTTCTAAAACTTATGCTTCTGCTCTTACTTCTAAAACTTATGCTTCCGCTCTTACTTCTAAAACTTTTGCATTCACTCTTGCTTCTAAGCCTTTTGCTTCCTCTCTCCCTAAGCCTTTTGCTTCCTCTCTCCCTAAGCCTTTTGCTTCCGCTCTCCCTAAGCCTTTTGCTTCCGCTCTCCCTAAGCCTTTTGCTTCCGCTCTCCCTAAGCCTTTTGCTTCCGCTCTCCCTAAGCCTTTTCCTTTCCCTTCCGCTCCCCCTAAACCTTTTCTTACTCCTTCTGCTCTTTCCTCTAGAGCTTCTGCCTCTTCTCCAAATCCCTTTTCTTCCTGTAAGTCTTTTGCTTCCAACTCTTCAGCTTCCTTGTCCAAGCCTTCCTCTTTGGCTTCCTATTCTAAGCCTTTGCTATCTTCTGCTGCTTCTAAACTTTTTCCTTTCACTGTTGAATCTGCCTTTCCTACTGACTCTTCCGACATGGTTTACAGTATCAAAGTAGGCAATCGGTTTTCAGTGTTGGAAAATGAGCCGTCTCTCTGTCATAAATCATTTTCTTCTCCTTCAACTAAACCCCAAAGTATGGCATTTCGGGTAAAGGTTGATGACTGTCATTCAATCACTGAAGTATGTAATTTTGAACCATCAGTAGAAAAAAATTATGATGTAACTGGTGGTGCAAAAATTAAAATTACTTATCCTAGACAGTGCTTGGAATGCAAAGAGTATTTTCCTACTAAAGATACTTATAATAAACATACACAAAAAGCTCTGTGTAAATCGAACCAAATGGAAGTATTTAAAGTTTCATATCCTAGAAAGTGTTCCGAATGCTTAAAATCCTATGCATCTAAAGCATCATTCTCCAATCATAAGAAAAAGTGTATCAAAGAACAAATACCTGTAAATTCCCTGGTTTCTTCAATTAGCATTAATAATTTAGAATGTTATGGCACTGTCTTAATAGAATCTCCTGACAACAATACATTATTAACAACTCTTTATCCAAGTTTAAAAGCTGATGTTCAATGCCTAGCACATACAAAAGTAGATTCTGAAACAGTCTCTGAAGTTTACCGACAAACTTGTAAGCAAAAAAGTTTTTTTAAGTCGACCTATCCTAAAAAATGTGAAACCTGCACTAATGTTTTCAAAAATCGAAAGGCATTTTATAATCATAAAAGTAAATGTTCTATTAATATGTACAAATTCAACAAATGCTTTTATCCTACATGTGAAGAATCCTTTAGACAGCTAGGGCGCTTGAATAAACACTTATTAGAGAAACACAATTTGGGGAGCATGAAAGTTTTAACCTTTAATTCTGTTGATACCTTTTTACTTTGGTTGGATTCTGAAGGTACTTCTACCTACAGTTCGTTTAAAAAGTTAACTGGGATTAAGATTAGTGGGTCAAAGAAACTTCACTATTATTCCTGTCAATTCTATGTGTCTCCTGCATTATAAGCTAAACGTGTTAAAAGTCATTTTCGTAAAAATCAAAAAGGTACTATACCAGTAGATATCAATTGTCCAGTTAGGATGTATGTATGTGAAGAGGTAGGTACAGTTACTGTTTATTATTTTTCAAAACATAATCACCACATTGGTATTGAAAATTGCATATACCAACCTCTAAAACTACATTTCAGAAATTCAATAAATCTACTGCTACAGTTAAAAGTTCCAATTCAAGAGATTCAACGTCTATTACGAGAAAATATGACTCATCGCTGTAACCGTTTCACACAGCCTACAAAGGAAACCTTAGCTAGCCGCAAATCAATTCAAGCTTATGCAAGACGAATACACACTTCTTTGCACCCAGAAAATGATGCTCTTTCTGTTTGTATGATAGTGCAAAATCTAAGTAATGAAACATATGACCCAATTTTAATATTTAAACCTTTCAACTCGGAGACGTTATTTGGTCCAGACAATTTTGACACATTGCCAGATTCAAATGGTATTTTTGCATTAGGTATTCAAACAGAAGCACAGAAAGAAATGCTGGTTAAGAATTCCCATAAAACGCTTTGCATTGATGCTACTTTTAATACTAACCAGTATAATTTTTATCTCATTACTATTGTTATTCCTGATGAATTTGATCAAGGTTATCCAGTTGCTCATTTTATTACAAATCGTTTAAATTATTGTATCATGGTTTGCATGTTTACCAGTTTAAAATTTAAAGTACCTGAATTAAAAGTACATACGCTAATGACTGATGATGATACATTCACATATGAAGCGTTTGAGACAGTCTTTGGGCCAGATGTTAGGTATTTTTTGTGTCAGTGGCATGTTTTACGAGCTTGGTTACGACAAATTACATTAAGAGGGTTACCTCAAGAACTTAAACAGGAGATTAAAACAAAGTTAAAAGAATTATTGTATGAGAAGAGCATTGAAACATTTTATATCCTTCTAGAACAATTTCCAAAGTTTAGTTCTAAATTCCAAACATTCCATGATTACTTTCTTAATACATACCATCACAGGCATGAATTATGGGCAGGATGTTTCCGTTCCTCACCATTCCCTTCCTTTACAACAAATAACTATTGTGAGTCATTTCACAATCAACTAAAAACTGTATATTTAGAACGCAAATACAATAGACGATTAGATGTCTTGTTACTCAAGCTACTGCAGATGGAAGAAGACCGTTATTTGAGTCATGAACAAAAGAAGTTAACTAATTTCCCCATAGCTTCTAAACAAAATAAGATTTCAAAAGTAACACATAGTTGTGGGAGAAAGATACCCGATGAGCATGTTGCGCATCAAAATGATTCCTGGTTAGTTAGTTCTCAATCAACCAAAAGGAAATTCTAAATAATTAAACAAATTTGCACAGCATGCCCAATAATTGATCACTGCTATTTCAGATGTAATGAGGTGACTTGCAAATCTTTATGCAGCCATATGTATACTTGTACTTGTCCAGCTGATAGCAATTTATGCAAACACATCCACAAGGTGCACTCCATGTCGGTCCGCAAACATCCAGAAAGCACCACGGATAATTTGTTACCTATGGAACCATCAGAAATAGTTATCCAAAATAATATACCATTGTGTAAATATGTTGGTGTACCATCTGCTAGGCCAGTTACTAAGGAACAAATATTAGATGAGTTTGATAAACTGTTGTCTGAATTAGCAAGCTGTATGAGAATTCCACAAGTACAAGATGTTATGCTAAAACCTACAATGGCATCACTAAGATCGTTAATTTCTAGTTGCAAGGGTGTTGCCAATTTAAAAGATATGGTAAAAGATATTCCCCATTCTAAAGTTGCACCCAATCAAAAGCTTGCTCGTCAAGTAGATTTCTTCAAAAATAATCCAAAGAAGAAGAAGTCGAAAACAACAAGAAATCAATTGCATTCTGAAAGCCACAATTCAAAAAGATGTTTAGATTTGGAAAGCATTGATGAGGTTAAGTATATTATTCCTCCTACTAAGCGATTTAAATGTTCAACTATTGATAAAATTCAATTGCCCACTAAACATACAGAAGAAAAAGTTGCTGAATCATTTTCTATGGAGTTAAAAGAATCTGATTGTCCAAAAACTGTAGGTATTTATAACCTGAGTTATATTTGTCTTAAATCCCTTGATCATTGTATTGATACTAAAAATTTTAATTTACTAAAATTAAAAGATCCTCAGTTTGTTTTAGGATGGTTGTATGATGAAATTGTTGATTCATTTATATACATGTTATGCAACCACAAAGTTATCTTTTCATCCATGAGCTCAAGTATTTCTTTAATTCTTTGTTCAGGTACAAGTTCGTTTGATTTTGAGCTTCCGACAACAGTTATATTTTTTCCTGTTTGCATCAATGATCACTGGATTTTAATAGTGGTGAATAAAGTAAATAAAGTTATTGAGGTGTACGATTCAAAGCCAGGTACTAATTACCAAAACTATTTAAATAATTTCAAGGCTTCTTTGGAAAGAGGTGGCATAAGTAATTTGCATGAATGGAAAATAACTTACACTCCTCATACACTGCAACAGGATTCCATCAGTTGTGGTGTATTTGTTTGTTATTATGTGCATCAAATTATACATGAGCATAATGTATTGACAAACTTTAGTCCAAGTCATTTTAGGCCATATATGTACCATGCTTTGTTGAGTGCAGTTCCACTAAAGTTTTGTAATGATGAGGATTACATATCTTGTAATACTAATCTGCACAATCTTGTTTTTACTAATGATCTACAAAATGACTCTACTATTCTTCAATTTCCCAAAATAGATAAAGACAATGTTTTGAATGATGTAGTTACAATAAATGGAACTAAAGTTACTCAATATATGTTAAAATCTTTAGATCCAAATCCTACTTCCAATGAAGACATAATTTTGCACTCCGACAGAAATAGACTATATCATAAAATAAACTGAAAGATTTAAACCGCCATCATCTCACAATTGAGTACATGAGATGGAAAGGGGACCAAGTGATGTTTTTTAATGAATGGGTAATAGTCCGAGAGGTGGCAGCAATTTTTGGACCCCATCGAACATCATTCTGAAATTCTTATAGAAATTGGAGAAATGTGAGTAGATTAGGAATCCACTGGTCTGCCGTTTCGAAAATGGCCGAAACGGCTCAAAAATCGACTTGGAATGAGTTGAACTAAAATCCGATTTCCAAATATGTCATGACTTGCCAAAAAGAGAACACACTTTTTCGTCTGGCAACCCACTTCATTTTGATTTTCAATGAGAAAAAGCGCAAACGATTTCTGATCTCTGGCTCGGAAAACTTGTATCTTTTAAAAGTAAGCCAAATTGACGACATCAGTTACGTCATAAGTGACGTAATGTTTATTGCCAACTTGGCTCCCTTTTAATGGATGCAAGATATCTCAATGGTCTGCAACCTTCTTAATTAAAAATTAAAGATTGAGGGTTACCAAATAAAAGGAAAAAAATGCTCATTATTTGGCAAGTAATGGCTCATTTGGCAATTGGATTTAGTTCAACTTATTAAAAGTCGATTTTTGACTAGTGTCGGCCATTTTTGCCACGGTAGACCAGTGGATTCGTAATCTACTCACTTTTCTCTAACTTCTAAAAAAAATTCAGAATGATGTTCGATGGAGTCCAAAAATTGCAGTCGCCTCTCAGTCTATAATGATTCATAATTCATATTAGGCACATGTAATTTAAAATTCATATTAGGCACATGTAATTTAAAATTCATATTAGGCATGGTTAAAAGCAGCTAGTAATATCTTCATTCCAGAGGTTACTATTTGAACATCAAATACATTTCAGAGAATTTAATAAAAATAAGAAATTTTAAATTATATTTTATCAAAAGTTAAGAAAAGTCACTTGGACCCCTTTGCATCTCAGTCAATCAATTGATATCGACTAAAACAGAGTAATCTGAAAGTACAGTTTAAATACTTTTATTAAAAGTTAGATCAAGTCTCATTGTCACGTTATAACAGAAGATTCATTCCCTTTTTCGACTTTAATTTAATAATAATAAAAATTATTAATTTTAATAATTTGGAAAAAATTTTAAAAATAATCAAATATCAATTTTATTTTTATATATTCACATATTTTGACAGTGTGCCAAGTTTTATTGTAATAAATATATATTAATCCTTACCACTTTGAAAGTGAAAGCTTTAAAAATGGTTACAAAATTTGCAAAAATGAACGTAAATAATAACAAGAAACATATTTCCTTAATTATAAACAAATTTAAAAAATATTGATACAACTTAATAAATGAAGTTAATCTAACGTTCATGTAATAAAAATTTGGTAATTTTAGAGATATATTCTTTTTAACGTATCTTTTTTAACAGTATGCAGCGTTTTATGATTTTAACATAAATTATAAAACGCAATAGTTTTTTTTTTGTTATAGTTAAGGGTTTTTTGAAATCTTTTTTATTAATTTTTGTCCTATTTCTAGTGTAATTTACTACACGACGATTTTTTATATATGTTTTGACAATTTATAAGAAATGTTTGCTCTTAAAAAGGTGAACCATACACTAAATAATTTGAAATAAGTTTGTTTTTTAAACAGATTCAAGCTTTTGACCTATACAAAATCGACGATTTTCTCATCTAAAATCATAAATACATCAAAAATTAATCTGATGGTGTAGATTTTTATTATTTAAGATATTTAATTTATTGCAAGATTGAAATTCACTAATATATGTCTCACTTTCAAATCATTTTCTTTATTACAGTTAAATATCTCATTTTCTCAAAAAATAGGATGAGTGGTAGAAATACTGCATTTTAAACTATTACGTATAAAGAAGAACGGCCATCTCTAGGTCAAAGGTGTTGACATTGATTTTGAAGAAAACATCCAACTTATACATCAATATAGAATAAGGTGACTTTAATCAGAGATAACTCGCGGGCACAATTGGTGCATATGAAAACTCACTTGTGAGATTTTCTTTCAATGATATAATTTACTAATAATCTATTAGAGCTTTGAAAATGAACTGTATTATTTTAGAGTGTGAGGGAATTTCTTATACAACAACAATTTTGGGTGGTTTGTGGCTCCATGTGGTTTTATTCTTTAGTAAACATTTTCCCCTTAAAATATGATGCTGAATCCCATTCGTTCTAAATAATAATTTTCAGTGTTACTTTTCTTTGTTATTGTTATTTCTAAAAATAACAAACCTTTCTTCAATTTCGTCGAGAAATGGAAGTCTGATTAAATACGTTTTCGCATCCTGAAAATTCTAACTATTATTATAGTTCTATATTATCCTAAGTGTTTTAAAGTTTTAATATCTGAAACAGTGCTTGTCCACCCCCACTTATGTAACGACTTTATAACTGAAACGGCGCATACAACAACACGTTATCTGAGCATCAAAATTTAAGCACTGTAGTGCAACTAATTTGAAAAAAACTCTCACTGATAGACAGCTTCACTTCTCACTTGTTCTTAAAACAATACAGAAAAAAGCTCTTGATTAGAAGATAATTTACTTCCTGTTACCCGGTGATGGACTTTACCAATTAAATAAATGTTACCGACATTACCTCCTAAAGTGCCACTCTGAAATAATTTTTTGGTGTTTGACAGCTGATTGTGTTTATGTAACGTACAAGTGAAAAGGTCAGAGGCAAAATTCGCAATGGAGTAAAATGCAGCTACAGTATGCGAACTTCAAACTCATTGCAGCACGGATTTATTGTTTTTAATATTTAAAAAAAAAAAAAAAATTGGTCATAAAAATGTGGAATGTGAGGGGAGAGGATGAAAAAGTATTAATACTCAACTTAGAATCATCTTCTAAATATTTGAAAAAAAATAATCATTCATACATGCAATCATTTAGGTTACTATCATAGTACATAAAGTGAATTTTTTTTTATAGTTGTATCTTATTCTTATCTTAAAAAAAATACAGGAATGTATAATTCTTAGATTATCTTAATATTTTCGGAACTTCTATTAAATTTGAACTGCAAATTGTCCTTCTCTAAAATCGATTCAAAGTTGTTTAAAATATATCATGACACACAAAAATAACTGTTAATCTTTTTAAGCAAGATAATTTTGAAGCACACTGTTGCTGTGATGTCGATACAATATGTAGTGATGAGAAGTAAAATTTTTAGAGTGGCTATTACAAAGACATAGTTTGCACAGTTCTCATCCCTATTCACGCACCAGATAATGTTGCACAATCTTCAAGTGAGGTCTTGTAGTTAATTAAATACTTATGTAGTAGTGAAACTCCGTCTTACAAAAAGGTGTAGTTTTGTGAAAGAAGGTCTTGTGGTGTTTTGCTTTTGTGACTTGCGAGCATAACAGTTTTTTTAAATATAAATATACAAGTACATAATAAAAAGATGAAGACCATGAGCAAATAGGACATTTATTGTCATTGAGCGTGATATAAATGTGAAAATTCAAATGAACTACTGTGTATTACTTGTGTATCTACTTTTTATGCAAGCCTACTGATTTTGCAGTTTGTTAATATACAACTTGTTTAAATGTATTTTTTAAAAATAATTACAACGCATAAATAATAAAATAAAAAACTAATAAAAATGCATAATTTTCCTTTGTTTGTAAAGAAGTTCGCACAAATTTGGTAAAACTATACATTCTAGATGGACTATACATTCTAGATGGCAGCTATTAGTTATTTAAATTTTTTATGCATTAAAACAATTAGTTTCAGTTCTCTTCGAATAATTCGGAGTAAAATTATTCATAAATTTAAGAAGAATACAATCTTATGACAATATAAATAAAAAATTCATCGAACACAAATATTTAATACACGGATGGTGGCTATTTTGAATACTGAAAGGTGACCAAAACTGCTTTATGGGTACCTGTGATAAATTGAATTTACCATACCCAAAATACTAAGCAACAATGAAAACACTCAATTCATCTAAACAAGGTTAAAAGAAAAATGCGTATTTTCCTGATAGACTAAAACGGGACTTGGTACAGAACACAGCAATCCTTCATTTTAAACAGGACTTTTTAGGATATGTAATTGTGAATTTTTTTTAATGGACCGAAAGCTATAGCCAGCACTTTAAATATACTGAAGTCATATTTTGAGAATATATTTTTTCACAATCACCTAAAATGTTTTGTTTTCTTTCATAATTTTGTTTTTCAAATAATAAAAATAATAATAATAATAACAACAATTCAATTTTACTTTAAATGTAGAAGTAGTAAAATATCATTTGATGACTTGTTGTCGTATAGAAAACTCATTGCTGAGCTAATTTTCAGACAGTTATATGCCATCTAGACCTTAGAAAATTATCTTTTGTTATAGTTATTTATTTAAAAACTTTTTTTAGTGTGTTTTTAATATTTTTCAGTTAAAATATTTTTTTATTTGACTGTTAAAAAATATGAATATGGTAAGTGTTTTCTATTTTTCATTCTTATTATCCTTATGTTAACTAAGTATAAATCAAAGAAAAAAAAAACGTGCAAGTCGTTGGTAACCCGAAATAAATTTTTGTTTACATTTTATCATTTGGCCGAAGCATCATCTGGCACTTTCGGATTTTTTTTGTTTATAAATTAAGACCACCAGGTAATCATTTATTATAAGTTTTGTTAAATTTTGAAATTTAAAAAAAAATTAAAATTATTGCACTTTTCCACGACAAAAATCGACACTTAAAATATTTTCCACTTTTCCATTAAAATGTACAGATCTTATTTCTTTCGTCTATTTTATTCATAACTTCTATACCAACTGAAAAAAAAATCTATCTATCTATGATAATCTGGCTTTTCAAAAACAAATCAAATTAGTTTCACACAAATGATATATTCTTGTATGTTATATAAAAAAATTTAAATTAATTATGTTACGATAAAAATATAGCTCCAAATCTAGTGAAGTATTATTCTAGGTTTATCCATATTATAGATTTTATCATTAGATAAATAATTATCTTAAATTTTTTATTTTGAATTATAAATTCTCATCTTGGCATGTTTAAAAAAATAAATCCATAATGAAGAAAATTATTTCATAATCGTTTGTTCATTTGACAGCGTTATCGACGACACCATAAGACGGTCGCTTGAGAAGAAGACAATCATTGTCGTCCCTAAGAATTAATTAAAACAAAACAAATTGAGTCACATTCCAGAATGGGATGTAGAATACTCAGCTAGCATTCAAAATGTCCCGCCACCGATCCTCGACCTGGTGTCTCTCTTCAAAATCATTAGACAAGGCGGCAATCGTGATTGATAGTCACAAATCGATAGTCTAAAAGGAGTTTACTGGACGTAGATGCGTGGAAATCTTACATTCATAGACATCCCGGAAGAAATGACCACTTTGAATTCATATATAACGATTTTCCGGCTCAATATAGTTCTCGTGTAGTTAATGTGCCAGAAAATTCCCAATGCAACCAGCCAAAGAAATGAATTGGTTCTGCTCACTTAGCCGTGATTGTTTGTCATGATAGCCGTTTTGTGAACCATTAACCTCATGAAAGAGTACGATTGAAAAGGTTAAAAAATATCAGAACAAGGATATTTTTCACATTTCAATACATCAGGGAAATATTTCAAAGCATTCCAAACATCCCTGGAAATTTTTATTTTTTTTTTCTTCCAAAAGTATAATCAATGTTATATTAATTTTCTGTATAATGACGAAACCATAGAAACTTAAAAATCGGAATTATCTATCAAGAAAATACGGCATTACAGTCGGTTTAATCGTCAGAATCTTGGACATCTCCGTATTTTCCCTGATAGTTCTCTCTTTTTCTTCTTCTTAAATCCCCAAGGCCTCTTTGGTAATCTGTTGCAAAGCACCCAGATTTTATCACCAATATGCCTTGGTATGAAAATTTCGCACAAGAAAACAATTAGTGCTAAACTGTGCCCCATTAACAGCAAGAAGAATGCATATTTAATGTCTTCCATGTTGAGAGCTGAAACTGAATCTTCGGGATCAGGCCATTCCCATCTCCGAAGTTCCATTCTCCACCTCCCAAAGGACGTCACCCTTTTAAAGAAATGTTGGAACAGATCCGCGGCTGCAGCATCTTGCAACGCTAAATTTAGTTGTTCCAAGCAACAAAAGTCCTTTCTCACGTGGATACTAACATAACGATAAAAAAGGGACTCTTCAGAAAAAACTTTGACTCGACTTGGTGGGTAATATTCCAATTGCTCAAGATAATCTCGATTCCCAATCACGGCCTGAGTACTGCTCATTTCAGGCGGCGGATTGCGTCCGGAATAATACCAAGAGTTCTCATCCATTGTTTGCAATAGGGTCCTCAAATGTTCTTCCGGTGGCGTAGTTTTCAAGAGATCTTTATTGATCACCTTATTAATTATGCAAGTGAATTTCTTCCTAGAAACTTCGGCGGACAATTCCATGAAGTTCTTCACCCCACGTTCTCTTCCGGGAGCGGTCAAGAAGCTGAGGAAAAGAGCACTGTATGCCGTGGACATCACGGCGGCCCACACAAGCCAAGTTGTCCACCAGATGGTCTTCTCCAGCGAAACAATATCTACGTTTAGCGGCTGTCCGAACATGCTGCCCAAGATTGATATCAAGATGTTTGCCAGATTTTCTTTCGATGCTGTAATCCACTTGGTCATCAGGGTTGCTAAAAGTGCAACGACGATTAAAGCTATCCATATATCACTGCTGAATGGACTCCAGAAGGCTTCGTATTTGGGGAGTTCTTTTGGTGGTTCTATCATAAAAGTAAAATCGTAGGCATAGTAAGGAACTGTGACGTCTGCGAGTTGAAATTTTTGATAGCTCATAGCTTGCATCGCCATAGCTATATCGGCTTCCCCTTTCTTCAATGGGCTGTACAATTGAAAACTTCTCGGCACTTTATAAAATTCGGGCTGAAAGTGCAACTTTTCAGTGAGATATTGGAAAAGGAGACCATCGATGAAACCCCACACATTTGATGTATTGTTCGACTCTAAATAACCATGTTTTGTCACAACTCGCAGTGAACTGGGAAAATTCATTGAAACAAATCAGAGCAGCCAAAAGAGTTTTGCGAAATTTTTTTGAGGATACTGCCACTTGTTTAAGTTATTCGAAAAATGATTTGTAAATCCAAACTTAGTCTTTTAACATGTCAGAAGGTTCGATTTGTGTGAAAGGCAATGCCACGCTGAATCGCAACTGCACTGAAAATTTAATTTAGGAATAAATAAAGTTTTATCGATTTTTTTTTCTGGAAAGAATAAATTTCATTACGGACAGCATACAAAATATGATCAGATGTTGAATCAAGCAATCTGTGATTATTAGGTTTTATTAAATGTTTTTTTTTTTCTGAGTTAGCTAGACGATATGTGATCGGTACACACTGGAGATATTGATTTTGGCAATAAACAACTTATTTTCAAATATTTTGTATGATAATGAATTTGGTGGTTTTCACCTAAAGGTACATGTATTTTTTTTTTACATTCGCCGCTCAAAATTTCCCATGTCAGAGGCGAGGTGGTGTGCCGACCAAATGGTATAGTGGTTAGCGTGCTAGCTTCTAGAGCCCCGAGGTTGCGGGTTCGAGTCCCGTGTTAGGCATTGGTATTTGTAAATGTATGTTGGCTTGTCTAATGATGAATGTTTCAACGCATTATAGCCCTCGTGTTGCTGACGGTGCCAGATAATCTGAAAACAACAAAACCAGAGTCGAGGTTTATTAAATGTTTTATTTCTGATTTAGCTAGACGTCATGTGATCGGTACACACTGAAGAAATTGACTAAGGCAATAAACAACTTATTTTCAAATTATTGGTATGATAATGAATTTGGTGGTTCTCTCCTAAGGGTACATGAATTTTTTTTTACATTCGCAGCTTAAATTTTTCCATTTCAGGGTTGAGATGGGAAGGTGATTGGACCCTTCCTCTCCATTGATATTTAATGAAAAGGAGTTTTACTAACATACAATAAGGTAGGAACAAGCGCGTAGTCAAAGAGTGGGACAAGGGGATGTATCGTGACCTCCGATATTACAGAAGGCCATCTAGTACTAGTAAGCCTGTACTAGCTTCTTAGGTTGTTAGGTTCTTAGGTGAACTTAACTTCTTAGGTTGAAAATTTCAGAGCTCTACTCCAATTTTAAGTAGGTTTCTATAGATTCACAGACAGACACACAGCTTGTTTTATTATTAGAGATACTAAATCAAACGTTGCGAGAAACCGCATTTATCTTTAAAAGAGCAGCAAATAAAATCGTAACCAAAGAAATGTCGTAAGGAATTTAAATTTAAAATAAAATTTTTAAAATATAAGTAACATTTCTTTTACTACTGGTTAAATATTTTACAACTTAAAAAGAGACCAAATATAATATTTTTAGGGCATATTTTGATTTTCGGAGACAATATATTGACTATGTGTATTTCTGAAAAATAACCTAAATAAAAGAGAATATAACTGTGTGGGGAACAAATCCTGATGCAGAACAAATCAACTTTTTTTTTTTTTTTTTTTTTTTTTTTTTTCAGTTCTAATATTGCAATTGCAAATAAATAATTTTAAATTTCAAATCCTCTAAAGATAGATAAAAAAAAGATATTTTGAAGTAGAAAGTTGTCTTATTTCACTTCTTAATTGACTTCAATAAAATCTTTTAATAACCAAGAAAGTTGGTTGAGCATTATTCACTTAAAAAAAAAGAAAAAAGAGAGAGAGAGAGAGAGGAAGAAAATTGGGGGGGGGGGGGGGTGAAAGTCCAGTTATGAAAGTTACATGATCATATTTATTTAAAAATCAAAGCGAAAAGTGCCCATAATTTGTGTTGTTTATTATTTAAAGATGCTTTTGAAGTGTATTAGACTGTTTGATATGTTCAGAAATATACATACCAACAAAATTATAAAGTACCATTCTCTTTCATATAACTAGTTCTACGAATGGGACAAAATGATAGATTTTTCAATTTGTTGAATTCTCCATTAGATTTTATTACATGATATTTGCAAATCAAACCTATTTCATCATTTATTACAGATCCAAACAATTATTTTATAATTTTAATTGATAATTCTATTGAATTCCACGGATGTGACTTCTCATCTCAACCATTTTTCTGTCAAGTCCAATAACTTGATAAAACTGTTAATAAATAAATTGATCTGTAGCTTGTTCTTTTTATCTAAACAAAACATCTGGTTTCTTTATGAAAACAGTATATTACTACCAACTGCAAGGATATAATGACACTTTTTTGGGTGTCCACAGACATGACCAAGTGCCTTGGTAACAGGCATAAAACTCTGAGTTGAAAAAAAATCAGGTTTAGGGTGGAAAAAAAATGTTTTTGTTGTTTAAACCAGGTTCTTTTAAAAATCCTTTTTTAATTACATGTGTACTTAGAGAGAAAATTTGACAATAACTAGAATAATTAATGTTCAAATAATCTATAATAATAAAACAAGCTGTGTGTCTGTATGTCTATCTGTCTGTGGATCTTTAGAAACCTACTTAAAATTGAAGTAGAGCTCTGAAATTTTTAGCATAAGTAGTTTTGACCTTCTGATTGTATAAATCGCAAACAAAATGTTAAAATTTTAATTAGTTCATTTTAAATTAATTTTTATAATTAATTCATAAATAGGTTACAAAACGTTATCTAATAGGGCTACAATTCTGAAATTTTCAACATAAATAGTTTTGGCCTTTTAATTAAACTTTTAAAAAACAGAATTTTAAATTTTTATTTTGTTCTTTTTTATTTAATTGTTTTCATTAATTAATTAACATTTTACAAAACGACTACTAATAGGGCTACAGCTCTGAAATTTTCAACATAAGTAGTTTTGGCCTTCTAATAGTACACATAACAAACAGAATGTTAAAATTTTAATTAGTTCTTTTTTAATTAATTTTTTTAATTAACTATATATATGTTACAAAGCGATATTTAATAGAGCTCTGAAATTTTAAACATAAGTAGTTTTAGCCTTTTAATAGGACTTTTAAAAAACAGAATTTTAAATTTTTATTTTGTTCTTTTTTAATTAATTAATAAACATTTTACAAGACGACTACTAATAGGGCTACAGCTCTAAAATTTTCAACATAAGTAGTTATGGCCTTCTAATTGGACTTTACGAAAACAGAATTTAAAATTTTTCTTCATTTCGTTATTAATTAATTTTTTTAATTTATATATATATATTATATATATAGTTGTGGCTTTCTAACTGGATTTTAGAAAAACAGAATTTAACAGTTTTTTTTAATTAATTAACAAATATTTGGCAAAACGATTTGTAATTGGGCTACATTTATGATATTTTCAACCCAAGTAGTTTTGGCTTTCTAATTGGACTGACAAAAAGAATGTTAAAATTTTAATTTGTATTTTAATTATTTTTTCACAAAAAGCGATTTCGAATAGGCCTAGATCTCTGAAAGTTTCAACATAAGTACTTTTAGCCTCTAATTTTGCTTTCCACAAACACGTGTTAAAATAATCTTAAAGGGGTGTTGTATTATTGTATTAACGGGGAATATTTTTTTTTTGACGAGGGAACGAGGGAGAGACTTTCAATGTCAAGTCTTTACTTTTATATTTAGATTTTAGTGAGTGAAGCGAGCTTATGCTTACGCAGGAATTTTTTAACGAGTGAAATAAGCCTGTGTTTATGTGTCCATGAGCTTTTCAGCGAAGGAAGCGACCTCGATTTTGCGTAGCGATGAACCTTCTTGCGAGCGAAGCGTCAAAAACTGGGTCCTATACACGAATGTCAGATTTCCGCAACGCGAGGCCTCACAGATAGCTAAAATATTGCACATGTTAAAATTTCGTAGCAATATTTAGCTAGTAACCTATAATCTATTAGAGCTTTGAAAATGAACTGTATTATTTTAGAGTGTGTGGGACTACTTCATATAACAAGATTTTCCGGTGGTTTTTAACTCCATGTGGTTTTATTCATACATAAGAACATTTTCCCCTTAATATATGATGCAGAATCCCATGCTTTCAAAATAATCCTTTTTAGTGTTACTTTTCGTTGTTCTTGTTATTTCTAAAAATAACAAACTTTTGTTTAATTTTTGCGAAAAATGGAAGTCCGATTAAATACATTTTCGCCTCCTGAAAATTCTTCTTATTATTATAGTTCTATATTATTCTAAGTGTTTTAAAGTTTTGATATCTGAACCACTGCTTGTCCACCGCCACTTATGTAATGACTTTACAACAGAAACGAAACATACAACAATACGTCATCGGAGCATCAAAATTTGAGCACTTTAGTTTGACTAATTTGAATAAGACTTTCCCTGATAGACAGCTTCACTTCTCATTTGTTGTAAAACAAGACAGAAAAAAGCTGTTTATTTGCTTTCTGTTGAAATAATTTGCTTCCTGTTACCCGGTGATGAACTATACCAATTAAATAAAGGTTACTGACTTAATTTCCAAAAGTGACACTCTGAAATAATTTCTTGGTGTTTGACAGCTGATTGTGTATATGTAACGTACAAGTGAAAAGGTCATAGACTCAGTTCGCAATGTAGTAAAATGCAGCTACAGGAGGCGAACTTCAAACTCATTGCGGTGCGGATTATTAGTTTTTAATATTAAAATAAATTGGTCAAAAAGTTAGGGGGGGGGGGGAAGGGTGAAAAAAGTGTTAAAACTCAACCTAGAATCATCTTTCAAGTATTTGAAAAAAGTAATCATCCATACATGTATTCATTAAGGTTACTATCATAGTATACATAAACTGAAATTTTTTTTTAAAGATATATCTTATTCTTATCTTAAAAAAATGCAGGAATGTATAACTCTTAGATTATCTTAATATCTTCAGAACTTCTATTAAACTTGAACTGCAATTTTTTTTTTCTCTAAAATCGAGTCAATGTTGCTAAAAATATATAATGAAACAAAGAAAGAACTCTTAATTTTTTTAAGCAAGATAATTTTGAAGCACACTGTTGCTGTGATGTGGATACAATATGTAGTAAAGAGAAGTTACATTTTTAGAATGGCTATTACAAAGACATTGTTTGTTCATTACTTATTCCCATTCATGCACCAGATAATGCTGCACAAGCCCCAAGTGAGGTCTTGTAGTTAATTAAATACTTATGTAGTAGTGAAACATCGTCTTACAAAAAGGTGTAGTTTCGTGAACGCATGTCATGTAGTGTTTTGCATTTGTGGCTTGTGCACATGACATTTTTTTTTTACATATATATAGACAAGTACATAGTAAAAAGATGAAGCCAATGAGCAAATAATACATTTATTTTCATTGAGTGTGAGGTAAATGTGAAAATTCAACTGAACTACTATGTATTACTTGTGTATCATCTACTTTTTTGCATTTGTGGCTTGTGCACATAACAGTTTTTTTAAAAATATATATAGACAAGTACATAGTAAAAAGATGAAGACCATGAGCAAATTAGACATTAATTTTCATTGAGTGTGAGATAAATGTGAAAATTCAACTGAACTACTGTGTATTACTTGTGTATCTACATTTTGCATTTGTGGCTTGTGGACATAACAGTTTTTTTAAAAATATATATAGACAAGTACATAGTAAAAAGATGAAGACCATGAGCAAATTAGACATTAATTTTCATTGAGTGTGAGATAAATGTGAAAATTCAACTGAACTACTGTGTATTACTTGTGTATCTACATTTTGCATTTGTGGCTTGTGGACATAACAGTTTTTTTTACATATATATAGACAAGTGCATAGTAAAAAGATGAAGACCATGAGCAAATAAGACATTTATTTTCATTGAGAGTGAGATAAATGTGAAAATTCAACTGAACTACTGTGTATTACTTGTGTATCTACATTTTGCATTTGTGGCTTGTGGACATAACAGTTTTTTTTACATATATATAGACAAGTGCATAGTAAAAAGATGAAGACCATGAGCAAATAAGACATTTATTTTCATTGAGAGTGAGATAAATGTGAAAATTCAACTGAACTACTGTGTATTACTTTTGTATCTACTTTTTGCATTTGTGGCTTGTGCACATAACAGTTTTTTTAAAAATATATATAGACTATTACTTAGTAAAAATATGAAGACCATGCGATAATAAGACATTTATTTTCATTGAATGTGAGATAAATGTGAAAATTCAACTGAACTACTGTGTATTACTTGTGTATCTACTTTTTATGCAAGCCTACTAATTTTGCAGTTTGTAATATACAACTTGTTTAAATGTATGTTTTAAAAATAATTACAAGACATAAATAATAAAATAAAAATCAAATAAAAATGTATGATTTTATTTTGTTTGTAGAGAAGTTCGTATGAATTTGGTAAAACTATACATTCTAGATTTCAGCTTTCAGTTATTTAAATTTTGTATGCGTAAGAACAATTAGTTTCAGGTCTCTTCGAACAATTTGGAGGAAAATTATACATAAATTTTAAAAGAACACAACGTAATGACAATATAAATAAAAAATTCATGGAACATAAATATTTAATATACGGACGGTGGCACTTCTAAATACTGAAAGATGACCAAAACTACTTTATGGGTAACTGTGATTAAATGAATTTACCATACCTAAAATATTAAACAACAATGAAAACACGCATTATATCTAAACAGGGTTAAAAGAAAAATGCGTATTTTCCTGATAGACTAAAACGGGAATGGGTGCAGAACACAGCAATCCTTCATTTAAAACAGGACTTTTTAGGATATATAAGGATGAAATTGTTTTAATGAGCCAAAAGCTGTCGCCATGTACTGAAGTCATATTTTGAGAATATATTTTTTCACAATCACCTAAAATGTTCTGTTTTCTTTCATAATTTTGTTTTTTAAATAATAATAATAATAATAAAATGAATTTTACTTTAATTGTAGAAGTAGTAAAATATCATTTGATGACGTGTCGTATTATAGAAAACTCATTGTTGAGCTACTTTTCAGATAGTTTTATATCATCTAGACCTTAGAAAAGTATCATTTGTTACAGTTATTCATTTAATAACTTTTTTAGTGTGTTTTTAACATTTTTCAGTTGAAATATTTTTTTATTTGACAGTTAAAAAATATTAATAAAGTAAGTGTTTTCTATTTTTCATTCTTATTATCCTCATGTTAACTAAGTATGAATCAAAGAAAAAAACATTTGCAAGTCGTTGGTAACTCGAAATAAGTTTTTGTTTACATTTCATCATTTGGCCGACCCATCATCTGGCATTTTCGGAATTTTTTGTTGGATAAAATATAAAATTATTCCAGGTAAACATTTATTATTAGTTTTGTTATACATACAAATTTTGTACAGAAATTAAAATTATTGCACTTTTCCACGACAAAAATTGACATTCAACATTCCCCCCCCCTTTTCTATTAAAATGCACTTATCTTATTTCTTTCATCTATTTTATTCATACTATGCATAACTTCTATACCAACTGAAAAAAAAGTAATCTATGATAATCTGGCTTTTAAACAATAAATCAAGTTAGTATCACCCAAATGATATTTTCTTGTATGTTATATAAAAAAAATTAAATAAGTTATGTTACAATAAAAATACAGCTCCAAATCTAGTGAAATATTAGTCTAGGTTTATACATGTTATATTTTATCATTACATAAATAATTATCTTAATTTTTTTATTTTGAATTATGAATTCTCATCTTGGCCTGTTTGAAAAAATCCATCCATAGAAACCATAGAGAAGAAAATTGTTTCATAATCGTTTGTTCACTTGACAGCGTTTTCGACGACACCATAAGACGGTCGCTTGAGAAGAAGACAATCAGTGTCGTCCTTAAAAATTAAGTCTAAAAGGAGTTTACTGGACGTAGAGGCTTGGAAATCTCACATTCATAGACATCCCGGAAGAAATGACCAATTTGAATTCATATATAACGACTTTCCGGATCAATATAGTTCTCGTGTAGTTATTGTGCCAGAAAATTCCCAATGCAACCAGCCAAAGAAATGAATTGGTTCTGCTCACTTAGCCGTGATTGTTTGTCACGATAGCCATTTTGTGAACCATTAACCTCATGAAAGAGTGGGATTGAAAAGGTTAAAAAATATCAGAACAAGGATATTTTTCACATTTGGAAACATCAGGGGAAATATTTCAAAACACTCCAAACATTCCTGGTAATTTTTAGTTTTTTTTTCTTCTTCCAAAAATATAATCAATGTTGTATTAATTTTCTGTATAATGACGAAACCATAGAAACGTAAAAATCGGAATTATCTATCAAGAAAATACGTCATTACAGTCGGTTTAATGGTCAGAATCTTGGACATCTCCGTATTTTCCCTGATAGTTCTCTCTTTTTCTTCTTCTTAAATCCCCAAGGCCTCTTTGGTAATCTGTTACAACGCACCCAGATTTTATCACCAATATGCCTTGGTATGAAAATTTCGCACAAGAAAACAATTAGTGCTAAACTGTGCCCCATTAACAGCAAGAAGAATGCATATTTCATGTCTTCCATGTTGAGAGCAGAAACTGAATCTTCGGGATCAGGCCATTCCCATCGCCGAAGTTCCATTCTCCACCTCCAAACGGACGTCACCCTATTAAAGAAATGTTGGAACAGATCCGCGGCTGCAGCATCTTGCAACGCCAAATTTAGTTGTTCCAAGCAACAAAAGTCCTTTCTCACGTAGATACTAACATAACGATAAAAAAGGGAATCTTCAGAGAAAACTTTGACTCTACTTGGTGGGTAATATTCCAATTGCTCAAGACGATCTCGATTCGCAATCACTGCCTGAGTACTGCTCATTTCAGGCGGCGGATTGTTTCCGGAATGATACCAAGAGTTATCATCTATTGCTTGCAATAGTGTCCTCAAATGTTCTTCCGGTGGAGTAGTTCTCAAGAGATCTTTACTGACAGTCTTGCCAATTATGCAAGTGAATTTCTTTTTAGAAACTGCAGCGGACAATTCCATGAAGTTCTTCACCCCACGTTCTCTTCCGGGAGCGGTTAAGAAGCTGAGGAAAAGAGCACTGTACGCCGTGGACATCACGGCGGCCCACACAAGCCATGTTGTCCACCAGATGGTCTTTTCCAGCGAAGTAATGTCCACGTTCAGTGGCTGTCTGAACATGCTGCCCAAGATTGATAGAAAGATGTTTGCCAGGTTTGATTTCGATGCTGTGATCCACTTGGTCATCAGGGTTGCTAAAAGTGCAACGACGATTAAAGCTATCCATATCCCACTGCTGAATGGACTCCAGAAGGCTTCGTATTTGGGGAGTTCTTTTGGTGGCTCTACCATAAAAGTATAATCGTAGGCATAGTAAGGAACTGTGATGTCTGCGTATTGAAATCTTTGATAGCCCATAGCTTGCATCGCCATAACTATATCGGCTTCCCCTTTCTTCAATGGGCTGTACAATTTAGAACTACTCGGCACTTTATAAAATTCGGGTTGAAAGTGCAACTTTTCAGTGAGATATTTTAAAAAGTGACCTTCGATCAAACCCCATGCACTGGCTGTCCTGTTCAAATCTAAATAACCAGGTTTAGTCATAACTCGCAGTGAACTGGGAAAATTCATTGAAACAAATCAGAGCAGACAAAAGAGCTTTGCGAAATTTTTTTGAGGATACTGCCACTTGTTTAAGTTATTCGAAAAATGATTTGTAAATCCAAACTTCGTCTTTTAACATGTCAGAAGGTTCGATTTGTGTGAAATGCAATGCCACGCTCAATCGCAACTGCACTGAAAATTTAATTTAGAAACAAATAAAGTTTTATCGATTTTTGTTTCTGGAAGGAATAAATTTCATTACGGACAGCATACAAAATATGATCAGATGTTGAATCAAGCAATCTGTGATTATTAGGTTTTATTAAATGTTTTATTTCTGATTTAGCTAGACGTCATGTGATCGGTACACACTGAAGAAATTGACTAAGGCAATAAACAACTTATTTTCAAATTATTGGTATGATAATGAATTTGGAGGCTCTCTCCTAAGGGTACATGAATTTTTTTTTACATTCGCAGCTTAAATTTTTCCATTTCAGGGTTGAGGTGGGAAGGTGATTGGACCCCTCCTGTTCATTGATATTTAATGAAAAGGAATTTTACTAACATAGGTTAGGGTAGGAACTTGCACGTAGTCAAAGAGTGGGATAAAGGGGATGTATCTCCTCACGAAATTTTAACTGGATTTCATTAAACCATTAACTTAAAAAGAAATTTACACATCGATATTTTTCACTATATTGCTAGTCCCGTGGAGTTTAATGGTCGAGTGATACGATGGAAATTGACTAAGATATTGATCAGATATACCCAACTAGTTACCCGTGCTGCGTTACGAAATTTTACATTTTGCATTTTAGCAATTAAAATACATTAATTTATTTTACACTTCAGACGCTTGCTTCCATTTCGATAACGACAATTTGAATTATCAAAATAGGAACTTTCCTTTGTTGCTATTTTTTCCAAAACTAATAATTGAGAATATATTGGAAATGAGACATCTGAATATCCCTCGTTTAGAACCCTTAGTATATTTTTAATAATTTTTAATAATAACTAATTTTCAATAACTAATTTCTTCTATATTTGCAATTTTTTAATATTTGCCTCAAATAACAGAATTGTGATAACATTGGAAACATTATGGATATCCTTCGTTTGGAACGTTTAACCCCTTTTCCACCCCTTAATGAGAGTTAATCTTGATTGGAATAGCTTACTTTTTTATGTTTGGCTTTTTTGTCATTTGCACCAATTTTCAAAGTTGTGACCATGTGGGAAATGGGACATTCGAATATCCCTCGTTTGGAACGTTTAACCTCTTTTCCACCCCTTAAAGTGGGTTAATCGAGATCGGAATTGCTTACTTTTTCTATGTTTACCATTGTTAATATTTGTACCAATTTTCAGAGTTGTGAACAAATGGGAAGTGGGAGATTCGAATATCCCTCGTTTGGGACGTTTAACCCCATTTTGACCTCTTAAAGTGGGTTAATCAAAATCGGAATACCTACTTTTCTATATTTGTTTTTGTTGTCATTTGCACCAATTTTCAGAGTTGTGACCAAATGGGAAGTTGAACATTCGAATATCCCTCGTTTGGAACGTTTAACCCTTTTTCGACCCCTTAAAGTGGGTTAATCGAGATCAGAATAGCTTACTTTTTCTATGTTTACCATTGTTAATATATGCACCAATTTTCAGAGTTCTGACCAAATGGGAAGTGGGACATTCAGATATCTCTCGTTAAGAACGTTTAATCCCTTTTCGACCTCTTAAAGTGGGTTAATCGAGATCGGAATAGCTTACTTTTTCTATGTTTACCATTGCTAATATATGCACCAATTTTCAGAGTTCTGACCAAATGGGAAGTGGAACATTCGAATATCCCTCGTTTAGAACGTTTAACCCCTTTTCGACCCCTTAAAGTGGGTTAATCTAGATCAGAATAGCTTACTTTTTCTACGTTTGTCTTTTTTGATATTTGTAACCAATTTTTAGATTTGTGGCGATATGGGAAGTAGGACATTCGAATATCCCTCGTTTGGAACGTTTAACCCCATTTCGACAACTTAAAGTGGGTTAATCTTGATCGGAATAGCTTACTTTTTCTATGTTTACCATTGTTGATATTTGTACCAATTTTCAGAGTTGTGAACATGTGGGAAGTGGAAGAATTAGCGATGAGTGATCCGATCCAATACATCTCTCGTGTAGTTAACGCGCTAGAAAATTCCCAACGCAATCAAACAAAGAAATGGATTTGTACTGTTCACTAAACCATGATTGTTTGTCCTGGTAGCCGTTTTGTGAACAGTTCCCTCTAGAAAAAGGCGAAGAGAAGAGCTTCAAAATTATAAGAGCCAGGACATTTTCCTATTTTTAAAACATCAGAGAAATATTTCAAAACTCTGCAACGTTCCTGGAAATTTTTATGGTTTTTTACCTCCAAAAATATAATCAATCTAGTATTAATTTTCTATATAATGACGAAACCATAGAAACTTAAAATTAGAATAATCTATCAAGAAAATACTGGATTGCAGTCTGTTTAATCGTCACACTCTTGGGTAATTCCGGATCTTCTCTGGCAGTTTGGACTCTTCATTTTACGTACCCATATTTTATCAAAAATGCGCCTTGGTAAGAAAATTTCGCTCAAGAAAATTTTTAGGGCTAAACTGTGTCCGAAACAGCAAGTAAAATGCATACTTCAGGTCTTCCATGGTGAGGGATGAAGCCGTATCTTCGGAATCAGGCCATTCCCATCTCCTAAGTTCCCTCTCCCACCTCACACCTTATGAAACCAAAACCTTATTTTAAAAATTGTAGTACAGACCCGCGGCCGCAACATCCTGCATAGCCAAATTCAGTTGTTCCAAGCAACGAAAGTTCTTTCTCACGTGAATACCAACATGGCTCACTTTCAGGGAATCCTCCGAGAAGACTTTAATTCTATTTGGTGGGTAGTATTGCAATCCCTAAAGAAAGTCTCGATTCCCAATCACGGCCCGAGTACTGCCCATTTCAAGCAGACCTTTTCTGGGATAATACCAAGAGTTCTCAGTGATTACTTGCCCTAGGGTCTTCAAATGTTCTTCCAGGCTATCCAACATGTAAACTTTTATGATTATCTAATTACTTAGGCAAGTGAATTCCTTCCTAGACACTGCTGAGGACAATTCCGTGAAGTTTCTTCCCCCATGTTCTCTTCCGGGAGCGGCCAGGAAACTGAGAAAAAGAGTACTGTACTCTGTGGACATCACGGCGGCCCACACAAGCCAAGTTGTCCACCAGATGGTCTTCTCCAGCGAAACAATGTCCACGTTTAGTGTCTGTCTGAACATGCTGCCCAAGATTGATATCAAGATGTTTGCCAGGTTTGCTTTCAAAGCTGTGATCCACTTGATCATCAGGGTTGCTAAAAGTACAACGACGATTAAAGCTATCCCTATCCCACTGCTGAATGGATTCCAGAATGCTTCAAATTTGGGGAGTTCTTTTGGTGGCTCTACGATAAAAGCAAAATCGTAAGCATAGTAAGGCACTGTGATGTCTAAGTATTGAAATTTTTGATAGCTTATAGCTTGCATCGCCATATTAGAATGAGAGGCGACTGCGATTTTTAGACCTCCATCGAACATCATTCTGAATTTTTTATAGAAACTAGAGAAAAGTGAGTAGATTACGAATCCATTGGTCTGCCGTACAAAAATAGCCGAAACTGGTCAAAAATCGACTTCTAATAAATTAAACTAAATCCAATTGCCAAATGCGCCATAACTTTCCAAATAATGAGCATTTTTTTTATTTGGTAACCCTCACTCTTTAATTTTCAATTAAGAAGGTTGCAGACGATTCAGATATCAGGCCACGGTCTACTTGCATCTATTAAAAGGGAGCCAAGTTGGGAAAAAAATTTTACGTCACTTATGACGTAACTGATGTCGCCAATTTGGCTTACTTTTAAAAGATATAAGTTTTCCGAGCCAAAGATCAGGAATCGTTTGCGCTTTTTCTCATTGAAAATCCGAATGAAGTGGGTTGCCAGACGAATAAGTTTGTTCTATTTTAGGCAAGTTATGACATATTTGGCAATCGGATTTTAGTTCAACTAATTCCAAGTCAATTATTGATCAGTTTCGGCCATTTTTGCCACGGCAGACCAGTGGATTCCTAATCTACTCACTTTTCTCCAATTACTATAAAAAATTCAGAATGATATTCGATGGTTATCCAAAAATTGCAGTCGCCTCTCGGACTATACCTATATCGGCTTTACCTTTCCCCAATGCCATGTATCCCCAAAATGTATCATGCGGTACTTCATAAACTTTTTAGTGGAAATGCAGCTTTGCAGCGAGATATTGCAGAAGGAGAGCATCGAAGTGGTTCACAATCTCTCCTGAAATGTTCGCCTCTAATTAAAGAGGAAGTGTAACAACTCGCAGTGAAGTAGGTTGGTTGGTTGTTTTCAGATTATCTGGCGCCGCCAGAAACACGAGGGCTATAATGCGTCGAAACATTCGTCAATAGACAATCCAACATACGTTTACAAACACCCATGCCTAACACGGGACTCGGAACCCGCAACCTCGCGGTCTAGAAGCTAGCACTTTAACCACTATACCGTTTGGTCACGTAGTGAAGTGGGAAAATTCATTGAAAAAATTCAGCACAGCCAAAAATGATTTGAGAATTTTTTTGTGAAGATAGTGCCACTTGTTTGAGAAATTCGAAAAATGAGTTGCAAATCCATATTTACTCTGTTAACCAGTCAGAAGGTTCGATTTGTGTGAAATGCAATGCCACGTTAAATCGCAACCGCACTGAAAATTTAATTTAGGAACAAATAAACCTTTTATTGATTGACAAATTTCATTAAAAACAGGACACAAACCAGAATCAGAAGTTCAATCGAATAGCTTGCCGGAAACTTCACTGAATTTGATTAGGGTTGCGTAAACTGCAAGCAATCTGTGATTACAAATTTTATTTCTGAATTAGCCAGAAGTCGTGTGATTGGTACACACTGAAGAAATTGGCACAAGCAGTAATCAATTTATTTTCAAATCATTCCGTATGGTAATGAATTTAGTGGTTTTCACCTAAAGGTACATGAATTTTTTTTTTACATTTGCACTTCAAAGTATTCCAATGTCAGGACGGTGACTGGATCCCTCCTCTCCATTGATATTTCTGGAAAAGTAATTTTATTGACGAAGAATAATTTAGGAATAGGCCCGTAGTCAAAGAGTGGAAATGAGTTCCTTCAAAATTATAACTGGATTTCATTTGACCATTATGAAATTTACTCATCGGTATTTTTCATTATATTGCTAGTCTCGTGGAGTTTATTGCTACGAGTGATACGATGGTAATTTATTGAAGATATGGATCGGGTATATCCAGCTAGGATATTCTTTTTCAACATCACTTGAAAAATAAAATTGAATGGGAGAAATTTTTTTATTGCATACAAAGCATAGATTCAGTTCACAGCTGCGTTTTTAAGTAAAAACTCAATTTTTGAATAATTCAACCAATGTAAAGTATGATATGGTATTGTTTTTTTTGCCCTTAATGTAAGAACCAAGCCAATGCTTTACTTGGAATCTTATGTTCAATCGCATTTTACTTTAAATGACTATATCCGTATCTTGACATTAATATTATTTTTAAACATCATTATTCATATTAACTGATTCCCCGTGTTTCAGAGTGGAAATATGGTTAGTTTAATTGGGGTTATTTGGTTGAAGTTACGGAAGCTTGCCCATAGAAACAGTAATTTTTTATCTCATAGAATCAAATATATTTGATAGGTTTGTATATGATTTAAAATATGACCATTTTATTGTTTGTGAATTTTATTGCTTTTTTACAGTATTGAAAAGTAGCTGAAAGAGTAAGGGGAAAGGGAAAGAAGACTCACCTATAATCTAATTTCTCTGAGTATAGAGCACTACTAATAATTACTATTCAGTGGTGAAGAAAAATCTCTATTATTTTAGGTTCAAAGGTGCAACGAATTGTTTATAATTTTGTTGTTGTACATTTCAAAAGTCATTTGTGGTATTATTGGATAATGATGGCAGAGGCAGTAGTAATACAATTGTTTAGAAATTACATATTAAACAATAAAACAATCTATTAAGACCGTTGTAGACCGTTGTTTATTATTTTGGGGTTCCTTATTCAAAAAGCTAACCTCCCTCACCACAGCTAGAAGCGTATAATTTCAATAAGAAATTAACTAAAACTAGAAGTGTGGAACATCGCACAACTTTCAATTACACTATATACTGATGTGAATTTGTGTCATTTATCGTTTTTATATTTCCATCATTCGTTTAGAAAAAATGGCCTGACCGGTGATATTTTTTGCGATAATTCTTAAATGGATATTTTCTTTTTATAAAGTAAAAAAAATAAAAAAATAAAAAATAAAAAAATAAATAAATAAATAAATAAATAAATAAATAAATAAATAAATAAATAAATAAATAAATAAATAAATAAATAAATAAATAAATAAATAAATAAATAAATAAATAAATAAATAAATAAATAAATAAATAAATAAATAAATAAATAAATATATAAATAAATAAATAAATAAATAAATAAATAAATAAATAAATAAATAAATAAATAAATAAATAAATAAATAAATAAATAAATAAATAAATAAATAAATAAATAAATAAATAAATAAATAAATAAATAAATAAATAAATAAAACCTTTGTCAAAACGGTGCTTTTGGCTATATACTTTTCGATAATTCTTATATTATCCTTTCTTTAAAGTGAAACTGAGATGAGGAGGAAAACGATCGTTTATGAGCTATGTTCACGCAAAGAGGACTCTGAGTTGAAGGCATTCGCTTTTCCACTTTTTATTCCATTAAAGCATTTTCGAGGAAATTTTGAAGGTGGAGATGTTTAAAACACCTTAAGAGGCAAAAGCACAGCTATTTTGATTAAAATCGTAAGAGCCGTTTTTAAGCAATCATTGAAAAACATGATTTTTTCAAAACTTCATACGCATACGCGAATTTGACGAAAACCTTAATGATAAGTCCCATTGTCACCACCAACTCGTAGACCAAATTTGAACATCGTAGGTCAATTTATTCGGGAGTCTTATGCATTAATAGACTAAAAACCATTAAACTATTAATGTATAAGACTCGTTCACACATAAGGAAGTTCCATGATCACGTATTCAATTAAAAATGAATTATTTTCTAAGCTCTCATTTTCAAGTTAAAAGTATCAATGCATTCTTAAGGTGTATGTATACCCTAGAAGATTTTTTTTAAATTCTGAGTTTTAAAATCCAATTCTTTTTTACATTAGTTAGAAAGAGTATGGATTAAAATCATTTCATAAAAAAAATTCAAATTTCGGCAATTGTTAATTTGTTAATTAAGCTTTAATTAGATAATTAGTACCTGTTTCAAACAATAATATATCACATTCTAATTTACTTAGAAACGCAATTCTACTTGGAAGCCATTCGAAATATCATTCTTAATGTTTTGAAACTCAATTAAGTCTCTTATATAGAATAGATTTTTTTAAACAATTTATTTTGTGTGAAAACATGAAAAAATCAATATTTTCAAGGAATTCTAAGCTTTAAAAATACCTAAAAAATCAATTTCTCAACCAATTTTATATAATTGAGTTTCAAAACATCTAGCATATTACGTAGATTACTACGATATAAAAGAATTATAATTGAACATTTTGTTGGTGAATTATCATTGTTTGAATAAACTCTGGACATAATCAAAATACAGTTCGTCAGAAAACAGGTTTAAAGTTTTAAAAACGTGGTATCTAACAGGGAAAGTATCTACCTATAATTAATTGTAACATAAAAACTATTGAAGATATTTTCAAAAGTTTAGTATTGTTTGAAAGCTGAAGTATCAGAAAATATTATGATATAATAATAAAAAAATGAATATTCTTATCGACTTTCGTGAATTGTAGGATATACGTACACCTTAATAAATAGTTGTATGTCCTAGCGTTGAGGAGAACTGTCATATTGCATAGGTCCCAGATTTTAACTTTTTCTCTAAAAGTTTTATTGCTATGCAAGAATTGGCTCGCTTCACTTACGGAAAGATTCACTACTGTGCAAGCATCAGCTATCTTTGCTTGTTAAAAGGTTAATATTGCTATTAGTCCAAGAGGGGACTGCAATTTTTGGACCCCATCGAACATCATTCGGAATTTTTTATAGAAATTGGAGAAAAATTAGTAGATTACGAATCCATTGATCAGCCGTGGCAAAAATGGCCGAAACTGATGAAAAAATCGATTTGGAATGAGTTGAACTAAAATCCGATTGCTAAATGTGTCATAACTTGCCAAAAATATTTTTTTTTCTTTTTTTCGTCTGGCAACCCACTTCATTTTGATTTTCAATGAGAAAAAGCGCAAACGATTTCTGATCTCTGGTTCGGAAAACTTGTGTCTTTTAAAATTAAGCCAAATTGGCGACATCAGTTACGTTATCAGTAACGTAATATTTATTGCCAATTTGGCTCGCTTTTAATAGATGCAAGTAGACCGTCGCCAGATATCTGAATCGTCTGCAACCTTCTTA